>OU892285.1:5258075-5662486 GCA_917834065.1 Ceutorhynchus assimilis
AAACTCAGCTCAGGAAAATTTTCAATATTCCAAACCACAGCAGCAACACCCACAACCAATGTCAGGTGTGAGTATTCAACCACGAAAATCTGTTAGCCAAGTAAGACAACATCAACCTTACTTCAAATCCACAGGAGAACCTAATCAGAAATTTCAAAAATTAAAAAATCTTGAGAATGAGGAAAGTGAATCTTAAAATAACCCAGAATCTGAATACGATTTTCACTAAAATAATGACAATTTTGAAGATCAAACATCTTCTGAAGAAAAGAATCTTGCAGAACAATTGGAACATTTTCAATTGGAAGCCTTGGACAAAGTAAACTCTACATAAATCTAAATAGTTTTCAAATTAATCAATTGTCATCCATTGAAATTCCCAATTACAATATACGATTATTACGAGACACAGGATCACATGCATCATTGCTTAGCTGAAACGTATTTTCTAGAATCAATCAAACCGTTTGTTAGTATACTTCAAACATGCACTGATTCAAAAAAAAAAAACTACTAATAAAGCAAATATTCCAATATTTTCATGTTTCGGAATATCTAAACCAATTGAATTCATTCTATTTCCTTTTCATGATTTAGGAATAAAAAATCTTTGTAAATTAAACCTAAATATCGACCTCAATAATCAACTACCTAAAAATCACTATTTGGAAATTCCATTCCAATATAGACAAGAATTCGACGACTATGCAAATGAAATTACACCAGAAACTATTCAAAAATCTACATGTAAAACAAATCTACCCAACAATACCACATGGATAATGCCATATTTCCGTGATGATGAAATTGAAATTCAATCAACATTAGTGACTATAATCAACAACACTTATACAATAGACGTGTTTAACCACACAGAAAGATCGATAATTTTAGAAGAAAGTAGAAAGGAACCTCTAGAACCAATCGAACTCAATAATATCGAAATATTTAATTTTAGCCTCGATTTTGACATAAATAGCGACAAAAAAAATTGAAAGAGTAAATCCTTTAGAAAAAATTAATTCAAAATCTTTAATAAGATACGATCATTTAAATCAAGAAGAACGTGAACGACTTTCCATATTGCTCAGAAAATTTGGCAATGCTTTACATAAACCTGGAGATTAATTAACATTCTCAAATCAAGTCAAACATGTAATAACTACAACGGACGAAATCCCAACTCATACAAAAAATTTATAGATACTCTTACATTCACAAAGACGAAGTAAATAGGCAAATCGACCAAATGCTTCATGATGGAATCATCCAACCATCCTGTTCTCTTCGGAGTTCCCCTATATCGATTGTTCCTAAAAAAACAGATGCGTCAGGACAAAAGAAATGGAGACTAGTAATTGATTACAGCAAATTAAATAAAAACCAGATTGAAATGTACCCAAAAGGTATTCCTAAAACAGCATTCAATATAAACGGACATTACGAATACACACGTATGCCCTTCGGGTTAAAAAATGCTCCTGCTGCTTTCCAATGAACAATGGATAATGTTTTACGAGGATTACTAGGAAAAGTCTGTCTAGTATATATGGAATATGGATAATATCATTATTTATCCAACCAGCCTTCAAGAACACATAAACTCTTTAAAACTAGTATTCGAACGATTAAATGTCTTTCAATGTGAAAATACAGTTAGACAAATCTGAATTTTTACAGAAAAGTGTCGAATTTCTAGGACACATCATAACTCCAGAAGGTGTCAAACCAAACACTCGAGAAATAGAGGCAGTCAAAAATTTTTGAATACCCAAAACCCCGAAAGAAATAAAATAATTCCTTGGCCTCGTAGGTCATTAAAGGAAATTTATAAAGAATTTTGCAATTCATTCATTCAATTTCCCGATTTTGAAAAACCTTTCGTATTAACAACTGATGCTTCAGAGTACTCTACTGTTGCAGTACTTTCGCAAGTCCAATTAGTACGGATTTACCTATCGCTTATAGCAGTAGAACTCTAAACTCAGCCGAGTGTAATTACTCATCATTTATTATTATATAAATACGGGCTTGCAGCAGTATAGAATTTTAGTCTTTAAGCAAGCTTTGTCATAGAAACATCTATGTAATTTCGTGTTTAAATAAAATAAAACTTTTCAAAAACAGAAGTTGCATAAAAGTAAATATAATTGTTATTTGCGCCAATATTTTCGATCATAAAACAATATTTTGGGATCAAACTGAACTGTCTATAAAGAAGAAGCATGATATTTTTTTTGGAGGACCTTCACTAAACTAGTACCGTAAAACGGGGCTACTTGAAAACGTATGCAGCTTTGTTCATGTACTGGTGCTGCCGCCAAACGGTTGATTTTAGGATCACCAGTGTTTTACAGTCCGCTAGAGCAGATTATCGGCGGAGTGTTCGCATTGTTTGTGTTCCAATTGCGCCTCACGTTTTCCCTGGAAACCATTTCAAATATAAGGTAAGAAAACATCAATTTTTATCGTCCGAATACTTTTCATTGTCTACGACTCCTGATACCTCTTATTCAACCACCGAATTTTTTCCTAAGTAAGTTTTAACCGCTTAACCGAAACATAACCTCAAATGCAGCATATCTATCATTTGAGAATCAGTTGCGCCTATAAAAGGAAAGTGGGGAGTAGGCCCTATCAAAAATAGACTAGAGAGGCGCTAAATGAGGCCGTTGCAAGGGATGAGCGTGGCAATTTGATGCAACTGAGTCAGGAATATGGAATACCTTACGTAACATTATACAGGAAAATTAATAATTTGCACACACAGAATCCTGGACATAGTACCGCGTTGACAGAAGATGAAGAGAATGCTCTTGTTCGTGCAATTTGTACAGCATCAGAATGGGGATTTCCATTTACACCCGCAGATGTAAAAGATTTAGTTGAAAACTATTTAAACAGAAAAGGCGTCCAATTAAAGCAGTTTGTGAATAACCGACCTGGGGAAGGTTGGATCCAAAATTTCATGAAACGACATAAACAAGAACTGTCAAAAAGGTTGTCTCAGTCTGTCAAGCAAAGTCGGGCAAAAATTGACCATAAGACAATTAACACATATTTCGACAATTTGGCTCGTGTTCTCGAACATGTGCCACCCGAAGCTGTGCTGAACTACGACGAAACCAATTTTACTGATGAACCAGGGCGCATCAAAGTTATTGTCCGAAAGCAATCTAAAAGGGCTGAAAAAATAATGGATACGTCAAATGTCGAAGAATCTGTTATGTTTGCATGCTCTGCGTCTGGAATATTGCTACCCCCATATATCGTCTACAAGGCGGACAATTTATGGAATACTTGGACAGAGGGAGGACCTACCAATGCAAGATATAATAGAAGCCGCTCAGGATGGTTCGATTCCAGTCTATTTGAAGACTGGTTTACTAAACTTGCACTTCCGTATTTTCGCTTTGTTTTGCTGCCAGCTAACAGCACTCACTTAACCCAGCCATTGGACGTTAGCGTTTTCCGACCAATTAAAGTCAAATGGCGACAAATTCTACTCGATTGGAAAAAACACAATAAAGGGGTTATAAGGAAAGATATATTCCCCAGACTGTTGAAGCGATGTCTAGAGATTGTTAATAGTGAGAACAGTATTAAATCCGGATTCGAAGCAACTGGGATAGTGCCGATTAATCGCCAAAAAATCCTCTGTAAACTTCCCAAAGTAGAAGATATTGAAGGGGCAGCACAAGCAGAAAATATGTTAGGAGAGACTATAAAAGAACTGTTCCAAGAGGCGAGATGTGGAAAGGCAGGGACGTCTAGTGGGCGAAAAAAGAAATTGTCAGTAGAGCCTGGCAAAAGTATCCGTCAAGAGGATATTGAAAAAATATCGTCCACACAAATCTCAAAAAATAAACCAAAGGAAAAATTAATACTGAAATCAAAGAGAAAGTCAGCACTATCAAGTTTTGGGAGTGATGAAGACATATTACCACCCAATCTGCGAAAATCCAAGAATGTATGGACCTCAAATGATGATTCTGATTCTAACTCCGAAACATTTTCTGACCTAGAAAATCAAGCCCTAGAGGACGAGCCATCTCAAGATGAAGTCGTTGATGATGACTCAGAGAACAACAATGTCTGTGAAGCAGAAGACGTGACAAACAGTACCGGTGTCGTCGCAGAAATTAATTGCGGTGATTATGTATTTGTGGACTTGAAAACAGAAACTGGAATCTCCAAGAAGTTTGTAGATAGAATAATTTCCCTTCAAGAAACCGACTACACGTGCAAATTTTTTAAGGCCGTATTAAAATAAAAAACAGCTATGTATATCCAGATATCGATGATATTGGGCTTGTTGAAAGAGGTGAAATTATAAAGAAGCTGACCGTCAAGGAAATTCTAAGAAGAGGTCAAGTAAAATTCAACGAATTTTTGGATTAAATGTTTACTTTTTTTTGCTGCTACTGTTTATTTGCTCTAATTTTAAGTTTGTAGAATGTATTTTGATTTAAATAAATGTTTTGTACCTAGTTTAAGATGCTCTGTTAGTTTTTAGGTTTAATTGACAATAAAATAGTCAAAAAATGTGTTTTTATTGTATTTTATTGGATTTTCATGAAACCCAGTGCTAATATTTTTTTTTTCTCGTTTTCATCTAACCCCTGAAGCGGTCTAACTTGCAAATTGCGGCGTTTAAAAGCAAGTTTTCAAGTAGCCCCCATCGCGGGGCTACTTGAAAATGACACTAAAATATATTTTTTGGAAAAAATGTGAGGCCTAAAATTTTTTCTAATACAGTTACAGCTTCTTTAGGCGTGAAAGTTTAACAGGATAATTTTTGTTTTTGAGAAAACTGCGTGTTTTGATGCTGATCGATGAAAGTTTCCAAAAAGTTATATCAAGTAGCCCGGTACTCAAAGGTAATTATTTAAATAAAATAAGTCCTTTCATTTTATGATGAAAAAAAAAAGAATATATTTAATAAGTAGTTATATGCGCCAATATTTTTGATCATAAGATAATATTTTGGGATCAAACTAAACTACCTATCTATAAAGAAGAAGCATGATATTTTTGTGAAGGATTTTTACTAAACTGTTTCCAATTTTTTAAATCAATTTAACAATAACTTTCATGGTCTTGATCTTTTTAAATTTTGTTCGATTTTGGGTAAAAAGCACTGAAAAACACGCTTGTAAAAAAGATAAATTTAAACAATTTTTAGATTTGCTAAAACAATGCGTATTTTTTTGCATTTACTTAGTACCTAATTTTTTTTATTGAATATTTGTTTTGGAGGGTGCACTGAAGAAATACCATCATCTTCAAATGCAATTATACTCGATTTGATGAGAGTCTTCTGACGACAACAGTAGGCTAATTGTTTTTTTATTATTTTTTTTTTTTTTCCATAAAAGGATCAGAAACTCGAGCAAGGGATGAAAAAGTAAAATACGCTCTCGAATATTGTTGAATATCAGTTAAAGGATATCCCGCAATTCCGCCAACTCGCGGCAACGCTGTTGTATGACGTCAGAAGACTTAAACAATTGCGCCACCTGAACAGCGGGAGCATGCATTAATCATTACATAGACTTCAACCAACATGAAAACAACTCTGTATTTTTCGAAAATAAATCTTGTTTTTTACAATCAATCAAATCGCTTCAATAATTAAAATCTGCAAAATCAAATCAACATTTATGGTCCTTCGGCCGCATGGTAAAAACACCTGTGGATTCATCGTTATACAGTGTGAAAATCGCTTCGAAAAGAAGAATAAATCGAACAGGGCATCAGGCCATTTTGTTAAAAGCAGCGAAAGTGGAGGATTAGTGATGTGCTGGTGTGGATCGAGCTGGCATTCGATATCGATAATTTGTAAGTCTTCCATTTTCCGCTTCCTTTAACTATTTCTTTGAATTTATTTGTTGTTTTGCTTGTGCAAATAAGTAACTAGTTATTATTGTTGTTTAAAATCGTAAAATATTATCGTAAATCAATCATTTCATTTTTAAATCAGTTTATTTTTGGGATTTTGAGTTGAATAGTATAGATATTAATTCAAAATGCATAAGAGTGAAGAAGATACCTTGAGCCTCAATGATGAGGAATTAAAATCGACTCATATCGGGGAGTTACAACAAGAGCGCGAGCAAATTAAAGCTAGTTTGCGTAGATTTGTTGGGTTTCTTGATAACTTCACGGTGGATAAAATCGAGAATTTAGAATTGAGGTTAAAAAAAATCGAAGAGTCAGTTTTAAGAGATTTCAATGCAGTTCAAAAAGCTTTGGAAAAGGCTGATCGTAACGAATTGCAAAGTTCCGAACGTGATGATTTTGAGGATTTGTACTATGACGTCACGGGAACCGCGCTTCGAATTATTCGGAAATTTTATGATAGCAAGCTTGATGCAAAGTCGGGTCCCACTGTAAATCAAAACATGATTCAATCTATTAATCAATCAAATAGTAATGCTAATTCAGCTACGGCTGGTGGTAGTAAAGGCCTGCCAACTATCGAATTAATTAAATTTTATGGCGAATATGAAAAATGGGCACAATTTCGCGACCTTTTTAAAACTTTAGTTCATGAAGATAAAAGTATTGGCAAGGTACGAAAATTTTATTACCTGTTGAGCTCTTTGAAAGGTGATGCCGCTAAAGTATTAGAATCAATCGAGATAACAGAGGGAAATTATGACTTAGCATGGAGTTTGCTTACCGAAAGATATGAAAACAAAGCGCTAACAATAAAAACTCATGTCAAAGCGTTATTTGAGCTTCCAACTGTTTCCAAAACATACAGGCTTAGACAATTTTTAGATGAATTTCAAAAACGGTTCAGGGCTCTCAAATTGTTAGGAGAACCAGTTGATTCGTGGTCAACTCTGTTAATTTATATTATAACAACTAAATTAGATTATCGTACTATAGCGCAGTGGGAGGAATTCTCAATCAATAAAAAATCAAAAATGGTAGAACTTAATGACTTGTTGGATTTCCTATCGGATAGGTGTAAATGTTTAGAAACAACAGAAAATCATTTTGCTAAAAATCAAGATAAAGGGGATTCGTCGCGAAATGCCACTGGTTATCGTGACAAACAAAAAAAATCAATCGTTTACTACTCAGACCGGAAAGTATGTTCTAGAGTGTGCTTATTGTAAGGGAAAACATTACATTTACCACTGTGAAAAATTCTTGGCCTTATCTATTCTATCTCGGTTTGAAAAAATTAAGAAACTCAGGCATTGTCTAAATTGCTTACGTCCTAACCACTCATTTGGTGATTGTATTGCTCAAGGTTGTAAAATATGCTCAAAAAAGCATAATACATTGCTCCATGAAAACCAAGATAATCGACCAAGTCAAGACTCAAAAAAGAATGAAAACGAAACCAAAGATAATACCGAGAAGTGTAAAGCTTCCAGTTTTGCGGTAAATTATAGTATCAATAATAATTCTGAAATTCTACTTTCCACTGTAATGCTTCATATCAGGGACAATAATGGAAAATGGATTACATGCAGGGCACTACTTGATAGTGGATCGCAATCCAATTTTATAACGTTGAAACTAGCTAAAAGACTAGGATTAGAATTTTTTGGAGTTCATGTACCAATAAAAGGAATTGGGGATTCTTCTAAAACATTGAAAAATCGAACTTTAACACAAATTAAATCATTTAATAATCTCTATAACGCGCAGGCTCATTTCTTAATTCTAGATAATATAACACAAAAATTACCATCACAAACGTTTGATAAATCTTTATTAAAATTACCTGATAATATTGTATTAGCGGACAAAAATTGTAATATTTCCTCTGATGTAGATTTATTGCTTGGTGTTACCATTTTTTATGAAACTATCCTTCCCGAACAGAAACACCTGGGTCCAGGCTTGCCCATATTACAAAGCACCTTTTTTGGTTGGGTTATTTTTGGGTTACTACTTATTGATTCAAATCGAATTTTCCATAATCATGGCAAAGTAAACAGTTATCTGAGCATATCTACCGAATTGTCAAAGGAACAATTGAATATCGAGAACCAATTAAAAAAAAATTGGGAACTTGAGGAGCTTCCTCCTAGGAAATTCTTAAGTAAGGAAGAGCAAGAATGTGAAACCATTTTCATTGAAAGCCTAAAGCGCGACAGTGATGGGCGTTTTATTGTAAAATTACCAATTAATGAAAATTCTGAAACATTGGGCGACTCATTAGACCCTGCCATCAAACGACTTTATGCTATGGAACGCAAATTTAAAAGAAATCCTGAATTTAAAGAGCAATATTTAACTTTTATGGATGAATACGAAAAGTTAGGTCATATGATAAAAATCAGTCCAGAAAATATTAATACTTTTGAAAATAACGGTCATAATCTATTCTACTTACCTCACCATGGCGTAATAAATGCAGCTAGTACTACCACCTCCTTAAGGGTGGTGTTTGATGGTTCTTGTCCAACTAGTACTGGCGTTTCATTAAATAACATCTTAAAAACAGGCCCAAAAACGCAGGACGAATTAATTTCAATACTCATTCGCTTTCGACAACATACTGTAGTGATAACTGCAGATGTGGCCAAAATGTATAGGCAAATTAAAATTTCGGAAGATCAACGAAACTTACAACGAATAGTTTGGCGTAAAAATAGTGAAGTCAAAATGTCAATCAAAAACATAATAAAGTATCAAAACGCATTATTTTGTCAACTATATCGAGTATTTTTGACCCATTGGGATTAATAGCTCCAATTATCATTCGCTCGAAAATGTTAATACAAAAACTTTGGCAGCACAAAGTAGAATAGGACTCCGATATCCCACCTGATATTAGCCATTCGTGGCTGATGTTGGTTAATGAATTATTTCAAATTAATAAAATCAATATAAATCGACATGTCTTGATTCCGGATTCAAAATTAATCGAATTACATTGTTTTTGCGACGCCTCTCAACTGGCTTACGGAGCTTGTGCATATTTAAGGTCAATTAATAACAATGATATTTGTTTTACTCAATTAGTATGTGCCAAGTCTCGAGTGGCGCCTCTAAAAACAATTTCAATTCCTCGACTAGAGCTTTGTAGCGCCACATTAGCTATCAGACTTAGTGAAATCGTGAAAACGTCGCTGAAAGTGAAGATTGATAATATATATTTCTGGACTGATAGTACAATAGTCCTTAACTGGATTTCAACATCACCTAGTGAACTTAAAATATTCGTTGCTAACCGTGTAGCAGATATTCAAGACCAGAGCAATCCCTCTCAGTGGAAGCACGTTTCCACAACCCAAAATCCCGCGGATTTAATTTCCCGTGGTACATCCGTCCATGATTTAGAAGCATCAAAATTGTGGTGGTCAGGGCCGGACTGGCTTGAAGAGTCTGATTCGTCCAACTGGCCTAATGATATAAATATTATGGAGGAAATACCAGAAATTAAAACAAGCCAGAAAGTATTAACTGTTTTACATGAAAATACTTTGAACATTTTTCCTAAATTTTCAAGTTTGTATCGACTATTGCGCGTCATAGCTTATTGCTACCGATTTTTCCAAAATTGTAAAAATAAAATTAAAAATGACTCCCAACTATCTGTTGATGAAATGAAACGAGCCAAAATAGTGCTTCTCAAAATAGCGCAGCCTGAAATGTTTCCTGATGAATTCAAAGCTATTAAAAATCAACGACCTATTGACAATAAATCTAAGTTATTATCTCTTAGCCCAATCATAGGAAATGACGGTTTATTACGGGTGGGAGGTCGAATATCGAAGGCAAATTTGCCATATGGCATGAAACATCAAATTATTATCGAGTCTAAGCACCCTCTAACGCGACTTATTATTTTAAATGAGCACCATAAAAACTTACACGCCGGTATTTTGACAATTCTGGCCTTACTGCGTGAACAATTTTGGCTAATTCAAGGACCCGGGCGGTAAGCAACATAGTTAGAAATTGTATAACGTGCTTTCGGGTAAATCCCAGGCGGTTAGTCCAAAAAATGGGCGAATTACCCGCTGATCGAGTCATAGTAAATAAACCATTTTATATCACCGGAGTGGACTTTGCCGGGCCAGTTCTAATTAAAGACGGAAAACTACGTAATCGCAATCTCGTCAAGGCATATCTTTGCATTTTTATATACTTTACATCAAAGGCCGTTCCTTTGGAAGCAGTTGGCGATTTGGGATCAGATAGTTTTCTCAACGCTCTGAAACGGTTTGTTAGCCGCCGCGGATTATGCAAAACCATATACAGTGACAATGGGACTAATTTCACCGGTGCCAATAACGAACTAAATGAAATTATGAAATCCATCCCTGATTTAATCAAGACACCCAACATTACAACTTACTTACTAAATAATTCAATAACTTGGAATTTCATACCGCCTAGGGCTCCTCATCATGGTGGTTTGTGGGAAGCCGCGGTTAAACGTGCAAAATATCACATCGTGAGAGTTATTGGGAAAAACCATTTGACATTTGAACAGCTGGTTACTCTATTTGCACAAGTTGAGGCTGCAATGAATTCATCTCCCATCACTCCCTTATCCGAGGATCCAGCTGACCTAACCTATTTAACCCCTGGTCACTTCCTCATCGGCACACCCTTATTATCAATTCCTTGCAAAACCCTTACAGACTTACCAAGAAATAGACTAACACAATACCAAGCCTTGCAGCAAATGTTCCAACAGTTCTGGCAGAGATGGTCAAGGGACTATTTACTTAATCTTCAGAAGCGAACAAAATGGTTATCAAGTCCTCAAGCGAATAAACCAGAAGTTGGATCCATGGTTTTAATTATCGACGACAATTTACCTCCATTATATTCGAAGCTGGGACGTATAATCCAACTACATCCAGGAGAAGATGGACCTACCCGTGTGGTTACCTTACAAACATCAAATGGTGTATACAAACGTGCAGTACAGAAGCTTTGTCTACTGCCAACTGATGCCTAGATACCTAAGTACCAAACATCTTCAGCTACTTGAAAAGCTCAGTTTTCAAGGGCCGCCGGTATGTTGAATATCAGTTAAAGGATATCCCGCAATTCCGCCAACTCGCGGCAACGCTGTTCTATGACGTCAGAAGACTTAAACAATTGCGCCACCTGAACAGCGGGAGCATGCATTAATCATTACATAGACTTCAACCAACATGAAAACAACTCTGTATTTTTCGAAAATAAATCTTGTTTTTTACAATCAATCAAATCGCTTCAATAATTAAAATCAGCAAAATCAAATCAACAAATATTGTAAATACAATATTTCACCACTTGAGAAACTTGAATGTAATTGGATTTTATGCTATCAAATGCGGAAAGATATGTTAAAAAATGGAATAGAGTTATCCTCATATATCCAAACATCTGAATGGATTCACATTTCTTATAAATGATTTTTCCAAATCTTACCCAACAAACTCCGAAAAATAATTATATCTGTACTAGACAGAATTCCGAAACGTCGTTCTAAGCATCCAAAAAGAAGAAAAAATTCCAAACAAAAAATTGAGAACATAGGTAATGATGAATTTTTTTTTTAAAAAATCAACAAAACGTACTAAAATTAATAATAGTCATAGACGTTTTTTTTTTTAAATTTTTCATTAATATTTCCACCAACTACCTTGAGAGTTCTGGACAGAAAAAGCTTTAGACCCAGCAAACTGGAAGTTCAGAATCCCTTTTTGGTTTATATATCTGTGAGTTTTTCACATATTTTTTAAAAACTTTTTGTGTTTGTGTAGAGTTTTGGCAAACCACTCAATGTTGGAACTTACCTATTTCTTATTGGAGGAACACAAATATATTTAATATAAATTTTAAAAACAATTTCTTCGGTTGATTTTTGTACAATTAATGAAATAATGCTTTTAATTCATTTCAGAGTGCAGCAAATCTTTAAATACCCATTAAACAAAGAGAGGAATTTTCGCAGAAAAGGAAAATAACTCATACATGGTTATTGTTGGAACGGAAGACCTGGATATTCATTCTACTGCTATTTATGAAACTGAATATCCGGTAAAAAATTTAGACGTAACTTTCTAAATAAATTATGTTCTTGACTTGAAATATCAACTGGAATGCCAATATCTGTGGTTCTGCATCCAAAAAATGTTGGTTGAAATAAACAGCAGCAATGAAAAATGTTCAATGAGCATAGACACAGTCATTGAAAGGATAAAAAATAAAATGTAAACACCTCAAACTCAAACATAAATTTATTTAAATATTTTCCATAGTGCCTATATGTTTTTTTTTATGTAAAAATACGTTACGATCAATAAGATTGCTATGCTTAGATTGTAAGGTCCTTCATAATTTGAAGGAAAATAGAGGATATAAATGTATTGAAAATAACTGTGGTCGATTTTATTTGTCACTTAAATTCATTCAAAAAACATTTTAAATCGCACGTATCAGCAGAAAACGTTGACATTTTAAACCTTACCATCCAAAATAGTTGAACATACCTGTTTGACGAATCCAATAGAATCTATAGCTACTACAAATAATAGCCCTTATAATGAAACCCTAACTGATAATGAAAAAATCGAACATTTTCAAGCTTTTTATTAGTAGACATTATGGTAAGATGTCTTTACCAAGAAATATTGTTCAAGAAATTATTGATAATTTTGAAAACTATTTGGTAATTCCAATGGAAGAAATTCAATCTGCAATTTTTTCAGCTTCTTTTAACAATGTATTTGACCAAAAACTCCTTTTGGAAATGTGTAAAATATTCCAAGAAGTGTTTTTTGATTACAAATCAATTTAAAAAGTGCACTTGAAGAATTAAACAAAAATTGTATTGACGAAGATAAGATATCCATTTTTAAGGTTTTCCGCGAGGAAGTTTTTCAGTCCTGCGTACGAAGCATGAGTCGAAAAACCATAAAATGTCTTTGAGATTTACCTGCATGAATGATGTTGATGGAATAGCAATTGATGCAGGGGGGCCTACTCGCGAGCTGTTCAGATTGGCACTTGCATACATAATAATTATGAAATAGTAGGATGTTTCAGGCAGCAGACGCCTCCTCAAGAAACATAGTATTATGCAGTGACCTTCTACACAAACGATATTATTTTTTCTGCGGACAGTTAATATCTATGTAATTTGTACAGCGCTCCCAACTTTTTTTCAAGAAACTTGTTTTCATGCATAGTGGTGTAGAAGAAACAAAATCTAATGAAGCTGATTTGGTGTACCAAGAACTGAAAGATATAGTAAAAGTGATAAGAGAAGAAACTAATTTGGAGCAAGTCAATGCCTTGATTTTGAAGAACCTCCTGATAAGTGTAGCAGGCAGCAATATCATCAATGGACTTCATAATAAATAGTAAGTTATTGATAGTAAGGAAAAATAAACTCTATCATTTACGTATTTCATTGTCCCTTCCCTCGTTTGTTCTAACTGAACCAGATTGTAAACTGTATAATAACATTTGGATTAATTTTACATTTTTTTTTCTATTTGCTGCTAAACTTTGTCCTTCTAGGTCTCGTGAAATTTCATTTCATTCATAGGCAAAGGCCATCCCTAGATCAACTGATGCATTGATTATGCATCTTTGATATGCATAACCTAATAAAAGAATATTCCGAGGAAATGGAAATAGTTATTTTCCTAACAAGTGCGCAAAGTGTTACTTTTCCGCACGCAAACACAGTTATACGAACGACGCGAAGCGGAGTTTGGATAAGTGTTTGCGTGCGGAAAAGACACTTTGCGCACGTGTTAGGAACTAAATTTTTCCTACGAGCTTCATATCAGGTAGGTAACAACAAAAATTTAGAAAAAAAAATTATTTGTTCAACTATTTTTAATTAACTTGAAGCGAACCTATGCAGTTATCAAAAAATTACATAACAAAAAAAAAAATAACAGAAAATCATCGTCAGAGCCCTTTTTTTAAAACGTTTAAATTTGATGAGAAAGTTTGTAGATTCTTGCATATCAATAGAGAACAAATCTGACAATGTGTCAAAGTTAATTAAATTTGGTGTTTGTATAGATGTTGGCTGATATAGAAACAGAGGAAAAATTTGTCATCATTTGTCAACGTCGACAGGTGCCCTTATTGTTGCTTGACAATTATTTTTACTTTTCGGCACTCAGTGCGGATAAGGCCTGTATCCGCACTGAGTGCGGAAAAGTGTAACTTTGAGAACCGAAATGCGTGCGGAAAAGTACTACTTTGCGCACGCTCGTAGGAAAAATTATTATGTTATGAACCGGATGAATTAACAGCAGAATCCTTAAGAACATTTTCCAAGCCCATACTCTGCGAAACTGGAAGTAACAAACAACGTGAGAAAAACAAAATGTTAGCCTTTTTCTGGGTCTACTTAACAGACTGTGAAACTCATGTAGGTAGACACATTTTAATTTGTGTAACTTTTTTTTCATAACTAACCTCCCTTACATTTCCATTCTAGAAATTGAAGAAGTTGAACTGAAGGATATTCTGATTTAAGCAAGTGGATTGGAGTCAATTCCTCCATTAGGATACCCAAATCCTCAAATCCTAACTTTCCAACAGGATGATCAATGTCCCTTTTCAAAAGCCAATACTTGTGCAATCATTTTCAGCCTACCAATGGTTGATTCCGAATATAATGCATTCAAGACTGCAATGAATTATGGGGTAGTGCATGGCATTCCATATGGGCCTGAATGATTTCTTAACTTCTGTATTTAATATGCCTTTTGGGCAGGGATAAGCGAAAATTGAAATCAGAGTTGCTGTCTCGACTAGATCGAAGTAAAGGCGATTGCGATACGAAAGGATCGCCCAGAAAATATGAATTTCTTCCGTTTAATCTAAAAATATACAGTAAAGAACAATTGCAAGTTTTGAAAAAAGATAGTCAATCATCCTTATCAGTGTATTTTTAAGCGACAGGGAGTGTGGTTAGAAAGGTCAGTAGTAAAGAAGTGTTTTTTGATTACAAATCAATTTAAAAAGTGCACTTGAAGAATTAAACAAAAATTGTATTGACGAAGATAAGATATCCATTTTTAAGGTTTTCCGCGAGGAAGTTTTTCAGTGCTGCGTACGAAGCATGAGTCGAAAAACCATAAAATGTCTTTGAGATTTACCTGCATGAATGATGTTGCTGGAATAGCAATTGATATAGTAGGATGTTTCAGGCAGCAGACGCCTCCTCAAGAAACATAGTATTATGCAGTGACCTTCTACACAAACGATATTATTTTTTCGGCAGACAGTTAATATCTATGTTATTTGTACAGCGCTCCCAACTTTTTTTCAAGAACCTTGTTTTCATGCATAGTGGTGTAGAAGAAACAAAATCTAATGAAGCAGATTTGGTGTACCAAGAACTGAAAGATATAGTAAAAGTGATAAGAGAAGAAACTAATTTGGAGCAAGTCAATGCCTTGATTTTAAAGAATCTCCTGATAAGTGTAGCAGGCTGCAGTATCATAAATGGACTTCATGATAAACAGCAAGTTATCGATAGTAAGGAAAAATATATTCTACTGTTTACCTATTTCATTGTCCCTTCCCTCGTTTGTTTTAACTAAAGCAGGTAGTAAACTGTAAAATAATATTTGGAATAATTTTACATTTTTTTTTTTTTCTATTTGCTGCTGAACTTTGTCATTCTAGGTCTCGTGATATTTCATGTCCATAGGCAAAGGCCACCCCTGAATCAACTGATGGATTGATTACGCACCTTTGATATTCAGAACCTAATAAAATAATATTCCGAGCAGATGGAAACATTCTCATGTTATGTGCCGTGTACTGGATAAATTAACAGCAGAATCTGTAAGAACATTTTTCAAATCCATACTCAGCGAAAGTGGAAGTAACAAACGACGTAAGGAAAACAAAATGTTGGCCTTTTTCTGGGACTACTTAACAGACTGTGAAACTCAAGGTAGGTAGACACATTTTTATTTGTGTAACTTTTTTTTCATAACTAACCTCTCTAACATTTCCATTGTAGGAATTGCAGAAGTTGAACTGAAGGATATTCTGATTTATGCAAGTGAATTGGAGTTAATTCCGCTATTAGAATACCCAAACTCTCAAATCCTAACATTCTTACATGAAGATGAATGTCCCTTTTCAAAAGTCAATATTTGTGCAATCATTTTGAGCCTACCAGTTGATTCCGAATATAATGAATTCAAGACTGCAATGAATTATGGAGAAGTGCATGGCATTCCATATGGGACTGAGTGATTTCTTAACTTTACTGTATTTATTATGCCTTTTGTGCAGAGATAAGCATTAAAGAATTATTGTTCTTTTGTTATCATATCTTAAAAGTGATGTGGCTGTGGGCATGTGATGTTAGTTCACATTGCCCGGCGGTTTTATTTAATCTTCGATAATACAACAATACTACAATACAAGCTAATGAATTTTCAACGGCTGTTATTTCAAGAAGGAAATGTTACAGGAGCAGACAGGAGCCAGAGAAATTGGTATTAGGTATATACGATGTCACTATAAAAAAGGGGTATGTTAAATATGAACCAAACAGCTCTGCAGACACCTTAATACCCATTATCCAAGAAGTGGTAAGGCCAGGTTCAAAAATATGGACTGATGAGTGGAGAGGCTATCAAAGTTTGAATAGAAGAGAATATGTTCACCGTACCATGAACCATTCTAGGCACATTGTTTACCCGAACACAGGAGTCTGTACCAACCAGGTTGAAGGATTCTGGAGTTGCCCGAAAATATTTTTAAGAACACTTGGAGTGATGAGTTCTCCATTTTTACCAGAGAACATTGATTTGTTTATGTGGCGGCAAATATTTGGTAATTCAGCGCAACAAAGATTGCATAATCTGAGTCTACATATTTGTGAAAAATATTTGTAGGGTTTTATACAGGGTGTGAACAAATAGTGTACCGGACTTCGAGGGGTGATACTACATATGAAAATAAGATAAAAAGTTCCTATGAATATATGCCCTAAGATGTTTTTTTGTTTTATAAGTAGCCAACCCTGTATCACTCGCCGTTTCCGAGATCCCAATGATCTCGAATTTGGAACACCCTGTACAGCTTCATTACCAGCCTTCACACAATAGCTCCCACCAAATGTCCTAATTTGCAGGGCTATTCTTGAGATTTTGCAATACATGTTTAGCCTTAGCGTCTAATGAACCTCTCAAAAAATGTAATTTTTCAATTTTTTATACTTTTTCATTGTCGTGTACTAAATGGAAATTGTCTCGGAACTCAAACCAGCTGCCATGGTCACTAGAAGATTTGGGATAGGGATTGCGGGAAGTCTTGGACTTGTCTGCAAATAATTATTTTGGTTTGCTGCCTCGAGTGCTCCTATAGATATTGCAGAATGCGCAGAGGCTTAATGTACGGTATTATTAACATTTTGCGACAAATGGTCTTGAATATCTGCAGTCTGCAGCATAATGCGTATTCAATATATCTTTCGCAAAACCATCAAGCCCATAGTGAATATTTTCGAAAATTTATCTTTCTAACAACTGCTCGTCAAAATTATCATGATTTAATTCGATATAGTTTCAATAGGTAAATTTTATAAGCCACGGAAATCAACACAGGTCAGTGATTTCAAAAGTTTGTTCAGGCTAGAGGGAGAAAATGTTGAATGGCTAGCCTATCATTTTCTAGGAAAATATAATGGCGAAACACGTGGCGGTTGCCTTACTTCGGAAATGAAAATGAAAAATTTCCGAAACTACTTATGACGCCGATGTTGCAAAAGCTGAAACTGTACTTGATAATTCCAATATCTCTGAAATTAGTGAAAGCAATGAGAACTTATCATCAAAAAATTGAAATTGTCCATGAAAATTTTGGAATTCCGAAAAAGTTTTCAAATATTTTAACCGACGATATTGAAGCTCCACTCTTACTAGAAAAAAAAACAGATAAGTACACCAGAACCATTCTATTGGTAATTGTATTTTTCATAAGGGCTCATTTTCAATACCGTCTAGCTTTCTTTCCTACATTTACAATGATGGCAAGCTCAATACTAAATATGTATTACCCTTTTTATTTAAGGTCCCAGATATTCAAGTATGTTAACTATTGTCAACAACACTTGCAATATTGTAATTAAATATGTCAAATATTTAGAAAAGGGTAAAAAATTAGGATTTTTGGCAAATGCAAACAAAACAGGTATCAATGCAAAAAATTTAGACAGTTCAACGCTGCTGGTTGAGCTCGTTTCGGATATTGGAAAAAATCTACAAAATATAAAATCGGACAGCACAAAGCGAAAATTGAAATCAGAGTTGCTGTCTCGACTAGATCGAAGTAAAGACGATTGCGATACGAAAGGATCGCCCAGAAAATATGAAGTTCAATCTAAAAATGTACAGTAAAGAACAATTGCAAGTTTTGAAAAAAGAGAGTCAATCATCCTTATCAGTGTATTTTTATGCGACAGGCAGTGTGTTTAGAAAGGTCAGTAGTAACCTGAAATAATGTATTATTATGCTAGATTTATTCAGCTTACTCAAGCTAAAAGAATATTTCCCATCTTTCAAATGGTCTCTGCTGTTCATGATTCCAACACAATTTTTAAAATGTTAAAACATTTCAAATACTTTTGCTAAAAAAAAAAAATCAATTTCTGACCAGCATTTTCTAAAATCGTCCCAGCCTTTTTTTTGCAAATATACATGCTACTTGTAAAATTAATATATGTAACTTGGAACAGTATTAAGAATATGCTACACATATTTGTCCGAAGCTGAGCATATAAATGTTTTAAAAATTACAGTGACTATTCACTTATGTTGCAGACATTTTATGAAAATGCCGTCAAAAGATATTCAACCGTATGAATAAAAATAGAGCATTTGCTTCTAAGCAAAAGGTAGAAGTATAAGCAAAAGCTTCAAGTAAAAGGTAGAAGTAGAAGCATTCATTTTATATCATATGAATAATGAAAACCTTTAACTTGCGAGCATATGCTTCAAAGAAATGGAGTAAAAGGAACTACCGGTTATTTCAATCTAAGGCTCGAGTGCCAAAGTAAACCAACAGATCATATGATATCACAGGACTTTGACATTCCATAAGAAGTGGTAGTAAAAGAACGCCAATCATGGAAGAACGCAAAGCTACCGGAAGCGAACAACGCATCATTGTGGTACACAGATGAATCAAAGCTTACGGAAGAAATCGTTGTAGGAATAACTGAACCAAACTTAGCAATGAATAAAACGCCCACAAAATTTCAAGCTGAGGTACTGGCCATAAACATTTGTGCCCAAGTGTCTTAAAAGCGGCCTTTTAAGAGAGCAAATTTACATACTGTCCGACAGTCAAGAGGCTCTGAAGGGTTTAGGAGCCATCAAGAGCAATTCTCAGCTAGTTTGGGAGGCTTAAAATATCGTTAAGCAACCGGCTAGAAGAAATAAAGTAACCCTGATGTGGGTACCAGAGCACCAGGGCCTAAAGGACAACGAGGAGGCGGACCGTTCTACAAAGAAAGGCGCGTTAACACCTTTTCAAGGCCAGATCCTTTTTGTGGACTAATGAAAAACCACATCTCCGGAGAAATGAACATATGAAGAAAGTTAATATCCATCTTAGCCAGAAGATCTGAACAACTTATTGACATGAACACAAGAGGCATTAGAACAGTCGCTGGTCTGCTCACTGGGCATTGCCTGGTGGAATATCACCTAAAAACAATAGGCAAATCAGACAACGACCACTGCAGATCTTGCGAAGAAGCAACAAAAATTACAGAACACGTACTTAGAGGTGGGCACTTTACCACCCAGGAAGCTGGCCTGCTTTAGGAGAAACCGACAAATCTTGGACACTAGAGCGGCTGGAACAAACTGTAACGACTCCTAATGCAATTTACAATCTACAAAAAAAAAGGGAAAGAAGAATATTCGAAAAAAATTTACCAAAATTTGAAGCAAATACTCTGTTTTATTCATGAGAAATGGAGTATTTGCTTTTTCCTGGAGCATTTGCTTTTGACTTTCAAGTAAGAGGTTTTGCTTGAACTTTTCTTCATATACAATGGGAGAAAAAGCAAATGCTCTTTTTTATTCATAGGGTAGATTGAAAGTCTTCGAACAAACTTCATATTTCAGAGATTTTGATTGCTATCGTTAATAAGCAAATTAACGGTTCTTGATATCTACGTATATCGTATATTACATATCCATAATTTTAAACTCTAAATACTTGAACGTCAATGTGAGTAAGGCGGTCAAAGATCTTGCTACTTTTCATACATCCCTAGGCATAAAAAATGATCCACAGGTAACAACAAAATTAGGACTTGTTGAAAGACACCAACTATGAGGAGGATATACATAAAAAAACCCTTTCTTCAAAAGAGACTTTAGTCGGCGATGATGATGGGAGAAAAAAAAAAATTCAGCAACGCACCTGCGTAGATGTTGTATCCGCCTTAAAGGCAGACGCTGATGTGAACATCTACAAAGAAAGGCACACAAGTGATAGCGAGCAAGGTTCTCAAAAAATGTGGAAAAGGAAAACAAGAAACCCTCTAAATGAAAATATCCCACTTACGAATATCTCAAGATGTACAGATGTTCCAACTCTTGCTGCTAAGGATATACCATCCTCCAAACTTGTTTCACAGAAGTATTCCTTAATCAGCTAGTTTCGAACTCTCCGCAACTGACGGACGGGTCTTGGCTCCCGGAAAGTGGGCTCGGGAGATTAGTATCAGCCCGCAAGGGCAAAGCAAAAGAGCTTGCTACAGAGCGACCGAAGGTCCTTCTGAACAGATTAACTCTCCCATGCTCACTGGCCGAAATGAGCCAGTGTGCGGAATGTGGGTTGCTTTTTTATGTTACACTAGCTAATTATTGTCTGGCTAGCGAAACGGCGAACTCCAAAAGAATTTGCTACTTTGCCAACCTTGACGGAAATAAGGATAAACAAGTTGGTGACATATTTTTTTCTGCTATATGGGCATGTGTAGTATTTTGAAATAGAAAAAAATCCGGCAACATTGCGAAATGATGGATGTGGAGAGGCGTGATTATTCAGAGGTATGATTCTATTGGTTAGAGTCTGAACGACAGCACGCAGTGGCGTGGTTATTGGCGAAACTAAACATTTTTTTTCTAATAATTTTATTGGTTTATTTCTTCGGTGTTTTCGGTGCCACTGAACCGAAAGACATGGCTGTCGTCAGGTGGTGTCAGTTGAGGTGTCAGTGAAAATTTTTAGGTCACGCCTTACTTTTCTTCCCCCTTTCGTCTCTACCAAGTTACCACTTGCCAGGCTATACCCGCTGCGTTGCTAGCGTGAAAATACATTTTGAAATAATAAACTTTTTTTTTAATTTTTAAAAATTATAAAACTAATACCAAACACCTTTTTAGATTCCGTGCTTTATTTCTATATTATTCAGTAAGATACCACACAACTTATATTTTCGGAGGAACAATTTTTTCATAAAGATGGGGGGACCTAGGGACGTGATCAGGGAGATAACAGAAAAACAAATACGAAACACTTTTTTAGATTTCGTGCTTTATTTCCTTCACTATCCATATTTTTGGAGCTCAATTTTTTTTAATGATGATGGGGAACATAGGGGGGTAATAGGGGAGGTAATAGAAAAACGCCGAAACACGTTTTTTTTTTTAATTTTTTTAGTAGACTTTTTGTTTCCCAGATAAGGAAAATCCCTTAACTCCCTTTCGAAATCAAATAACCCCTATTTTTCCGCCCCCAGTTAAAATTTCAAAAAACTCTAAAATACGTGTTTACTTATTTTGTTGGTAGAATTTATATGCTAATTATCAGACTTTGCGGCTTCTCGTTTCCGAGATACAGAAATCTTCTTCAATATTTCAACCCCCTTTGGAGTGAAATTTTCAAAAATACTTTCTTAGCGAGAGCCTACTTCATAAACCTAATACGTCCTCCAAGTTTCATAACTGTAGGTCAAGTAGTTTGGCCTGTACGTTTATAGTCGATGACTACCGTTCTTTTGTTAGTATAGATTTTAAACTTTAGTAGGTTAATCAACAATTCTTCAGTCTATTGAAAGAAAAGATACTTAAGGGTGTTGAAGTTTTCTACAATTTTTTTTTTTTTTTTAATTTAATTTTTTTGAATAAACATAGGTTCTACTGTTTTTAAGGTTCATATTTTTTTTTTAAATATGTAATCAGGAAAATGAAATATTTAGGAAATTATACCTTAATAGGGAATCACCTAAAAAATGTGTGTTTGCATACTCAAAAAGCACACGAAGGTATTCTGCTAATTGTTTTTTTTTTTTTTTCATAAATTTCCAAAGGATCAGAAACTCAAGCAAAAGATGAAAGAGTAAAATACGCTCTCGAATATTGTAAATACAATATTTCGCCACTGGAGGAACTTGCATGTAATTGGAGTTTATGCTATCAAATGCGGAAAGATATGTTAGAAAATGGAATAGAGTTATCCTCATACATCCAAACGTTTCCAATTTTAAAATAGCCAAATGGATTTACATTGCTTATAACTGCTACTTGCATCGCTCTGCTAAAATTTGCATCTTATCTAAGGTCAACTTTAGCTTAAGGTTAACGAAGAGCGAATCTTGATCTTGAAGGGCGGAGAAAATCAATCCAAAAAACTTTTCTTAAGGTTAACCTTATCTTGGGTGTCTGTTGCACCACCATATTCTTAGCTAAGCTAAAGATTACTGATTAGTTCAAATGAATCAGGCCCACGAATTTAAAAATAAGAAAGAAGAAAAATAAATATATTTTAGACGAGCTTTTGAACCTAGCCCTAGTTTTTTTTTTACTTGTATATGTTTTCAAACATGCAAAATTTTCGTTTGTTTTTGTGTGTTGAGTACTATTGTAATGTAAACATGGATGATGTTATTAGGAGACGGTCCCCGTACTTTTCTAATCGGGAGAAAGTGTTGCACCTGACCCTGATTACAGATTTGAAGGACAATATAGAAAACAAAAATACCAATAGTCAAGCCTGGCGAGATAAGGATGATGTTTGGCAAAAAGTAACTACTTGGTTTAATTCTGAAACGCCGGAAAATTATCCTCGGTCTAGAGATGCTTCACGAAAGTATTACGACAATATTTTTTAAAAAAATTAAGAAAGTAGCTGATAAAAAAAAATAGAGAAAACCGGAGGAGAGACATATACAGTCATTGCAGATCCTGTCAAGGAATTAGCCTTGGTACTTGTAAATCCAAAAACTGTTTTTGGTCTATCGAACTATGACAGTAATCTAACATAGGAAGTAGAAGTCTTGGTAGTAGCCATTGATATAGAAGATGTGTATGAGGATAAAAATGAACCTTATTTAATTAGGGATCATAACTATGCAACAGATACCCAAGTCACCCAAGAAGCTACTATTCCTACCACTCCTTCAACATCCCAAGGTGTTCAAACTCTTAAGTTAACCTCTGCAGATGAAAATTTGTCTCCACCTGGAAAAAAAGGTAAGTTGTATCCCCAAATGTATCCATCATATTTTTTATTTTTGTTATTTAAATATCATCAAGGGCCATTAAAATTAATAGTTTTCCACCCTTTGTTGTGTAGTGGTACATTTTCTAAATGATTTTAGAAAGGCAAACGAGGTTTCATCCATGTAGAGTCAAAACAATCTGAAGCATTGAAGCATGTTTGGACCAGAAGGGGCGGCCAGCAATTCAGCAACTTTCCAAAGTTGAGTGAGGAATATATGAAATTGGCAAAATTAAAACAAGAATGCTACACAGCTGAAAAAGAATGCATTCTAAAACGCATCCAAAATGAAGAAGAAATTTTCAAGAAAATTTTTTGTTAGAGATATCAGTTCTGAAGTATCTTAAAATAAATACAAAACAACACAAGTGTATGTATTTCCACATGGAAAACTTTAAACTATGATTTATTTATTGAGATAATAAAAATATAATTCTATTGTTTTAAGAAGTAGTTTTATTTTACCTCATTTATAAAAAAATATTCATCCAAATGAGCAAAATAAATTTCAATCAGGTTTCTCCTAGTTTCCAGACCACGTTTATCACCTGCTATTACTGCTGGAATTTCTGGAACCTCATTTTCTTCCAATATTTGTTGTAAGTGTTGAAGATCATCTGGAGGAGGAGGTGGAGGTTTATGAGGATTTTTGCAAATGTTGTAGACCACACCTAAAGCTACGATTACTTCCAAAAATGTTTCTAGCTTTTTGAGTATGAGGGGGGCCTACTCGCTACTCGCTACTTAGATTGGCACTTGCATACATACGAAAAAGTAAGATGTTGTTGGTGACCTTCTACACAAACGATATACTATTTTTTCAGCGGAAAGTTAATATATGTCATGTACATGAACGAAGCGCTCCCAATTTTTTTTTAAGAACCTTGTTTTCATGCATAGTGGTGTAGAAGAAAAATAAATCAAATAAAGCAGATTTGGTGTACCAAGAACTGGAAGATATAGTAAAAGTGATAAGAGAAGAAACTAATTTGGAGCAACTCGATACCTTGATTTTGAAGAACCCCCTGATAAGTGTAGCAGGCTGCAGTATCATAAATGGACTTCATGATAAACAGCAAGTTATCGATAGTAAGGAAAAATATATTCTACTGTTTACCTATTTCATTGTCCCTTCCCTCGTTTGTTTTAACTGAAGCAGGTAGTAAACTGTAAAATAACATTTGGAATAGTTTTACATTTTTTTTTTCTATTTGCTGCTGAACTTTGTCATTCTAGGTCTCGTGATATTTCATGTCCATAGGCAAAGGCCACCCCCGAATCAACTGATGGATTGATTACGCACCTTTGATATTCAGAACCTAATAAAATAATATTCCGAGCAAATGGAAAAATTCTCATGTTATGTGACGTGTACTGGATAAATTAACAGCAGAATCTGTAAGAACATTTTTCAAATCCATACTCAGCGAAAGTGGAAGTAACAAACGACGTAAGGAAAACAAAATGTTGGCCTTTTTCTGGGACTACTTAACAGACTGTGAAACTCATTTTTATCTGTGTAACTTTTTTTTCATAACTAACCTCTCTAACATTTCCATTGTAAGAATTGAAGAAGTTGAACTGAAGGATATTCTGATTTATGCAAGTGAATTGGAGTTAATTCCGCTATTAGGATACCCAAACTCTCAAATCCTAACATTCTTACATGACGATGAATGTCCCTTTTCAAAAGTCAATATTTGTGCAATCATTTTGAGCCTACCAGTAGTTGATTCCGAATATAATGAATTCAAAACTGTAATGAATTATGGAGTAGTGCATGGCATTCCATATGGGCCTAAATTATTTCTTAACTTTACTGTATTTATTATGGCTTTTGTGCAGGGATAAGCATTTAAGAATTATTGTTCTTTTGTTATCATATCTTAAAAGTGATGTGGCTGTGGGCATGTGATGTTCGTTCACATTGCCCGGCGGTTTAATTTAATCTTCGTCGCGAAATGATAATACAACTTTATTGTTCAGTATACCTAACTATAGAGTAGCGCAATTCCAGTTAGTACAAAACAGAGCAATGCGAGCAATTCTGAAATGTGATAGATATACACCTGTGATAACCATGTTAAATGTTCTACAAATATTGTCCGTGAAGCAAAAAATAATGTCTAGTGTTTTTATATTTATATTTAAGATCAAACACAAAATGGTTCCTTCCTATATTTCTAATAGAATTAATTACTTTATGAATGTACATGATTATAATACTAGAAACCGTACTGATTTCATCCTAGTCAATCGATGTAATACCACACAAATGTTAAACACTATTTTAAATAAAGGTTTGTTAGAGTTTAATAGGCTGCCAAATAATATTAAGGAATGTGATAATTTAAATGAATTTAAAAGATTAATTAAGAATCATGTATTGTCTGAGATTTTATTTTGATTGTTTATATTAATTGTTTTGTTGTTGTATAATTTTTTTTTTATACTTATATGGTAATACTTCATTTTGTTGCTAAATAATTTATTTATCTATTTACACTGTAATCTTTTTCTTGTTTTTTCTGTAGCTTTTTATGCTAAATAAATATACATTATTATTATTTGTAATATACTCCAATATTATAAATAAAACTCTTATTCGCAACAGTAAATATATTTATTAATTCGACCGCTTTCTTGCTGAGCTAAACATCCACTAAACTCAATCCCCTGTTTACATTTACATTCCTCACCCTGACAAATCATCACGCCACTTCTGACTCATCATATTATATAAGTACGTACTCTACATCTCTATCTTTTTGTAAAAATTCTAATTCAATATAATATGGTACATAAACTTATAATATAATAATTATATTGACCTATACAAACATAATGAAACCTATATATAATATAATATTGTACTATACTCTATTCCTCCTATTGTTGTAGGTTTTCCTAATTAACAAAATTAAACTACATAAGATTACAAAATACCTAAACAAAATTATTAATGCTAATATAATTACACCGAGGACTGAACTAACAATGTAATAATTTATAATATATTATGCATATTTTCTAAATTGGTTTAGCATGAGCTTAATTAGGGTAGTAATATAATAGAATAGAAAATCTTATTAGGTGGGTACTTTAGTTCATGCTTATTAGTATAATGCCACATAGGCCATAAATCAGTATAGGCATTATTCTTGGGAAACGTTAGGATTGGCGACTGACCATTCCCCAGCAATTTTCTTCAAATGAACAACATTTTTCCTGTAGGTTTGTCCAGTTTCATCGTTTTCTACTTCGACATCAGCGCCTTGCTTACTGGTGACAGTATGTGGAGTTGGATCAAAAGTGGGTGTTAGTTTATTTTCTTTTATCACATTTTTATAATGACCTTATCTCCACATGCTAACCCGCTTTCTTGAGATTTGCGTTTTCGGTCCCCGTACGATTTTCCTTTTTGTTTCTCCCACAAATCTTGGTCTCTGACTTCTTCCTCTAACACTTCAGGCAGTACACAATTACTACTCGCATTTGGTAGAACAGGTAATTTGTCACGAAAACGTCGCCGAAAAAATAATTCAGAAGGTGTCTTGCCAGTGGTCGAGTGCGGGGTGCTGTTGTACATCATGAGGTAATCTAGCAGGTCAGCCTTCCAATCTCTTTTATTTATCTGGCTTATCTTCAGTCTTTTCAAAATATCTCGATTTTGTCGTTCCACCTCCCCGTTTTGCTGTGGCCAGTAGGGTATCGTATTGAAAAGGGTGATGTTATTGGCTTTACAAAATGTTTTAAATTCTTGACTACAAAATTGTCTACCATTATCAGCCGTTACTGATTCTGGTATACCCAGCCTTGAAAATATTTCCCACAAAATACTTATAGTATTGACAGAGTTTATAATTTTCATGGTCTTAATCTCCTTATAGCGGCTATAATAATCAATAACCACCAATAAATACTCATTACTGGGCAGAGGTCCCATAAAATCGATGGCGATGTCTACCCAAGGGCTACAAGGTAATTGCCGGCTTTTCATTGGTTCTGGCGGATTGGGTGCTGATACTAACGTGCATTCTCTGCACTCCAAAACAAACTTTTCAGCCTCCTTATCGATTTTTGGCCACCAAACTTTGGTACGAAGTCGTTTTTTCATGGCCACAATACCTGGATGGCCTTCGTGAGCTAACTCTAACACTTGTTTCCTAAGCTTCTCGGGAATGACGATCTTATCATTACGGAGTAAAATATTCGAATAAAAACAGAGTTCATTCTCGAAAATTCTATATCTCTCCGTTCCCTCTGGCCATTTCCTTTCTTCGAGGGCCTGTCTCACCAACTGTATTTCCTTGTCTTCTTGTGAATGCTTTTCCAGGTTTTTTGTTGCAATGGCTGTGGGCCTTGCGTACTCAATTAGTTGATGAATAAACTCTCTTTCGAATGGTTGATTGTAATCTGTAGGAGAGAGTGATCGAGATAAGGGATCTGCGATATTGGCTTTTCCAGAACGGTACACAACTTTGTAATTGAAGGATTGTAACCTCAAAACCCAGCGTTCGATTCGCGCGCAAGGTTTAGATTTGGGAGCGAATATCGTCTCCAAAGGCTTATGGTCCGTAACTAGCTCAAATTCATCCTTTCCAAATAAATACATGTTGAAATGTTCAACCGCCCATACTAGAGCTAGAGCTTCCTTTTCGGTCTGGCAATAGCGCCTCTCGCAGTCGGACAAGCTTTTGTTGGCGTAAGAAATAACCCTGGGACCCCTGTTATCAAATTGAATTAGGACCGCCCCTAAGCCAACTGGGCTTGCGTCAGCTATGACTTGGGTTCGATCCTGTGGATTGTAATACCCTAACACTAAGTCACTAGAGAGGGCTTGTTTTAATTTTGAAAAAGATACTTTCTGTTCTTCATTCCAATAAAGATTAATGTTTGCGTTTTTTCCTAATTTTAGTCGTAGAATTTTCCTTAGAGGTTCTGTCAATGTTGCAAGGTTTGGGATCCATTTTCCCACAAAATTGACTAAACCCAGGAAACTTTGCAATTCATCTGTGGTGTTAGGAGCACGAAAGTTTTTGATACCATTAATATGTATGTCTAGGGGTTTAATGCCGTTTTTTGAAAGTACATGACCCAGAAAATTAATACTTGTCATATTGTATTGACACTTTTTCCCATTAAGTAAAACATTTAAATGTTTGAGTGTATTCAGTGTCTTTTCCAGTCTTTGGTCATGTTCCTGTTTATCTTCACCAAATACTATTATGTCATCTATGAAATTAATGGTACCTGGACAGTTAATTAAAATCTTTTCCATTATTTTTTGGAAAATTTCTGGGGCGCAAGTAATGCCGAACATAAGTCTTTTATATCTAAAAAGACCCCGTTTTGAAATAAATGTAGTAATGAATCGCGAGTTTTCCGATATCTCTATTTGGTGAAACGCGTTTTTTATATCTAAGCGCGAAAATATTGAAGCTTTTCGTAACTGTGGTACCAAAGATTCCATAGTTGGCAACGGATGATTTTCCCTAGCTATTGCTTGATTGGCGCGTCTCATGTCAATGCATATACGAACATCTCCATTTTCCTTGAGCACAGGTACGATAGGAGATATCCACTTTGATGGTTCGTTTACCTGTTCAATTATATCACCGTCCAATAGTTCTTGTAAGGCTTTTTCAACTTTCTCCTCCAACGGTATAGGAATTCTCCTATACGGTTGGGCGACTGGTTGAAACCTCTTGTCAATTGGGATATCTACTACAATACCCTTAAACTTTGGAAATGAAGATGTTATATTATTTACATTTATTTCTATTTTTAAAATGCCAAGTAAAGTAGCGGTGTCTTTGCCCAATAGAGATTTTGTGCCGTTTTTTATAACGTAAAATATGGCATCTTCTTTCTTATTGTTAGCTTTGATTTCTGCTTCAAAACTACCTAATATTGTCAACGGACTGTCACTTGCGTAAGCTAATAATTTTTTATTTACTTGTTTGTTTTGATTTTTGACAATAATTTTTTTCTGTTTTAATTTTTCACAAGTGCCGTCATCAATAATAATATTTTTACTACCCGAATTAACAATCATGGGTATTTTAACCCCTCCTACTTCACATATGACAGTTGTGTCGTCGTTTAGGTGGAATATATAGTCCGGTTCCTCAGGGTCGCTATCGCTATCTATTTTATTAATGAATTTTGATTTTTTCTGGTATTTACTTTTGAAAGATTGATTCGCCTGAGGACCCGTCCTTTTCCGCTTTGACCTACAACATTTCCTGAAATGACCTTTTAAATTACATTTTGTACATATAGATTCCTTTGCGGGACACTTTGGATCCTGTGAATCGTGACGATGATCTCCGCACCTAGAACATGCTTGTTTTTCGTATTTGTTAGTTCCATTAGATTTTACATACAATTTATTTACCCCACTAGTGCTTGGACTGTCTTTATCAGTTCCTTCAAACTTTTGCATTTGCCGATTCACAGATTCCAATGCGTTCGCTTCTTGTACAATATCGTTTAGCGTTAAGCTATCCCCTAATGACAAAATTTTCCTCCTTAGGTCCTTTGACTTACATTTTTCAGTTATCTGATCAATAAGATGTTCCTCCTGGTTGGTGAAAAGACATTTAGCAGCTTGATGTCGTAGTCGGACAAGAAACTTATCGAATTTTTCATCGTCTGCCTGTTTCATCAACCGGAAGTTATATCTTTCGAATAACTTACTTTGTTTGGGTAGAAAGTAGCCGTCAAGTTTTTCCAAGGCGACTACGAAAACATCCACATCTTGATTACCTTCCACAGTGGGGTCTACATCTGCTCCTGGCAAGCTGTAGAAAATCTCTTGCAATGCCATGCCTCCATAATGGAGAAGAACTGCTCGCTTTTTAACTGCATCAGTTATGTCCGAAACAGAGAGGTAGATTCCTAACGCTCTCTTCCATTTCTCCCACCTTGTTCCTAGGGAAAATGGGTCTCCTTCACATTGGAATTGTTCAATTCCTGACATATTTGCCATTGCTGAAATTCATAATTACAGGTTGCATTGCAATTTAAGTAGGTATTATTTGTTTGCTCATTCATAAGCTAAGACTAAACAGGCTCATATTTTTATTTTATTTTATTTTATTTTATTTTATTTTATTTTATTTTATTTTATTTTATTTTATTTTATTTTATTTTATTTTATTTTATTTTATTTTTTTGTGTTGTTATGAACTGGGTAACTTGGACATTTGTCCCATTACAAGCTTGGTATCAGCAAGCTAAGACTGAACAATGTTCAGTTTTTATTTTAACAAGCTTATTGTTTTATAAGCTAACTTGTGCATTTGCCCAATTACAAGCTTGGTATTAGTAAGCTAAAGTCTGAACAATGTCCAGTTTTTTATTTAGACAAGCTTATTTCATAAGCTAATTCGGACGTTTGTCCAATTACAAGCTCGGTATTAGCAAGCTAAGACTGAACAATGTCCAGTTTTTTTTTTTATTTTGACAAGCTTATTTCATAAGCTAATTTGGACGTTTGTCCAATTACAAGCTCGGTATTAGCAAGCTAAGACTGAACAATGTCCAGTTTTTTTTTCCGACAAGCTTATTTCATAAGCTAATTTGGACGTTTGTCCAATTACAAGCTCGGTATTAGCAAGCTAAGACTGAACAATGTCCAGTTTTTTTTTCCGACAAGCTTTTTTTTTTTTTTACAAGCTAGCTTGGGCATTTTTGCCTAATTACAAGCTAGATGCACATCGTCCAGTTTTCTATATTTCCAAAAATATATTTTATCATTAATAGATAACTAATTTGTATCCTTTGAAACAGTGACCTACTATTTTTTTTTTTTTTATTATTATTTTTTTTTTTCATTTTTATACTTAATAGGAAATTACGTAAATTAATAAATTACATTAATATTATAACATTTTCTATGTACTTACTTCCTTAGTTTTGGGTCAAAACACTAATAACACGTATTCCCCAACTCACTTTTCCTCGTCGCCAATGTAATATACTCCAATATTATAAATAAAACTCTTATTCGCAACAGTAAATATATTTATTAATTCGACCGCTTTCTTGCTAAGCTAAACATCCACTAAACTCAATCCCCTGTTTACATTTACATTCCTCACCCTGACAAATCATCACGCCACTTCTGACTCATCATATTATATAAGTACGTACTCTACATTATTAATACAGATATTATCGAGATTTTGTTAGCTGGAAACTACTTTAGGAAGATCAAGCTAATGAATTTTTAATGGGTGGTCCAGGGCATGTCATCCCAATAGACGAATCTGTTATTTCAAGAAGGAAATATAACAGGGGCACACGGGAGCGAGAGAAATGGGTATTAAGTATATACGATGTCACTATAAAAAAGAGGTATGTCAAATATGAACCAAACAGGTCTGCAGACACCTTAATACCCATTATCCAAGAAGTGGTAAGGCCAGGTTCAGAAATATGGACTGATGAGTGGAGAGGCTATCGAAGTTTGAATAGAAGAGAATATATTCACCGTACCATGAACCATTCTAGGCACATTGTTTACCCGAACACAGGAGTCTGTACCAACCAGGTTGAAGAATTCTGGAGTTGCCCGAAAATGTTTTTAAGAACACTTGGAGTGATGAGTTCTCCATTTTTACCAGAGAACATTGATTTGTTTATGTCGCGGCAAATATTTGGTAATTCAGCGCAACAAAGATTGCATAATCTGAGTCTACATATTTGTGAAAAATATTTGTAGGGTTTTATACAGGGTGTGAAAAAATAGTGTACCGGCCTTCGAAGGGTGATACTGCATATGAAAATAAAATAAAAAGTTTCTATGAACATATGCTCTAAAATGCTTTTTTGTTTTGTGAGTAGCCAACCCTGTATCTCTCGCTGTTTCCGAGATCCCAATAATCTCGAATTTGAAACACCCTGTACAGCTTCATTGCCAGCCTTCACACAATAGATCCCACGCAATGTCCTAATTTGCAGGGCTATTCTCGAGTTTCTGCAATACATGTTTATCCTTACCGTCTAATGAACCTCTCAAAAAATGTAATTTTTCAATTTTTTATACTTTTTCATTGTCGTGTACTAATGACTTGAAATTGTCTCGGAACTCAAACCAGCTGCCATGGTCACCAGAAGACTTTGGGATAAGGATTACAGGAAGTCTTGGACTTGTCTGCAAATATTTATTTTTGTTTGCAGCCTCGAGTGCTCCTATAGATATTGAAGAATGCGCAGAGGCTTAATGTACGGTACCATTAACATTTTATGACAAATGGTCTTGAATATCTGCAGTCTGCAGCATATGCGTATTCATTATATCTTTTGCAAAACCAACAAGCCCATTTTGAATATTTTCGAAAATTTATCTTTCTAAAAACTGCTCGTCAAAATTATCATGATTTAATTCGATATAGTACTAATAGGTAAATTTTATAAGCCACGGATATTTGCACAGGTCAGTGATTTCAAAAGTTTGTTCAGGCTTGAGGAAGAAAATGTTAAATGGCTAGCGTATCATTTTCTAGGGAAATATAATGGCGAAACACGTGGCGGTTGCCTTACTTTGGAAATGAAAAGGAAAATTTTCTTACGTTATATGGGTGACCCAGGTTTCCAGAAAGGCATTGGCGAAGAATTAGGGGTCGAGCAGTTAACAGTATCACGTCCAGTAAGTACCTACTGTAATGTTAAAAATTGTTGAGCAAACGAGCGACAACGCGCTAACCGACGCAAAGTGTATTTGGTTGGAAAGATCTAAATTTCCAATGGTAATAGGGGCCTTGGACTGCACTCACGTACGCATTCTGAAACCCTTAAACCACAGGCGGCATGTGACACGATGTACTTATTAACAAATGTAGATATAACATGGCCATTCTCTGTACATGATGCTCGAATCTGGAGGAACTGTGAAATACGTCCGATGATGGCGAGAACACAAAATACAGTATTAAGCGGATCAAGGATATGGAATTGAGCCCAAACCCATTCGACTGCTAGAATTCACCGAGGCAACTGCTCCTTTTTAGGATAAGCTACCAGTCAAAGAAATCGTTTTCCTTTTCCATTTGCAAGCACTCCAGTTCCCAGTCTTAAATCGCGCGCCAAACCATGTCGAACGAAGTCAGGTCCGCGTCCGCGTCGCTAAACCAACTCGTTCGGCCTCCTGACAATAAAACGGTAGGCCGCAACCGACAGAAACAACCCAGCCAAACCCGCAACGCTTCCCCCTTTTCACACTCCAGATCTCGATCGATTGATCGATCGATAGACAAACTAGTGGACATCAAAATATGTGCGTTCAAGGTTGAGCACAACTGAGTAGCAGCCGTATCGGCTCAGTTCAAGGAGCAGAACTAGCAACACGAGATAGATAACAAAAGATTAATGGAACAAATTGCTGATATTTCCTCCCAAAACCATAATTTGAACTCACTTAACTCCTCCTTCTCCAAGAAAATTCAATATTTAGAGTCCCAAAATCAAAATTTGAACAAAACAATTACAGAGCTTAACTCTAAGACTGCCCTTCAGGATGAAATTATCTCAAACCTTAATCACAAAATCAACCAGCTCACTAATCAATTAGAATCATTTTTAAACAGTCAAAATAACACTCCAACTACTGTTGTGGTGCCCCCCCCCTGCGATGATCTAAGAGAAGGAGGAAAAAACTGCCGCTCCCCCGATTCCAACCAACCTGTAACCAAAAACACCCGAAACTCAAACCAACCCGGCTCTTCCCAACATTTCCTTAACTTTCCCCCGATCCCCTCCACCAGTATCAACACACAAACCCCTATTAAAGTACTGCCAGAATGTTTCGGACATTGGACTTCCATATGTTTTCAGCTTCCATCCACTGAACCTATACAGTTTGGCACATTCCACCTCTTGAAATTTTCCTCTGCTATTGTCTTCAAATTACTTGTAGTTGGATTTGGTAGCACAAAACTTTCCTCAAAACTTCGCATGTCTCCTTAATTTATATAATGGGCAGTACTTTTACTAATGTGGTTGTTCCAAGTAATTTTTTGCATTGAACACCCTTCTGATAAGTAACTGAAGAACAATTGCTCTGTGATCTGTGTGAATCTGTTATTTTCAGAAGAAAATATAACAGGGACAGACGGGAGCAAGAGAAATGGGTATTAGGTATATGTATACGATGTCATTATAAAAAAAGATATGTTGAATATGAACCAAACAGGTCTGCAGACACCTTAATACCCATTATCCAAGAAGTGGTAAGGCCAGGTTTAGAAATATGGACTGATGAGTAGAGAGGCTATCGAAGTTTGAATAGAAGAGAATATATTCACCGTACCGTGGACCAATCTAGGCACATTGTTTACACACAGGAGTCTGTAATACCAACCAGGTTGAAGGATTCTGGAGTTGCCCGAAAATGTTTTCAAAAAGACTTGGAGTGATGAGTTCTCCATTTTTACCAGAGAACATTGATTTGTTTATGTGGCGGCAAACATTTGGTAATTCAGCGCAACAAAGATTGCATAATCTGAGTCTACATATTTGTGAAAAATATTTGTAGGGTTTTATACAGGGTGTGAAAAAATAGTGGACCAGACTTCGAGAGGTGATACTACATATGAAAAAGGGATAAAAAGTTCCTATGAACATATGCCATAAGTTGCTTTTTTGTTTTGTGAGTAGCCAACCCTGTATCTCTCGCCGTTTCCGAGATCATTGAGATTTTGCAATACATGTTTAGCTTTACCGTCTAATGAACCTCTCAAAAAATGTAATTTTTCCATTTTTGATACTTTTTTCATTGTCGTGTACTAATGACTTGAAAGTGTCTCGGAACTCAAGCCAACTGCTATGGTCACCAGAAAACTTTGAGATAGGGATTGCGAGAACTCTCAGACTTGTCTGCAAATCATTTTGGTTTGCACCCTCGAGTGCTCCCATAGATATTGTAGAATGCGCAGAGGCTAAATGTACGCTACCATTCTCATTTTGCGACAGATGGTCTTTAATATCTGCAACATAATGCGTATTCAATATATCTTTTGCAGAACCAACAAGCCTATAGTGAAAATTTTCGAAATTTTCTCTTTCTAACAACTGCTCGTCAAAGTTATCATGATTTAATTCGATATAGTTTCAATAGGTAAATTTTATAAGCCACGGAAATCAACACAGGTCAGTGATTTCAAAAGTTTGTTCAGACTAGAGGGAGAAAATGTTGAATGGCTAGCCTATCATTTTCTAGGAAAATATAATGGCGAAACACGTGGCAGTTGCCTTACTTCGGAAATGAAAATGCAAAATTTCTTAGGTTAGATGGAAGACCCAGAATTTCAAGATATTTTCGAAACTACTTATGACGCCGATGTTGCAAAAGCTGAAACTGTGCTTGATAATTCCAATATCTCTGAAATTAGTGAAAGCGATGAGAACTTATCACCGAAAAATTGAAATTGTCCCGAAATATCCCATGAAAATTTTTGACATTCCGAAAAAGTTTTCAAATATTTTAACCGACGATATTGAAGCTCCACTTATACTAGAAAAAAACCAGATACACCAGAACCATTCTATTGGTAATTGTATTTTCCATAAGGGCTCATTTTCAATACCGTCTAGCTTTTTGTCCTACATTTACAATAATGGCAAGCTTAATACCAAATATGTATTACCTTTTTTATTTAAGGTCCCAGATATTCAAGTAAGTCAACTATTGTCAACAATACTTGCAATATTGTATTTAAATATGTCAAATATTTAGAAAAGGGTAATAAAATAGGATTTTTGGCAAATGCAAACAAAACAGGTATCAATGCAAAAAATTTAGACAGTTCAACGAGGCTGGTTGAGCTCGATATTGAAAAACATCTACAAAATATAAAATCGGACAGTACAAAGCGAAAATTGAAATCAGAGTTGCTGTCTCGACTAGATCGAAGTAAAGACGATTGCGATACGAAAGGATCGCCCAGAAAATATGAAGTTCAATCTAAAAATGTACAGTAAAGAACAATTGCAAGTTTTGAAAAAAGAGAGTCAATCATCTTTATCAGTGTATTTTTATGCGACAGGCAGTGTGGTTAGAAAAGTCAGTAGTAACCCAAAAAAAAAAAATGTATTATTATGCTAGATTAATTCAGCTTACTCAAGCTAAAAGAATATTTCCCATCTTGCAAATGGTCTCTGCTGTTCATGATTCCAACACAATTTTTAAAATGTTAAAAGATTTCAAATACTTTTGCTAAAAAAAAAAACAATTTCAGACCAGCATTTTCTAAAATCGTCGCAGCCTTTTTTTTGCAAATATACATGCTATTTGTACAATTAGTTTATGTAACTTTGAACAGTATTAAGAATATGCTACACATATATGTCCGAAGCTGAGCATATAAATGTTTTAAAAATTACAGTGACTATTCACTTATGTTGCAGACATTTTATGAAAATGGCGTCAAAAGATATTGACAATTTTCGAACAAACTACATATTTCAAAGATTTTGATTGCTATCGTTAATAAGCAAATTAAGGTATCGTATATAACATATCCATAATTTTATACTCTAAATACTTGAACGTCAACGTAAGGCGGTCAAAGATCTTGCTACTTTTCATACATCTATAGGTAACAAGAAAATTAGGACTTCCAGATTGTTTGAAAGACGCCACCTATGAGGAGGAAATACATAAAAAAAAGACCCGACTTTAGTCGGCGATGATGTTGGAAGAAAAAAAAAAGATTCAGCAACGCACCTGCATAGATGTTGTATTGTCCTTAAAGGGGGTGTGACCCAAAAATTAAAGTTTTAGTACAAAAAAAATCTAAGAATAAATATTTAAACCGCATCTTGCTACGATGGTCCGTTTTCGAGTTACGGCGGTTTAAAGTTGTGAGGTGCTTGTGACGTCACACTGGATTATCAGGGAGAGTATTAACAGATGTAAGAATTATCCAAAACAAAAAACAATTGTCTCCTAGAGCGAATTGCGACCATTAAAAGTATACAGGACGGTTCACTGACGACTGAACGAACAGAAGACTGCCATTTCGGCGGTTGTGACATCATAAGCTCCTGCATAATTTAGCTTCACAAGGAATTTTCTCGGAGACTATTTTAAATCTAGGACTGCGGTTTTCACGAGAGATCTTAGAATTTTTTTCTTGATTTAAGTAGCTTAAGTCGTTTTTTAGGATCACACCCCCTTTAAAGGCGGAGGCTGATTTGAACATCTATAAAAAAAAGGCACGCAAGTGAGAGCGAGCAAGGTATGTGGGAAAGGAAAACAAGAAAAATTTCAAGAAACCCTCTAAATGAAAATATTCCACTTACGAATATCTCAAGATGTACAGATGTTCCAACTCTTGCTGGTAAGGATATACCATCCTCCAAACTTGTTTCATAGATGTATTCCTTAATCAGCTAGTTTCGAACTCACCGCAACTGACGGACGGGTCTTGCCTCCCGGAAAGTGGGCTCGGGAGATTAGTATCAGCCCGCAAGGGCAAAGCAAAAGAGCTTGCTACAGGCCGACCGAAGGTCCTTCTGAACGGACTAACTCTCTCATACTCACTGCCGAAATGAGCCAGTGGGCGGAATAAGTCCTGCCAAGGGCAAAACCATAAGTAAGAGGGCTCCTACAGAGCATGACATTTCGACACCGCAGCTTCACTGCTCGCAGCAAGCAGGGCCCTCAAAGAACGAGGCGCTTGCCAAAGTTGCCAAGGCTCCTGCCTCCCGTCCGGGTAGTGAGCATATTCCTAAGCTGCCAGGGTGCGAATTCTCGGCCGGGGAGCAGCCACTCCTAGGGAGAAGAATGGGTGTGGTTCTCTCAAGATTTATTTGTGTTGTATTCTCGACAAAAGGGATCTGCTCCCTCCCTCAATTTGTGATAGAACAATGCTCTCCTGCTTTGTAGCAGTAGAACGAATAAAAGTCGAGAGAACAATCAGCTGTTTTATGTTTTTATTGAAAAGTTTGACAGCTTGTTGAGGTTGTTATTAATTTAGATGCCGGCGGTTTTGGTTTGTTTATTCTTAATTCTAAAAGCTTCGCGGTTCTCTGCTTGTTATTTAGTGTTTTCTGGATCGTGTTGAGAGTAATAAACTAAAATGAACGAGTTTGATTAAATTTTGCTTGCTCATGAAGTGATAGAAAATTTAGAGCTTCTTGAAGTTCTGAGTAATCAGTCAAGAAGACATTATCATATTATGAGAGAGCAAGCTTTTGAACAGTTAACAGAAGCACCGTTTAATAAAATGTTTCGGTATCTTATTAATGTAAATATGAATAAATAATACACAACTTGTTTGTGAAGCTTTATTACTTACGTAAACCATTCCTCCAACATTATGAAAAAAACCGAGCAATACAATTTTTTTTCTGCAACGCACTGTTTAGAATACAGTGCATAAAATGATGCTTTTGAAAAGAAGTATAAAGTGTCCTTTTGGCAGTCGTAACTTTTTGAACACAAGGTACCCCTGTTTTTGAATTAAGACCACTAGAGATGCATGTATAGGTTCAGTTTAAGCTTTAACTCATGGTTAAACTTAGGATTGAACATGTTTAACCATATCTTTGAGGTAGGTTCGAACGCATCCTCAATTGAATGCGTCGACGCATTCATGATGACAGATGACGGGAGAGGGAAACACAGAAAACACCTCCTTGCCTTGCCATTCTCGCTCTTGCCTTATCTTTTGAGTTTATTATTATTAAGTGTTTTGAGTCTTTTGTTGAGTGGAATAAAACAACCTAGTAAGGGTTAAGGTAATCAGTTGTGTTATTGGAGTTGATCCCCTTCTGCAGGCACGGACCGACCTCACGACCTCGAAAAAAAGCGCGAATCATCATATTTGGCGCCCAACGTGGGGCACGTGAGCAGAGGGGAAACGCTGGTACAATTGGGTGAGCATTTTCCATTTTTTTAAATTGGGAAGCCGTTAGCTTAGTTGCCAAAAGGAGAACTATATTCGACACGGAGACAACAGGCGTTCAGCAGGCTAATTTCATTGGTGGTAGACTCGAACTTCATTTTGCGCGGAACGCGACGGAGTGCTGGGTGCTTGCACTGTTTGCATTTGGAGCGAACAGCTAAACTCCGAACGGATCGACGCGACGCGACAAGGACAAGTCGCGTTAAGAGAAGACACATTTCAGCCAGTAGTATCAATTGATTTTGCTGGTATTTTTATTTTAAATTTATTGGTAGTTAGTTGAAATATTTTCACATCTGTGATTTTGACTTGACTGTTATTTTGTTTTGGCTGGTATCTATTATTTAAACTTTATTTCTATGTATGCAATGAGTCCTAAAAATAGAAAAAAGAGAAACACTAATAATTCTGGGGATCCAGATGATGATATACCTTTGAGTGAAGTTAGGGCACGAAGGGAGTCAAGGGAGACTTTAAAGTTACTTAAAAATCTTTCGGTAAATATGGCGGAGTTGCAGGACTGTTTCTAGACTGTCCTCGGAGGTTCAGGTCATTGATAAAAAAAACTCGCGTACAGGGGATTGATAGGGAGTTTTCGCCAAATAAAAATGATCAAACAGGGGAGATACTTGAAAGCGATAGTTCAAATGCGTCAAAGGTATTGGTCGATCATGGATCTATCTCAAATTGGAAGGCACTGGGGTTAGTAACCTTACTTTTTACCCTAGCTCAAAAATTCTCCCTATGGCACTTTTGAAAAAATTGAATAACATTTTAGAAAATACGGGGGTCCCTGAAACAAAAAAAACTAATCTGGCTTTAACATGCCTCCGAGGAGCCGCAGCTGACTGGGCTCAAATAAAGGAAGAACCTAGTTTTCTTGCATAGTAGTGTAGAAGAAACAAAATCTAGGAAGTAGATATGGTGTACCAAGAACTGAAAGATATAGTAAAAGTGATAAGAGAAGAAACCAATTTGGAGCAACTCAATACCTTCATTTTGAAGAACTCCCTGATAATTGTAACAGGCTGCAGTATCATCAATGGACTTCATAATAAATAGCAAGTTATTGATAGAAAGGAAAAATATATTCTACTATTTACGTATTTCATTGTCCCTTCCCTCGTTTGTTCTAACTGAACCAGATTGTGAACTGTAAAACAACATTTGGATTAATTCTAATTTTTTTTTCCATTTGCTCCTAAACTTTGTCCTTCTAGGTCTCATGATATTTCATATCATTCATAGGCAAAGGCCAGCCCTAGATCAGCTAATGGATTGATTACACACCTTTGATATCCATAACCTTATAAAAAAATATTCCGAGGAAATGGAAAAATTATTAGTACCGGATGAATTAACAGCAGAATCTGTAAGAACATTTGTCAAACCCATACTCAGCGAAAGTGGAAGTAACAAAAGACGTAAGGAAAACAAAATGTTGGCCTTTTTCTGGGACTACTTAACAGACTGTGAAACTCAAGGTAGGTAGACACATTTTTATTTGTGTAACTTTTTTTTCATAACTAACCTCTCTAACATTTCCATTGTAGAAATTGAAGAAGTTGAACTGAAGGATATTCTGATTTATGCAAGTGAATTGGAGTTAATTCCGCTATTAGGATACCCAAACTCTCAAATCCTAACATTCTTACATGACGATGAATGTCCCTTTTCAAAAGTCAATATTTGTGCAATCATTTTGAGCCTACCAGTAGTTGCTTCCGAATATAATGAATTCAAGACTGTAATGAATTATGGAGTAGTGCATGGCATTCCATATGGGTCTGAATGATTTCTTAACTTTACTGTATTTATTATGGCTTTTGTGCAGGGATAAGCATTTAAGAATTATTGTTCTTTTGTTATCATATCTTAAAAGTGATGTGGCTGTGGGCATGTGATGTTCGTTCACATTGCCCGGCGGTTTAATTTAATCTTCGTCGCGAAATGATAATACAACTTTATTGTTCAGTATACCTAAATATAGAGTAGCGCAATTCCAGTTAGTACAAAACAGAGCAATGCGAGCAATTCTGAAATGTGATAGATATACACCTGTGATAACCATGTTAAATGTTCTACAAATATTGTCCGTGAAGCAAAAAATAATGTTTTTATATTTATATTTAAGATCAAACACAAAATGGTTCTTTCCTATATTTCTAATAGAATTAATTACTTTATGAATGTACATGATTATAATACTAGAAACCGTACTGATTTCATCCTAGTCAATCGATGTAATACCACACAAATGTTAAACACTATTTTAAATAAAGGTTTGTTAGAGTTTAATAGGCTGCCAAATAATATTAAGGAATGTGATAATTTAAATGAATTTAAAAGATTAATTAAGAATCATGTATTGTCTGAGATTTTATTTTGATTGTTTATATTAATTGTTTTGTTGTATAATTTTTTTTTTATACTTATATGGTAATACTTCATTTTGTTGCTAAATAATTTATTTATCTATTTACACTGTAATCTTTTTCTTGTTTTTTCTGTAGCTTTTTATGCTAAATAAATATACATTATTATTAATACAGATATTATCGAGATTTTGTTAGCTGGAAACTACTTTAGGAAGATCAAGCTAATGAATTTTTAATGGGTGGTCCAGGGCATGTCATCCAAATAGACGAATCTGTTATTTCAAGAAGGAAATATGACAGGGGCACACGGGAGCGAGAGAAATGGGTATTAAGTATATACGATGTCACTATAAAAAAGAGGTATGTCAAATATGAACCAAACAGGTCTGCAGACACCTTAATACCCATTATCCAAGAAGTGGTAAGGCCAGGTTCAGAAATATGGACTGATGAGTGGAGAGGCTATCGAAATTTGAATAGAAGAGAATATATTCACCGTACCATGAACCATTCTAGGCACATTGTTTACCCGAACACCATAATTTGAACTCACTTAACTCCTCCTTCTCCAAGAAAATTGAAGATTTAGAGTCCCAAAATCAAAATTTGAACAAAACAATTACAGAGCTTAACTCTAAGACTGCCCTTCAGGCTGAAATTATCTCAAACCTTAATCACAAAATCAACCAGCTCACTAATCAATTAGAATCATTTTTAAACAGTCAAAATAACACTCCAACTACTGTCGTGGTGCTCCCCCCTGCGCAGCGTAGTGGGAGTCCCGGACCATCCGAATCGGCGTCATCCGCCAGCGATTCGGAAATAGAGCTTGACTTTGGCGTCGCTGCGGAAGGGGAAGTATTTACCACGGTGAAGGGCAGTAGATCTAAGAGAAGGAGGAAAAAACCGCCGCTCCCCCGATTCCAACCAACCTGTAACGAAAAACACCCGAAACTCAAACCAACCAGGCTCTTCCCAACATTCCCTTAACTTTCCCCCACTCCCCTCCACCAGTACCAACACACAAACCCCTATTAAAGTACTGCCAGAATGTTTCGGACATTGGACTTCCATATGTTTTCAGCTTCCATCCACTGAACCTATACAGTTTGACACATTCCACCTCTTGAAATTTTCCTCTGCTATTGTCTTCAAATTACTTGTAGTTGGGTTTGGTAGCACCAAAGGTTGTAAACTTTCCTCAAAACTTCGCATGTCTCCTTAATTTATATAATGGGCAGTACTTTTACCAATGTGGTTGTTCCAAGCAATTTTTTGCATTGAACACCCTTCTGATAAGTAACTGAAGAACAATTGCTCTGTGATCTGTGTGAATCTGTTATTTTCAGAAGAAAATATAACAGGGGCAGACGGGGGCGAGAGAAATGAGTATTAGGTATATACGATGTCACTATAAAAAAGAGGTATGTCAAATATGAACCAAACAGGTCTGCAGACACCTTAATACCCATTATCCAAGAAGTGGTAAGGCCAGGTTTAGAAAGATGGACTGATGAGTGGAGAGGCTATCGAAGTTGGAACAGAAGAGAATATATTCACCGTACCGTGAACCATTCTAGGCACATTGTTTACCCGAACACAGGAGTCTGTACCAACCAGGTTGAAGGATTCTGGAGTTGCCCGAAAATGTTTTTAAGAACACTTGGAGTGATGAGTTCTCCATTTTTACCAGAGAACATTGATTTGTTTATGTGGCGGCAAATATTTGGTAATTCAGCGCAACAAAGATTGCATAATCTGAGTCTACATATTTGTGAAAAATATTTGCTATCGTTAATAAGCAAATTAACATCCATAGGCATAACAGGTGACCAACAGGTAACAACAAAATTAGGACTTCCAGATTGTTTGAAACACACCACCTATGAGGAGGAAATACATAAAAAAGCCCTTTCTTCAAAAGACTTTAGTCGGCGATGATGTTAAAAGAAAAAAAAAAAAAAAAAAAAGGATTCAGCAACGCACCTGCATAGATGCTGTATCGTCCTTAAAGAGGGTGATTTGAACATCTACAAAAAAAGGCACGCAAGTGATAGCGAGCAAGGTTCTCAAGGAATGTGGAAAAGGAAAACAAGAAAAATTTCAAGAAACCCTCTAAATGAAAATATCCTACTTACGAATATCTCAAGATGTACAGATGTTCCAACTCTTGCTGCTAAGGATATACCATCCTCCAAACTTGTTTCACAGATGTATTCCTTAATCAGCTAGTTTCGAACTCTCCGCAACTGACGAACGAGTCTTGGCTCCCGGAAAGTGGGCTCGGTAGATTAGTGTCAGCCTGCAAGGGCAAAGCAAAAGAGCTTGCTACAGAGCGACCGAAGGTCCTTCTGAACGGATTAACTCTCCCATGCTCACTAGCCGAAATGAGCCAGTGTGCGGAATGTGGGTTGCTTTTTTATGTTACACTAGCTAATTATTGTCTGGCTAGCGAAACGGCGAACTCCAAAAGAATTTGCTACTTTGCCAAACTTGACGGAAATAATGATAAACAAGTTGGTGACATATTTTTTTCTGCTATATGGGCATGTGTAGTATTTTGAAATAGAAAAAAATCCGGCAACATTGCGAAATGATGGATGTGGAGAGGCGTGATTATTCAGAGGTATGATTCTATTGGTTAGAGTCTGAACGACAGCACGCAGTGGCGTGGTTATTGGCGAAACAAAAAATTTTTTTTCTAATAATTTTATTGGTTTATTTCTTCGGTGTTTTCGGTGCCACTGAACCGAAAGACAGAGCTTGCTACAGAGCGACCGTCTCCCATGCTCACTGGCCGAAATGAGCTAGTGGGCAGAATGAGTCTGAATCTTGCCGCCAAGAGGGGCGGCCGCAAATCCTGCAAAGGACAAAACCATAAGAAAGAGGACTCCTACAGAGCATGACATTTTGAGACCGCAGCTTCACTGCTCGCAGTAAGCGGGGCCCTCAAAGAACGTGGCGCTCGCCAAAGTCACAACCGCTCCTAGGAAGCAGAGTGGGTGTGGTTCTCTCAAGATTTGTTTGTATTGTATTCTCGACAAAAGGGATCTGCTCCCTCCCTCAATTTGTCATAGAACAATGCTCTCCTGCTTTGTATCAATAAAACGAATAAAAGTCGAGAGAACAATCAGCTGTTTTATGTTTTCATTGGAAAGTTTGACAGCTTGTTGATGTTGTTATTAATTTAGATGGTTTTGGTTTGTTTATTCTTAATTCTTAAAGCTTCGCGGTTCCCTGCTTGTTATTTAGAGCTTTTCTGGATCGCATTAAGAGTAATAAACTAAAATGAACGAGTTTAATGAAATTTTGCTTGCTTATGAAGTAAGAAGAAATTTAGAGGTTCTTGAAGATCTGTTATTTTCAGATTCACAAATAGCTCAGAACTATCTGAATGAACCACGAAGAAAATATCCAGAAGCTGAGGCTAGCACCTCTTCAAGCTCGAGCAATGTTGCATCAGCATCAGATAGAGCCGATAACACTGACCCTCCTGCTGGAATTCCACAAAAAATACGGACTACCTCTAAAAATCAGACACCGCTAGATGTGGAAGCTGCAGCATTTTTCCTGTCCCTACGTGAAGAGTTGGATGACAAGTTTAGGGACAAAAAACTAATAATGCTACGATTTGGCAACAAATAAGTGAGAAAATGAATGCCAATGGATATTTTGTTGGTCATGGCATAGAGGGGAGAGAATGGTGCAGGCAAAAGTTTGCAAACCTATCGAAAATATATTAATCGAAGGTGTCAAACTGGAGAAGGTAGCTTTATTCAATCTTATTCAAAAATGTCTTTGTTGAATATGATGTATTGTATAGTTGACATACATTTCACAATTTTCTTTGTGTCTGTCTATCATTGCTATATATTCTCAATGGTTTTAGCAGATGAACAGACTATTGAAATTTGGATGAATATGGGTGTCAATAATCAGTTTAGAAGTTACCATGTAGTACAAAGTTTCTACAAATAGATTACTGTATCACAAAAGCCGTAGAGAGCTTTATCTCTAAAGTAGGTAATACTATAATGTGGTATGAGTTACTGCATATAGACTACTGTATCAATTTTAAAATAGGTATGACAGACATTTTTTATTTTTTTTGCCGAATTTTCTCTGCAGGTTTTATCTCTAGTTTTTTTTTTAATACAGTTCATTTTTTTTGTACATTGAAAAATGTTCCAGCGCCCAAACTATCTTTTCCTTTCATTTCATTTAATTTTTTTTATCTTTGATATATTAATTTTTTTCTTATAATTAACCTTTCTCATTAATAAACGTAGAACCAAGTGACAAACAGTTTCCATATTATTAATTGTTAACATTTTCAGTACCATAATTTTATCTGAGACACACTTAAGTTCCTTATCCGCTTCAATACACAATGAAACATCACTGAAAGGGAATATTTATGTTTTTTTTTTTTTTCTTTTTTTAACGAACTAAAGAGGGTGTGTTACGATAAATTTATCATTTACGTAACATGTTCTATCTCTTCTTATTTTTATTATGAAGTTGTATTTTATTCATTTCAGAATTCAAAATAATTTCTAATATTCTAAAAATATCCACAAAAACAAAATTTAAATTTTAAATTATACAAGTGCTGCCATCTAGTGCCCGATGATTTATATTTCAAAGAATGATTTTCAAATTAGTATTTGACAGTCATTTGTATTTTCATTGAAAGAAATTATATTTATCTCACTTTTAGCGAATGGATATATTTCTGTCCTTTTCTAACTTCTGATTCTGAAATAATCATTTTTTGGCTTAATGATCTAATTAATTAACAGTTTTTTATTTTTGACATAACCTTAATTTAAATTATTATAATTTGTAAACAATTAAAATAATTTTAGTGGATTTTTATCTATTTTCTTTTATTCCATGCGGTCTTCCATTGTGTTTTCATTTTGAAGTGAATATGGTCTTTTGGGTGTACTTGTCTGATTGGTTGAAACTGGTCGGAATGCAGTTAAGTATAAAAAACACAGGATTGTTTTCCTGCTGGCCTGGGTTTCTAAAACGACCTCTTTCCTTGAAAAATAGACTGGCAGGCAAGTCCCCTTTATTTTTAAAATAATTTTGTGCTTTGAATTTCTGGATCCTCCCTTATAAATATTTTAATATTCAAATTGTCATATTTTTATTAAGTTTTTACCTGTTAAATCTTATCTTATCTGTTTTTGAAATATAAATATTACATTTTAAGTTTTTTTTTAAATCTAATTGTTGGCTTCCATTTTTGTGTAAATTGCTTATTGGTTGGTGCCACGTTTTGTTATAAGAGGTGAGCAAGAAGATTTTTGGATTTTAGATAGGTACTGCTGCTCTGGCTTTCAGAATCAATTTTTAGTGTGGGAAAATTTGACCATTTGCTCTAAATAGAGGCGGTGAGAACCAAATTTGTGAGTCCATCCCCATTAACTCTTTGACTTCCTAAATTGTTACCTCAACTGAAGGGTGTAATTTTTTAATAGAAATCCAGACAGGTCAAAAATTCAGTAAAAAAGTTTTTAATTAAAACATCTTAAGAATTTTGACACATTCTGGATTTGATTAATTTTAACCCTAGGTTTATCTAGTATCTGTGGTAGCTACCTTAATTCGAGAGGAAGATTTTGTCTATTTAGGGAAGAATCCAGAGATTTCATTTCCTATTTTTTTCACCTACCTTATTTTTGCCAGTATTTTTGCCTGCCACAACTGTTATCAAGAAAGCAGCATTTTGCTCAATTATAACGAGCATTATAATCATTATATTTAAATCTTGTTATTATTTTATTTCACTATTATCATTATCTTATCATTATTTTTAATTATTCAATTTTTTTTTAATTAAAATTCTAATTTTTCCTACTTGCAATAGTTTTTATACCTGATTCTGTTGAAAGGAGTGTGCAACAATTATTTTATACTCAAGTTCAATTCCAATTTCCTATGCAAGACACTCAATTTTTGACAGAATTCAGGAATTAAATGTTCCAAATATTGGTGAACCTGATACTGCCTTATTCTTTTCTGGGTACCTACTCTACATAAATATCACTGTTTGGAGTCTGGATCAGCTGGAGTGTCATTACCCCAGCAATCTATCCTCTTCCTGGATACAGGAAACCTCACGAAGAGCTCCAGTTCACGAAAGTAAAACCCCAACACCCACTGAAGAGCTCCAGATTGAAAAGGTATATTGTGTCAGATTCACGAGAACAACCAAGCTATATTGTTTACACTAAATAAACTAACCAAGATTGTTTACACTAAATAAAATTATTGTTTGTTGGATTTTGAGTGGTTTCATTTGCACATAAAGGGACTACACGTTATCTTAATTTTTCTTTGAATTCACGATCCTAGGTTATCTTTTCTTAAAGTATACAAATTCTCATATTATTTGTAACAACTTGGCAAGTTGTATTGCTTGCCTGATGAAGTCAAAAAGATGAAGCCAGGGTGCCTGATTGGCTTTTCTAAGGACATAGGCCTCTGGTAGAACTCAGTGGGACACGATGGGTCCACCACAGGAGACCTATATGCACTACGGTCGCGGCCGCCCACTTCATTCATTCATTCATTCATTTAACCATTACTTGACTCTTTGTTACCGAAAGCTTTCAAAAGTGAAAATAGACTCTTATTGATGCCTTAGAAACTGTAAAAGAATTCAAAACTTGGCTGCAACCCTATAAACTTCAATTTTTCATTTAATATTAGACAGCCGTAAAACTATCAAGCTATAATTAATTTTACCGAGAATTTTACTCACATATTATGTGTTTTAGGTGACATGTTCACATTTCCTCGAAAGGCAAATAACAGACTAGATCATTCTTCCAAAACTTGGGAACCTGGATTTATTTCGTCACCAAAGGACTTCCAAGCAGTAATGAGAAAAGCTAAAGTAGATGCCCAAGTTGCTTGAGACAAATTGAGAATCTGCATGCCAAATTATGAAAAAGCATTCCAGGAAATATCAATTTCTTCATTAAATAACGATACTTTGAAGAGAGCATGTGTTGATGACGACGAAAATGACATTGCAACTTCAACATTGCCGCAAAAAGTATTGTTAGATGATCACTCTGATACTGACGAGCCTGGAATCAAAAAAGATTTGTCTGTATTGTCAGAAATGGATTCTGTGGACCTCAAAACTCTCCCTAAAACTTCAGTGGCAAGTCATGCCTTAGGTATTACCATGAAAAATCAAAAAGCGATCATTGTCAGAAAGTCGTCGTTATGCTGTTTTTTTTGGTGAAAAACATGGACTTTCTAGCGACAGGGTTGTACCGAATAAATCAATGGGTAGCTCTCAAAAATCAAGCAAATGAACCTAATAAGAAGAAACGCAAGAACTTGCGCAAGAATGAAATGCCTCTGAAAAAAAAAGACTGAAAAACCAAAGTTCTATTCTACTAACAGTTTGACAGACAGTGAAATCTGTGACCGTGAACAAGAGTCAAGAGATATGGAAGTCATTTACAATGACAGTTCAAGTGATTTATTATACGAAAGTGACAGTGATAAGGATTCAAACTTTGGAAGGATGGATTGGTTAGTGTGTCTGAAAAGGACTCTATAAAATTAAGTTTCTAAACGAGAATTTAGATGAATTTATATAGCCTAAGCAAGATGATATCCAGGACGTCAAAGAATAATTTATATTCTGTGGACCAATTTCTTTGGTAGTTCAGGAGGTGAGAAGCAAATCAAACGCACACCAAAAAGGATCAAAGCTACTCCCAAAGTAGAATCCAAGATGAATCAACCTCCAACCGGAACTGCCACTGTTGGATCGGGACCTGGCTCTTGTTCAAAGGACAAGTGTGAGTGGAAAGGCATCCTGGTATTTCAATCTGGATGCAATAAAGAATGTTGCCGTTTCCCCTTTGGATCTTACTACTATGGTCAGGGATAATCGCTCCCCCATAGATGTTGAAGATGCCAGAAGGCTAATCCTAAATGGTAAAAAATTCAATGAAACATACAAAAAAGCAAAGTCGCAGTATGATTACTTGATTTCGAGAGGGTTGGCTGCAGAGGATTATATGCTCTTAAAAGGACTAAAAATATCTTTGAGACAGGAACCACTAGCCACCGACATTACCAAAACTAGGTTGTACTGTATTTTACATTGGATTAATTTTTCTAACTCCAATCACATAATCAGCCCGCTCACCTGTAGAGCTGATTTTACCGCTTGCGATGGCGACAGTAAGGTGGCTGCACCATTGTTTAGTCAAGGTTTCAACTTATTTCCTATTACGGAAATGACCATATAAGGTCTGTTCCCACAGGAGTCTCTGACAGTTTGCAACCTATCAGAAACAATCGCTCAGCTGAGTTACAAATTTATCTTGTAACGACAGCATTGAAAACATGTATGGGCGATGCTTACTGACAGTTTGCAAACTGTCAGAGACTCCTGTGGGAACAGACCTTAAAACGAAGGATGCAATTTATTGGTTCTTTTGTTTTTTTGCTGATTACTGTACAACGAGGAACAAAGCTGAAACCAAACAGGACTTTGAGCCATGGTTGAGAAGGATCGATTTTGCCAAGTCCATGCCTCAAAATTTCATTACGGCAATTCGAAACAAGGGCATACAGAACCAGGACAAATTCCTGGAAGAGCCTGATGCCAAGTTTGAAATGGCACAGGCAAAGCTTGTCAAGTGGAGGTGCCTCAGGTAGAGCTGAAGTTGCATTGAGGAAAATTCTTCAGTATTGAATTTGTATTTCAAGATGACCATGAACGATTTTGTTCTTTATTGTATATTTTTAAGGTAGTTTTGTATTATTTTGTAATGGTTTTGGGTTCTGTTTGAAGTTAATAAGAAGGTTTCCAAATAAAACGGACAGATAATCTAAGAATTTCTGAACTGTACAAGGGTTTGAGAAAACCTAGGAAAAACCCGAGGAAAAAACTATAAGCTTGAAGAAATAATTAGGTAAAGGGATATTTTAAGTTGCATTATTCGTTTTTTCCTCGGTTTTTATGCAATCATTCAATAATATACATGTAGATAAATATAAACGAAATCATAAAATATATAGTTTTATTATGGTCTAGTTTGCGGAACCATCAAAAATCAGCAACACCAATCAGATCTGCTGATTAGATTAAACTGATCCCACGAACGATTTTTTGGAACAACCTGGTAATACTAAAAAATACTTATCAGAAGTAGGTAATATTAGGTAATACTTCGGGTAATACTTGGAAGTAGTGGTAATACTCTGGGGTATTACAGGTAATACTAGTAATACGTAGAAATGTGAAGTATTTCTCAGAAAATACAAGAATTACCCTGGTATTTCCCTACTTAGGAAATCACTGTACACTTTTTGGCCAGGTGGTACACCCCTCGGGAAAGCCCTTAGCAGTTGTAAATGACTACAAGTATAGTTTTCAACAAAAAAAAAATGGAAAGTGGGAAAAAAGATGGATTAGCACTAACAAATGTAAATGTAAATCATATGTGCTTACTGTGAGTGAGGTGGAAAATTTTACTATAACAAAGCGAGTACAGGAGCGTTGCCACAGTGCCAATGTAATGTGGAACAGTTAGAGCGCCAAATTGTAAGTACTTCTTACACAAGGAACTTCCTTGAAGAAAGGCAACTGACAAATTATCCGAGAATCCTTCAAAAATCATTCGTTTCATACGAAGTGGTTGCAAAAGGATACACTATCAAAAACCAGAGCTTAAACTTTGCAATTTGACACTGTTGCCAGCAATTCATGTTCTTAAAAAACATGAGGAATCAACAAAGCACCAGCGGGTACTTCGTGCCTCTACCAGTAAAGGACAGGTGACATTGAAAACAGTCATCAAGCAAAGGGACGGCAGGCGCTGAGATGTAATTGGTAGGCTTATTTGCTGAACACATCCTAGCATTCAGGCTGACCACATGATCTCACTGTTGGAAGACATTTTTCCAGCTTCGAAAATTGCCAGAGAGATGAGGATGGGTCCCCCCCAAGTAGCAAATTCATCGGAAATGACAAAAAATACCTCAGTAATAAATTAAAGAATTCCAAATTCAGTATTTTAAATGATGAGTCGACTGATATCTGTTTCGAAAAAAAAAGCTGTAGGTATTGTTGTTAGGTATTTCAACGATGACCTTGACAGAATCACAAGTGATTTTTGGGAGCTAAAGTCCGTCTTCCCCTCTACATGTACCTCAACTTCAACTGTGTCGACATCAAAAAAACAAACCATTCAGGAGGCACAATTTGCAAGGGCAGAGCATCTATACCTAGCAATCAGAACCTCATTTGTGGCACACGAAGTCCCATTCTCCAACATAGTAGGATTCGGATCCGATGTGTTATGATGGGTAAACATAATAGCGTTGCATCAAGGTTTATAGTATAGCCCAGGGTTGGTGATCATGAAGTATATTTGCCATTCTGCTCTCCTTTGTACTAGTGAAGCATGCAAACAATTACCTAGGCGAGGTGAAGATCTGGCAAGATATATTTATAACCATTTCAAAAATAGCACAACACCTCAACATGATTTTCAGGACTTTCAAACTTTTTGTGATACGGAGATACGCAAACTATTGCATCCATCACAAACTAGATGGCTTGGTTTGAATGAAGTAATATCTAGAATTTTGGAACAGTGGAATGCGATGACACTCTACTTCACAAATATCTATCTAGCCGATACAGTGGCTGCTACCGAGCTAATTTTTAGGGAACTGAAAAACTCTTTTATCGCTTCCTGAGTTGGATTTTACAAAATTCACAAACCTAAATGAATAGTTTCAATCTGAAAGTATTGTGATTATAAACCTGAATCGTGATATGGTAAAACTCTATAGTCTGGTGAGTTGTGTCTCATTTTGTTTTAACGTGGGCCTTTTCGCGTGGGAAGCAAGTGACCTATTTTGAGTTGTTCTATACATTACCCTCAATGTAACCTACCCGGTTAGGCGGGGCGCTCACCGAAATAACGTGGCTCATGGAGTGGCGTGTGATCTAGCAAGTGGCATACCCCTTATTACGGGCCACGAAATGCATGTTACTTGCCTGGGCACTTCAGTAGGCTCTGGCTCATTTGTTTATGTCCGCTTGATTTGCTGTAGCATGCTAGATATGTGCTACTTGCTAGATCACACGCTACATTATAAGCCACGCTATTTCGGTAGGCGCCCTGCCTTAGACATCTGAAAAGTGGTGCAGGGGCGCGCAGGGATGAGAAAGGGGACGAAAATGCAACTGAATCAAGAAAAATATGCTTATGTGTACTAGTCAATACTAGTAATGTGTAAATTTATAGTTATATTAGGTAATGTGTAACATTACAAATGTCACTTGCTTTTTTTTTATATAAATAATTTTTACAGATTATAATTTTATATAATTATTCAGCCATATGGTGGCATCTATTGCCGACTGAATAAATTATTTTATCAGTGACCTCGAGAAGGCCATATGCGCTTTCTTTGTACTTGATCTTCTCGACGCAGTACTTTTTTGCTCTTTAATCACGTTAATAATTTTCGAACGTAGTACTTTACACATAGCTGAGTGTCGACAGGTTGACAAAGTTTTCCTTCAAAAATGTTAAGTGAAATTTATTTATTCTGGAAGTGAAAATTGAAGAGCCCTTTTCCTAATCTGGCCGTTGCCCTGAGAGCTCGACTGTGGCTGGGCTGAGGGCAGCCATCTTCCTCAAGTGTAATTATCGTTCTCGTGGAAAAAAGTAACTTATTGGCCTTCAGGCATTGTCTTAACGAAATAAAGTTGCGTAAAGCAATAGCCCATTGATTACCGAGAAAATTGTGATTTGTGGTTTGAATCAAGACCACATTTCAAATAAAAACACCATTTCCGTGGAGTGTGGCATAGAGCTTTTGGAAGGATTCCTACAAGAATCAAGACCCTCACGAGTCGATGCGTGTGCCCCACATTTTGGCGACAACTGAGAACTTCTAGTCCCTTATCTGGCTTGAATCTGCAAATTCCATGTGCGGTTCCATCGTTCAGTGATCAAAGACTGGATAGCTACCGACTACCGTAATTTACCTTTTCGTTGGAATTGAGGCTTGTATAGTTTCAATTATAATTTTTACTACCATTTTCTATAATAGTTATTTATGATGTAAGTGTTAAAAGTACATTTTTAAGGCACGCATGTGAAAGTTTGCAGAATGAGCGAAGCGAATTCTGCAATTCACATAAGTGGTAAATTATGTGTGTTGAAAAATGGTAAATTATGTGGTATCCGAAAATACTGATTTTACAAAGATACCCTTCATAATTGTGGATGACATCAACAATTATGAACCCAAGCTTGATCATGGACCATCCACTTCCAAAAAAGAAGGGGATAATATTAGCCAGGGTACAACAGATACTGTGTCTGTTGTAACCGATGACACATCGAGGGCTTCTTCTTCTGCCTTTGAGGGAAGCACTGATGGTGTACAACATTCCTCTCTGGGTAGCTTTGACCTTATAAAGTTTTTAAAGGATGATATACTGGGAGAAGCGCTGCTTGTAAAAGGCAGTAAACTTACTGCTTTCAATAACACTGACCGGGATAGATTATGCGAATTGTTAATTAAACATGTAGTGAATTAGTATGGCAAATTAACAGCAGAAGATTTTGTGATTTTGTCAAAAAAAAATTAACAATATTTTTCCAAAAGAACATATTTCCACCTATTACGTTGCTGCAATACCCAAACCCATTTCGGTAAAAAACGTGCACAAAAAAGCAACGGGTAAGTATTGTTTATGGCCTAGCTAGACGAAGCCATAGAAGAACAATCCCAACATATGGGTGAGCCCAGTATATAGGGACCGTGCACAAATTGCAATCTGCGACCCCTAGTGGCAGTTTTCATAAGAATTTGTATAATAAACAATTGGACTTTTGACAAAATGCCAATATATTCTAACCTATGAACGAGACGAACCCTGCATTTTTATTCTCAACAAATTTTACCGATGGATCCACAATTCTATGGCCGTCATTGTCATTTTCCATTCAATAAACAAAGATAGCTTACCCATAGGTGAAGTCATCGATGAGGATAAAAACCAGACTTAAGCCTAGTACTCATAACTGCGAATTGCGGATTTTTATTTTGCGGATTTTTTTCTATTGGTCGAAAATATTTAAATTTGACAGGGCGCGAAAATATTGCGGAAATTTTCAACTTTTTGCGGTGGAAAAATAAAGTTAAATAAATTTCAACTTTTTGCGAAATTCGCAGAGCTTTTTGTTGCCATCTTTTTTTTTTATTTTCTTCTCTCTTTCATAGGTGAAAACTAAAATGTGAGGTTACAAAATGAAAAATATGTTTTTGTTAGTTAATTGTTTGAATCTCTATGGTTTGAGTTTCGGTTTGAGCAGTTCATTAATGGTGATTAGCAAGGTTCGTGATGAGTGTATCAAAAGTAGTGATTATTATGGAGGAATTAATAATAAATGATCCCGAAACAGGATCCGATTATACATTGTTTTTGTACGAACAAGATTATCAACGTGCATTATATGTCTGTCTCAAGGAATAGAGCGAGGAACAGAGGTACCTACCAACATTTCTTGTTTTTCTGATTCTATCTTTAATCTAAAAAAAAAATATGCACAGAACTGGTTCCTAGTGAAAAGTGTAATTCCAGACCAGATTCCCAAAAATTTGAGTTATTTTATTGATATTTTAAGATTAAGAAATTGGTAAGCCAAAAACAAGGTACTTGCACGCCGTGCAGTAATATGGTACTTACTGCACGCTAAATCGTGTGATATACCTAGTTACCGCACGCTTGTAGATAATAGTATATTATGATATAAGTCGCAAGGGCTTTAAATGCTCTTTCTTATACAGGCATATCATACCCTTTTTTTTTATTTCGAATGCATCATTATCTCAACAAAGTTTTCAATAGGGCAATCCAACAAAAAAAAAACAAACAGGGCACACAATTCGTTTGTGTGACAATTGTCACATAATCTAAAATGTTTTATAAACTCAAATAAGTTAAAAAAATTTGTGGTTTAACGTCAACTAAAGTATGGCTGACTATTTGCTAAAAGTAGAACGCGAAAATCATGATGGAGCTGTGCGTTACAAACAAGAAATTGCGGCTATAAACAGTATTGATCCGTTGCGTTTGGCTAATTCTGCTTTGAATTCAAAACCTGAAGACTTCCCTCCAGTCACAAATATGGACATTGTTAGCTATATCTTTGGTTTTAACTACTAGCTATTATACCAAACAGCAAATGAAAGCATTCAAGAGTTTGGCAGGCTACAAATATTTTGAGGCTGGATTACATTGTATTTTATGTATTGAACAAAGTACAGCATATTAAAATTTACTGCCAGTTAAATCTCCACGTCTGATTGCATTTAACCAGCGATGTCTTCTGATTTTCGATAATTTATTTTGTTGAACTTTATCGGGATGTTTCCTGTTATTCAGCTCCAATGGTAATTTAAAAAAATTCACGATGTCGCGTTCTTCCCTACTACTACATTCCACTACACAACAAAATGCAGGCATTTCACCGAAATTTTATGACAGATCGTTGGAATGCCCTATGTGTTCATTCATTTTGATAAATAGTAATTTAAACGGCAGGAAAATATCTAGTGTTAGTGTTAAACACAGCTGCTATAAGGCTGAATATTGCAAACATGCAAAAATTAAATAAAATAAATAGTACAGCGGTGGCCGCCTCCGGTCGGTGCTTTGATGACTCGGGATTTTTCGGAATGCTGATTCATTCTACGTGTACCGCCCGATGCAAGTGGAGCTGATGCCGCTGCTGTTGCGACTCCGTGAAATTTCAGTTTCAGTGTCCCGTGAAGTTATTATTTATTCAAATTTGTTACATGAGAAGTAGGATCGACACATCCACACTTAGTTACCGTCATGGATGAATCCAGAACGGATACTTCCAATAATAACCTGCTTGCTGAACTTGTTAAGGCACTTAAGTCGTCTCGTACAGCGCCTGAACAAGTCGATTTGCCGATTTTTCGCCCCGATTTATCAGACGCTAGAAAATGGCTAACAGTGATTGAAAACATTAAAAATGAATTCGAATGGTCAGACCAACAAATCATCTTAAGATTTATGAGAGACTTTTCAGAGGCCTTTCCATCTAAGAAAATTTTGGGAGAATTATTTCTTAGAGTAACGCAATTTGATAGTGATCGCTGTAATACTTATGAAGCGTACGTTTTTGAGAAAGTTAATTTACTTAGGAACTTACATGTGCAGTGGGACGAAGCCGATTTCGTAGAAATTACGGTACATGGAATTATGGAAAGTGATGTACGCGCAACTGCAAGCAATCAGAATCATAAAAAGATCTCTGAACTTATTTCATATTTAGGATCAGTGCCCAAACGACAGCCCGAGGAATTGAAATCTGAAAGAAAGGCTTCTGAAGTAAAGGAACCTCCTCGTAAACGTTTCCGCGATAATCGCAATTATGACCTAAGACGCAAAAGACCACTTACATGCTATAACTGTGGTAAAGACGGTAATATTCAGAAGTTCTGCATTGAAAGGAAAGATACGGATAAACCTAAAATTTTGGCACCTACCAGTTATTCCAAGTCAAGCAACACTACTGCCAACTTAGTGTGCTCATCTGCGCTAAAAGCGGGCACAATGCCGACAAGTGCTTTATAAAAATGGGTATTGAAAAACGGCAAACTGTAAAGTTTTGTAGTAGCGGTAAACAAATCATTCCATGTGAGATGCTAATAGGCGGAATAAAAATTATTGGAATTGTAGACACTGGTGCTGACGTTTCACTCATGGCTCAGAGACATACTGATAAATTCCAGAATAAAATAGAACCTCACTATACTACAATAAGCGGACTATTGCCTGGTCACTATAATTCAAACCAGTCGCTTGTTACTAACTTCGAGATGTCGGGAGTTGAAACAGAGCTCACCTTTATTGTTGTACCGCATAGCTTTCTAGAGCATGATTTATTAGTGGGGTTTAACTTATATGATGATCCTGATATAGCAACGATAACAAGCCAAGCTGATACAAAACTTGTTAAAAACAAGGTTGCAAGAGTTTTGAATGCACTATCATCAATGTCGTTGGACTTCGAGGTGGACATGCCAAATGTTCATAGACCTAAATTGCTGGAAGTCCTTTCCCGTTACAATAATATGGTTGCTGCTGATGGAAATGCAGTGTCTTGTGTGAATAATACTACATTGCACATCAAACTTCGTGATGAGTTTGTTGTCAATAGAAGGCCGTACCGCTTGTCATTAAATGAAAGACAAGTAGTTCAATATATTATCAAGGACCTACTAGCCAACAATATCATCCAAGAAAGCGAATCACCATTCGCGAGTCCCATAATCCTGGCTAAGAAAAAGGAAGGTTCCTACAGAATGTGTGTGGACTATCGCGAGCTTAACCAACATACTATTAAAGACCGGTACCCATTGCCGTTAATAGATGACCAATTAGACCGTCTTGGAAAGGGCAAAGTGTTCACTTCCTTGGACATGTGTTCTGGGTTCCACCAAATTCCCATCGATGCCAAGTCTGTTCATAAAACTGGATTCATCACACCCGACGGACACTTTGAATATTTACGCATGCCATTTGGGTTGGCCAATGCCCCGGCAGTGTTTCAAAGAGCAATAAATAAAGCACTGGGAGATCTTAGAAATACAGTAGCATTGGTATATCTCGACGATGTCTTGATCCCATCTGAAACTTTCGAGGAAAATTTATTATCTTTGGAATTAGTGTGCAGGCTCTTAAAAATGCAGGATTCAGCTTAAATCTGAAAAAAATGCCATTTTTTCCAAAACAAGTTAGAATATTTAGGCAGAGAAATATCTGGGAATGGTATACGTCCTGGAATACAGAAAGTGGAAGCGTTAACAAGATCACCTGTACCTACCACTGTTAAACAAGTTCGTCAGTTGATGGGGTTGGCAGGATACTTCCGCAAATTTATTCCCGAGTTTGCTACTCGTACGGCATGTATCACCAAACTGACGGAAGCTAATGAACCATTCTCTTGGAACGAAGAACAAGAAGTTGCCAGGAAGTATATAATAGACCATTTGACAACAAGACCATTACTAAGAATATTTGACCCAGAACTGCCCACGGAATTGCACACAGATGCGAGCAGTATTGGATTCGGGGGTGTGCTGATTCAGAAATCGGATCATTGGTGAATTTATCCTTATGCACCGCGATGATCGAATGTATCAAGGAAAACTTAAATACGAATTCCAGGGGCCCTATGAAATTATGGGTATAACGTCGGAGGGTCGTTATGAAATTAAAAGAGTCGGCAAATCTCTTGTTACAAAGGATGCTAAAGAACAATTGAGGATTTGGCCCAGTGACTGGTCCATGACGATGGATATGAAAGAACTTCTGGAAGATTTAGAAAATGAGTAAGTATCCAGAGGTTGGCCAGTGTTAGAATTTCAGTATAAGTAATTTTAATTTTTGTTTACTAGTAAATGTATTTTATTATGCTTAAAGCTTGGTACGCTTTACATGTATATTTTTATGCTTAAAGCTTGGTACGCTTTGCATGTATATTTTTATGTTTAAAGCTTGGTACGCCTTGCATGTGTTAGGTATAGTTTATGCTTAAAAGCTTGGTACGCTTTGCATGTATTATTATTAATGCTTAAAGCTTGGTACGCTTTGCATGTATTATAGTTTATTTTTAAAAGCTTGGTACGCTTTGCATGTATATTTTTATGCTTAAAGCTTGGTATGCTCTGCATGTAAAGTTTATGCTTAAAGGTTGGTAAGCTTCGCATCTTTATTTTCATGCTTTATACTTGTTACGATTTGCATGTTTATTTTTATGCTTCAAACCTGGTAGGCTTTGAATGGTTATTTTCATGCTTAAAGCTTGTAGGCTTTACTTGCATTTTTGATTTAAAAAAAAAAAAAATTATAAAAAAAAATAAAATAGAGAAATTGATGTTGAAATGCTATTTTCAGTGAGGAAGAAGCTGACATGGCAGATGCACGGGATTGTGAAAAACTTGAAGACAGGAAGAAATAATTCCCAAATATGCCAGAGGCCACGAGAATTAAATTTAAAATTCCGTCATTAGTCCATTACGTTGTTTTTTTTTTTGGTTATTAATATTATTCTTAATCGTGTGTCATTAGTCGTTGTTTTTGTCATTTAATATCATTCTTATGCAATTAATTAATTATTGATGTTGTATTACTGTGATTATAAATGTTAAATATTTATTATTGTTATTGGCATATTGTCTAATTGTATATTCACTTCATTAAATACATCACACTTTGTTTTCGTTATGTTGTGTTTAGGATATTGTGGCTTTGATACTTTACAGTCGAAATACGCTTTAATTTGGGATTTAGGAAAACGACTTCATATGCAGGTTGGCCGTGTTAGAATTTTGCCTATCAAGTCTTTAAACACAGCTGCTATAAGGCTGAATATTGCAAACATGCAAGAATTAAATAAAATAAATAGTACAGCGGTGGCCGCCTCCGGTCGGTGCTTTGATGACTCGGGATTTTTCGGAATGCTGATTCATTCTACGTGTACCGCCCGATGCAAGTGGAGCTTCTGCCGCTGCTGTTGCGACCCCGTGAACTTTCAGTTTCAGTGTCTCGTGAAGTTATTATTTATTCAAATTTGTTACACTAGGTAATAAAGAGGGATCAAACGTTTGAAAATGAATCGCATCATAAGCATCATTTTATGCAGGCTGCAGGGTGCAATAATGCCAATAATCGTTGATTATGATGCATGCGTAATAAAATAGTTATTTATGCAACAAGTGCGTAAAGTGAACCTTTTTTCACGAATGTGAATTTTGACGCACGAGCCGAAGATTTAGACAAATACTTTACGCACTCTCTATGAATTTTTGAATCTTTTCATGGTAATAAAGATGAAATATTTCTTTCAACTTTGTTGAAACATGCGAAAAAACAATCGGAGATGGATAAGGAACATGAAACGCACATTGAATCAGGGGTAGCACCTTGGTCACAATATCAGTATCAGACCAATATTGAAGATATCGAATCTCAAACAGAATTTTCTTCATTATTGTCTCTTAGAAAAAGCTTTGTTCTTTGGTAAGAACTAATTTAACTTTTGGTTTGAAAATAGTGAATGATAATCTTATAGGAGTAATTTTAGTGATGTAAGGTCTGTTTCTGCATAAATCAGAAACCAGTCAAAGAGCGAATTTCATTGGTTGAAAACAGTCAGAAAACTAGTTTCAACCAATAAAATTCACTCTGACTGGTTTGTGATTTCTGTGCGAACAGACCTAATAGATTGGGAGGGCGTGACAGGTTTTACCTACTGATTTTATCCCGCATGCCTTTTAAAGGTTGATAATTAACCCAGAAACAGTAAGAAAAAATATGATTTTCACCGCCGCTCGAAGCCGCTATATAGGGAAAGTCGAATTTTCATTTGTGAATTTTTTTTTGTGGTTTTTGGTGATCTGTAATTGCATGCCATTTTAAAATAAGGTGAAACTAACGAATTGAAAGTCTTGTAATGAAAGTCATGCGCCCCGCAGTAGCGCAAATCCTTCAAAGAGTCACCCGAAGATGAAAAAAATAATGCTGATTTTTAATGTTTTGAAATTGCATGACAATGGAAATATTTGATTTTCGTCCAAATAACAGCCTAAAAAATAAATGGCATGCGCCGCTCGGTGGGGAAAATCCGGAAAATTAGCGGAAAATCTTGTGAAAATTTTCAGTATACTTTCGGTGATTTCAAACTCGTTCAAACAATGTTGAGTAATGATTTTGTAATGAAATAATTATACAGTGTGTATCAGCCAAATGGAATAAGTTCGATAATAAATAAATGGGGCACTTTTCGAAAAAACGCTCGAACACGTCAATTTTTTTTTTTTGCTTGAGATTTTTCACATCAAAACAGCTGTACCGTTATCAACTTCAATTTTTTTAATGATACCACCTGTATATTATGATATTTCTGGATTCTGCGGAAAATTCTAGACATATTTCATGTACAGGGTGTCCGAATTTGGATGGTTTTAATAGAAAACATCAATTTCTGAGCAAGACACAAAAAAAATGAACCCCCCACTCCGAGGCTCGAATTTCATGAATTTTTGATTGGTGCAAACCGCATTTTGATATCTTCAACCGTTTAGCCGCTAGAGGGCGATTCTCGATTTTGAGCAATAATGTGAAACCATCATAACCGATCATAACTTTTTTGTTTATGAAAATTATTGATTTCCGTAAAAACTTTCTAAAAGCACTTTTTCAAGCAGAATTCAGTGACGTTCTCAGTTTTTTTCTAGTTGGTCCCAACTCCGAGATATTGACCAAAGTCTGGTTTTTTTCAATAGGACACTCTATATATTAATAGCTCGGTTTTGCTGTAAAATCAATCGTTCAGGTTTTACAGTCTGTCAAAGATGCAAAAAAGTCAATTTTCAACTGTCAATATTTCCGAAACAGTTGAAGATAAATATATGACATTGTATATGAAATATGTCTAGAATTTTCCGCAGAATCCATAAATGTCATGATATACAGGGGGTACAATTAAAAAAACTAAAAATGATAACCGTACAGCTGTTTCCGGAACACCCTGTATAAAAGAATTGGTGTGAAAAAATCCCAAGCAAAAAAACAAAATTAACGTGTTCGAGCGTTTTTTCGAAAAGTTTCCCATTTATTTATTATCGTAGGTAATACCATAAGAGCTCAGATTTCGCCGGATATTTTTTGGCTTGGTCTCGAATACTTACTTTTAGGAAATTTAACGAGAGCTGTTCCGACAAAATCACGAGAGCGCAGCTCGAGTGATTTTGTGGAACAGATCGAGATAAATTGCATGAAAGTAAGTATAAGAGAGCAAGCAAAAAAATATCCTGCTCAAAATCTGAGCTCGAATGGTATTTAGTACGGCAATTCCACGAATGCATAATCAAAATAAAATATGGAAATACTTTTTAAAATGAACAGTTATTGAAGGTACAATTAGAATAAATATTTTCCCCTTACAATTTGACTCTACAGAAAGAGAAGAAGACTCTGTGTTCTCAGGAATTGAATTTTCTATTTCGCTATTAATTCATCTTTAATTGTCCCAAATCGCTGCGTGTTGAAAATATTTTTAATTTTATTTAAAAATACACTTTTAATAAGCTAAAATGATAGAACTTGTGAATTTTTGTGACAATTATTTGACAGATGATTCAAAAACCAATTTTATATGCAATTGTTACTACGGTAACGATTTAATCAACAGAAAATTTATCCGATTTTTTTATCCAGTTATATTTTCTCTTCCTTCCTATTTATCCGCTAGCAAACTACGATTTTTGACATTTCAAATGGGATAATTTATACATGAGTGGAATTGTCGAATTTATTTCATTTGGCTGATACACACTGTATAGCCTGAAAGGCATGCATCCAGCTTTGGAGCATCGTATTGTAATCATATAATAATCAAAGTTGTAAAAAATAATACAAATAAATAATGATTTCTTTTTGCATGCCACTTGGTAATTTATTGAAAAATGTCATTTAAAGTCCAAAAAAAATGGCATGTATGTATCGCCAGTGCAAGTATAGTTTTTGTAGGTTTCATGTAAAAAAAAGCTGACGTTTGTGTTTGACATTTGTGTTAAAAGGTGTACTTACTGATGCTGTGCTCACTGCCTAGTGCCTATTATTAATATCGGTAAGTATAAAATATTGGTATTTTGCTATGGGATATCGTTATAGGATAGGTTATGCTAATGTCCTTTGTAGAAACTACGGTACGTATGAATTTTGGCTCGATAAGATTCGAATAGCTTTACAAAAAATTAAACATTTTGGACTTATAAATAAAAAAATAGAACGATTCAATAATAGGGTAGTGGACAATTTTTTGAAATATTTTTTTTATTAATCTTCATAACAAAATAAACAGTAGTTGATGGTTCTTTGAAAAAAAATTGTGGATTAATTTTACGAACTTTGTGGAAACATGCCGGAAGCATTGGAGGAAGTAAGGAAGTGTTTCCTATGTTTGAAAGAGACACTATCAATTCTACCTTTCAACGAAGAAACACTGTCTCCATGCCTCAAAACGTTGAAGCAGCGCAAGTTACATGGTTTGAAGTATGCAGATATACAACTTCCAGAGGAAGTGCAAGCGAACCTGGGATACCACTCGAAGTGCAGGGATAATTTCAATGCTTTAAAAGCTAAGTTTAAGGCGAACGATTTGGAGGAGCCTGTGTCAAGTATTGAGTAAGTTTACAAGAATGAATAAAAGCTATGCATGGGTATTAGTAGCAATTACATCATGATAAAAATTACCATTTATCTTTATTATAAATAATCGCTAAACGATTGTTATTTGGAGCAGTGCTATGTCAGACGATAACATAAACAACTCTATAAATATTGTTGAAGAAGAATTTGTGAGTTTATCAAATATGGTCCATGTAGAAGATGATACAGATGAGAATTTGGAAGAACCGGAAAAAAACCCGAATGACGAGGGGTCTTCGACAAGGTTACCATGCGTGTTTTGTAATAAATCCTATTTCAAAAAAGTTAAACGGCGAAGTGAAGATGTAAGTAAAAGTTTGCAGTACACCAAATGGGGACAATTACTACAGCAAGCGATTAATTGGGAAGACTTCGAAAGAGTGGCACTAATTATATCATATATGGAAAAAAACGCTGCAATCCCATGTCATAAGACTTCAGTATAATAATGCTTTTGTAAAAAAAAATGTATAAAGCAGCAGGCGTTTGGCATAAAACCAGAGATTGCTACCGAGCAGCCTATGCTGTTGCCTGTAATTTCATAAAACAGCATGTAATTAAAAATAAAAAATACTGCACCCTCAATTTTGCTACTGGACTTTTTAAAGAGGCTCTTTTGGATTAATATGATAAATTAAAGGGCAGGGCAGCTTATTGGGGCAAGGGCCCGCGGTCTCAGCTTTGAAACCTCTCAAGTTCTGCATTGAACATAGGCACTGATAATGCGTCAAATTAAAGGTGTCAAAATTGATTAAAGGTATATTCGCATAGAAATCACAAACCAGTCAGAGCAAATTTCATTGGTTGGAAACTAGTTTCAACCAATGAAATTCACTCCTTCTGGTTTGGGATTTCTGTGCGAAGAGACCTTAAATCAACTTCGACACCTTTAATTTGACACATCATTCAGGGCAAAAGTTGATAGGTGTCAAAGCTGAGACCGCGGGCCTTTGCCTCAATAAGCTGCCTTGCCACCTTTTTCCGGCAAGTTCTCACGAGGCAGGATCGACTTTGTGGATAGAGGCCATCGAGACCTTTAACCTGATACTCTACTTAGGGCATAACTAGATGGGGGTAGTGTTTCGTTTTTTTCAATTTGTTAAAAGATATTTCCGGCAGCATTTGCTCTCAGGTAGGAATACCGGTTAATAGATGCACATAATACTATATATTGATAATGATAATAGTGTCGACACATAAGTCGATCGGGGTAGGAAAAATGCGGTCGACTCCCTAACTAAGTGGAAATGTTCACTTTTACAGTTTTCCTAGTCGACCCCATCATCAGGAAAGACGTAAAAATGGATTAAAGCTGTCGAAAGAAAAATGTAAGTTCCTATACTTACTTCAACCAACATTAACCTTCACACCTATTTATAGGAACTATACACTGAGTTTTCATACTGATTTGGTTACTTTACTCTTTATCGTTTTAAGATCCAAAAAGTAGTAAAATTTAGGAGTCAGAAAGACAGTCGAGGATTTGTAGCGTCCATTTTATTGTTATACCTACCTGTAGCTCAACAGCATAAGGAGAGCTGTTTATGGAGGTTTGGCACATAACATGCCCTTTCAAAATGAATAAGTCCTCCCCAACTTTTCGTTCAACTACTTGCAATACATGTTCAGCTTTCACTAGAGCCACACTTCTTTTGTATGCAGCTTCGTGGTGATTAAATTTTATATTTTGGAAACCAAAATGTATTTCCAGCTCCGTTTTTCGAATCCTAGTTAAAATTTGAAAACTATTAATACAAAAACTTTTCACATCTCTCACTAGGGGTCGCGGATTTAAATATGTGACCGGTCCCTATACTAAAGTGCTTTTTTCTGAAAGTCCATTTGCAGTTGCAATTGTCACTCCGATTATGGCGAGAGCGCATGCAGCACAATTTTCCAATGAGGTGTGCTTTGTAGACAGTACATCTAGTTGTGATGCCGAACAACATTCTGTAACATTTATTATGGCTCCATGTTCAGCTGGAGCAGTTCCCTTAGGTATGATTATTACCAAAGGACAGACTTTTGAAGCATATTCTAAAGGTTTCCAACTCTTACAGGATATAGTCGCAAATTCATTTCAGCCTAAAAAATTTTTAACTGACAATTCAGAAGCAGAAATTTTAGCAATCAATTCTGTGTTTTCCAATAGCGTAACGTTACTTTGTATCTTCCATGTCCTCCAAGCAGTTTGGAGATGGTTATGGAATTCTAAAAATGGCATTGCTAAAGAAGATCGTTAGCAGTTAATTGAAAGTTTGCATAATATGTTATATTCTAGAACACCTACTGCTGCTGAAGAAGCTTTTTTCAAGTGCATTTCCGCAAAGTATGAAAACTGGGTGAAATATGTTCAAAGTTATTGGAACTTTAAGGTAAAGTGGTGTTTAGCATGGCGGTATGAAGATTCAAAAGAGCATTATACAAATAATTTTTGTGACGTTGCAATCAGGCTTTTTAAAGATAACGTTTTATGGAGTTAAAGCATACAATGTTGTTGCTTTAATTGACGTTGTAGCTACAGTACTTGAAGAATTTTATAAGCGAAAACTGCGAGAATTTGCTAATAGTCGATCTTCAACTGCTAGATGCCTTCTCCTTAATATGTTAAAGAAAACTAATTAGGTATTTGGAAAAAACTGATATAATTTATATTGATGAGAATAATTATATAGTCCCCAGTGAAAAAAATAACAGTGAGAACTATGTGATAAATGTCGAAAATGGGTGTTGTTCCTGTTTTCAGGGTCTTAAGGGAAAATTTTGCAAGCACCAATGCGCATTGTACAAATTTTTTGAAATCAAAACGCACTACTTTCCTCCGATAAGTACTGAAGACAGGTATAATATTGCTAAACTAGATCTTGGAAATGAGGTGCCCCCAATTAGTTTTTATGAACCATTTTTACAAAACAATAACTCTATAAGTAGGGATTCACTATCAAATAACTGTTTTACTTGCAATAATGAGAATAGCTCCTTTGGGGAAAACTCGCCAGTAGTTTCAGGAATCGTACCAGAAGTGGAAGCAGCCCAAACCAATGAGAGTGTTTCTGTTACAATTGAAAACATTTGTAGCCGATTAAAAACATGTCATGAGTCATTTGGATCTTCTTCTAGTGAGCTAAACATATTTATAAACAGGTTAAATTCAATAAAAAGTGAAGGGCAATGGGAAACATTCATCCATACAGCAGGTAACGTTGTGCCACTTAGAAGAAGAAGAAATGCTACAATTAAAGTTCAGCCTACATCTATATGCCGAAGAGCAGCAGGAGTTACCAGAGGAAGTAAAAGATTGCCGTCTGGAAAAAATTTCAAAAATGAAAAACTAAAAGCTAAACGCCAACGAAACTTAAGTTTAAATATAAATTTGAATAAGCCCAATGCTACTTCACACGGGTTTAATCATTAGATTTATCAATATTCAGTATTATTCAGTAAAACCCTAATGTTTCAATAGTTTGTAAAATTTATAGAACGAAAAGGATATACCTACCTTGTATTTTTTATTTTATGAAAGTTTGATAAGATTATTATTATCATTGAAATTTTCTGGAAAAACAAGAAAAAACGGGTCGCTTTATTTTTAGTTTGACACATTTTTTCGGCCTTTTCATGGAATTTACCCCTCTTCTAAGGGTAGAAACCACCCCCAACTTTTTTTTTCAAATGTGAAGATATGTATTGTGATAGCTCGTTGGAATAGGCATAAAAAAAGGAAAATGACTCATTATTTACTTTTGCATTTCGGTGATCTAGAAAGCGAGAAAAAAATAAAAACATATTTTTCCACACAATTTTTTTACAGTTAAAATTGTTGAATACCTTCAGCATTTTTTCTTGGTAGAACCCCACGGCCCACTACTAAACAAATGGCCCTGGCACTGGATGTACCACGTGACCATAAAAGGCCGATATTTTCAAACAGGTGATTTACACACATGAGGGTGCCGTTTTGTTGTTAGTTATCCGTTTTTGTCCAAATATTTGCTTGTTTTCAACTATATATAACTATATTTTAAATTTTATTCGTGTCGAAAAGGTGTGTTTGAACGTGTTTAAAGTTAACAAACTCAAAATAACTTGGTAAACACAAAATTCTGATTTGTTGAATCTATTCCTAACCTGAAAACTGATAATATATTAGGCATTCCAGGTCACGTGACTTTGACAAGGTCCGCCATATTAGCTGAGTGGCAACCAAAGCCTATAGATCATATTGTTTACAGTGTTTTTTGAGTTTGTGCTTCGGAATTTTTGCGTTTTTTTGATTTGTTCAATAAATTTTAAGTTGTTTTTAGTTTTTGTGATTGAATAGAATGAATGAATGAATCTTTTTTTACAGACATGCCACTTTACATTTCAATTCAACAATAGTAAATAAACAATCTATTAACAAAAATAATGCTTAAGAATCTAAATTGTTTAAAAAATAGAAAAGTTTGATATTAACAACCTTACAATTAAACTTAAGCAAAATAAATTTGTGGAAGAATGACTCCTCAAAGGTTTTGACTGTTCTGATCGGTGCACAGATCTGGCATGTAGCTTACTGGCTTGTTCATTCTGGGCTTTTATCAATTTTCGTAGTAGGTATATCCTAAATTTGTACTGGGGACCCAATCCGGATTGTTTGTATCCTCAAATTCTGCTGGACTACCCAAAAGGTATTAAAAGATACCTACTTGTAGAAACATAAACAAATTTTTTGATATAGGTACCTAGACGATGTGTTTTTGTATTTTAACAACAAGACAGTCATAAAACTAACCATTAACAAAATGTTTCGAACAAATTCGAGCATTTTCAACAACGTTTCAGTCAAATCTCCCCTTTTGACGCATATAATCCACATACTTTGTTGTTTTTTTGATGACTCGTTTATGCGATCCTCTCGATCTTTAAATGATGCTGGAATCCAAAAAAACCTCACTTTATCCCTTTCAGCTCTAATGAAACACCCAAAAACATTACAAAACGAAGGCATCTTCACAAAATAATAGTTAAAAAATTCTCGGTTTGCATTGAAAATAACACTAAATCAGGTTATGTTTGGCTTGTGTCTGCCCCTCAGCTAAAATGGCGGATCGATTATGACGTCAACCTGGAATGCCTAATTGCTGAAATTTTATGCCTACTAAGTGTCTCCGGTCTCCGGTTGTAAGTCCAATTAAAATCAGAAAAAGGTGTGAAACAAATAACCAGGTATTTCTTGTTTGCCGAAGAATGATGAATTAAAACGAGAGTGGCTGTGAAATATTCCTACCATGTTCCTACCGAACTAGGTTCATTGAGAAATCCAAGAATTTGAAGAAAAGTGCATTATAAAGGGGGACAAAGTTCGAGGAAAAAATGAAATAAAAGAATTTGACCGAATTAATCCTGAACTATAAGAAGATGCGGTGCGGACAATTTTTGAAGGCCTTCCAAGTATTTGTCTAAGAAAAGTACCTACTAGTGTGAAGAGACTTGCTGCTGTTGAACAAAATAACTAGGATTTTGCCATAAAGGCCAGCCTAGAATCATTTAAGGATTATAAAAGTTCTCTGCAAATTAATGATGTGAGTGACATATTGAAGTTCTACCAAAAACTGGATTTTGTATCAAGAGAATGACAACATTTTTTTCTGCCATCCCTCGGGTTGGGTTCAAAGTAACCTATTTCGTGACTGGTTTTCACATTTTATTGAACATGTTAAACCATCTGAAAAGTCCCCAGTATTGTTATTGCTGGATGGGCACTATTCACATACACGAAACATTGAAATTATAGAACTAGCCCGGCAAAATCATATACCATAGTATGTCTACCACCACATACAACACACAAGCTCCAACCCTTAGACAAAACATTCATGGGGGCACTAAAAACTCATTACAGTGAAGCTATTCGCCTTTGGATGCGTCATAATCAGCGGCGCCTAGGGCCCTATGATATTGCTGAACTTTTTAACCAAGCCTATGTTCAGTGTCAAACTGGATCAATAGCAATCAATGGTTTTTCTAAGACCGGAATGTATCCTTGCAATCGAAGGGTTTTCACAGATGTTGATTTTGTCGCAGCTGAATTGGAAGGGGAGCCTTTGCTTGCCACAGATGAGAATAAGGATCATGCCAGAGATGAAAATGAGGATCATGCCACTGATGAAAATGAGAACCATGCTATGGATGTTAATGAGAATCGTGCACCTGCTGGTTGCAGTTCCACTCTTGACCCAAAGTCTCTAACACAAAACGTGATATTACCCCGGTTCCCCAACCAAAAAGAAAAATGTCCAATAGAGGTCGAAAAGCATCTTCCGCTGCAGTTATCACCAGTTCACCTTACAAAAATGATTTGGAGGAATTTGTGAAGAAAAGAAAAGTTACACCATTAAAGTGTCGTATTAGCCATGATCAGCTTCCTACACCTAGCACTTCTCGTGGGCTGGTTGGGTCAGCGAAAAAGCCTCTTAGCCTCGCCCTTAACAAAAGGGGGCAGAAAAAGGGCAAATCAAAAAAGGGTGAAGAATCAGAATCATCTGAAGAAGGGGATGACATTGACAGCGTCGGTTCTGACTCATCTAGTGGCCCAGAAGAATTTTTCGGAAAAGAACCTAACTCAAAAAGATGACGCAATCTGCATTTTCTGCGAAGGAAAGTTTTCAGATGACACAAGAGGTGAACTATGGGTGCAGTGCATCATGTGCGAAATGTGGGCTCATTGTGAATGTGCAGACTGCGAAAAAGACAACTACATTTGCGATTTTTGTCGATAAATTTATTCATTATTTGTTTTCAATTGAGTTTTGAACATTACCTTTTATTTTGGCCTAGTGCAATATTTCTTATTTTTTGATTATAATATGGACCAATTATGGAGGGGTCCATATTATCAGCACTTTTTTGGCCAAGCGCAAATTGCACATTTTCATTTTTTTTTTAATTATCCATGAACCATCTTTCAGAATGTCGATTTTTTCATTCAGCATAATAAAAATATAATCAGAAAACTCGTTTTTATTAATTTTTGCCGATACGACAAAAAATAAAAATTTTATGTAGGAAAAACAAAATGGGGTTCCATATTACCACCTTCTCCTCTACCATTTCAGACATTGGCCAGATATGTCAAGAAAGCCAGAGACGTTGACGACATTAGTCAAATACGGATGAGTCCCAACTACAGTATTAATAAAGTATTTACGTCGGCAGAAAAAGATTCCCTAGAAAACTATATCATAAGCTGCTCACGCATGTTTTATGGGTTGTCTGTTGACGATTGTAGAAAACTTGCCTATGAAAGGCAATCGAAAATAAAAAGAAAATTCCTGCCAAATGGCATGAAAGAAAAATGGCATGAAAGAAAAATGGCAGGGCTGAAATGGATGAGAGGTTTTCGCCAAAGACATGTTCGACTGTCGCTTCGCACTCCCGAAGGATGTAGTTTATCCCGTGCGACGTCATTTAATAGACATAATGTCGCGATTTTTTACGAAAATTTGAAGAATATATTTTCAAGAACTGATGCGTTTGCTGACGGAAGAAGAATCTTTAATTTGGATGAGACCGCGACTACGACGGTTCAAAAATCAGCAAAGGTTGTTGCTGAGAAAGGGGTGAAGCAAGTTAGCAAGGTAACAAGTGGGGAGAGAGGTACATTGGTTACCACTTGTTGCATCATTAGTGCCACGGGCCAATACCTACCACCAGCAATGGTTTTTCCTAGGGTGCATCTAAAGGAGCATATGCTACGAGGCTTCCCATCAGGAACGTTGGGGTTTGCTGCTCCAAGTGGGTGGATGAATGCCGATCTTTTTTTAGAAGTGATGAAGCATTTTATAAAATATTCTAACAGGTCTAAAGAAAATCCATCGCTTTTAATCTATGACAATCATGAAAGTCATCTTAGTATTCGTGTTCTTAATTTGGCCAAAGACAATGGAGTAACAATTCTAACATTTCCTCCTCATTCCACAAATAAGATGCAACCCCTAGATGTGGGGGTATTCAAAGCGTTCTCAACATGTTATAATGCATCTGTAGATACCTGGATGATGCAACATCCAGGTAAGCCTTTCACCATATATGAGGTAGCTGAGTGCGTCGGCTTTGCTCATGAAAAATCTCTCACACCTAGCAATATTATAAATGCATTCAAAAAGTGTGGTATATATCCATACGATGCCAATGTCTTCACAGATATAGACTTTCTACCAAGCGCTGTTACCGATCGCGATTTAAAAGATGATGTAATCCAAAAAAAGGCCATCGATCTACCAAGTACATCAACATCAACAAAGAAACTATCCGTGAGTGATAATATTCAAGAAAATATATCGGATATAGAAAATGATGGTACCTTAGACACCAGTATTGAAAATAGCAATCAACAGAACGATAAAAATGGCAAGACTGTCACAGATGTTTTTAAAAGCCCAGACGAATTTAAGGGCTTTCCAAAAGCAGGAGAACGCAAAACTAAAAATACGCGAAGAAAGGGCAAAAGTATTATAGCTACTGACACACCCGAAAAAGATGCCATAGAAGAACGAAGCTTTACGAAGAAAAGAAAAATTGATAAAATCGAAGTGAAAAAAGTAGAAAAGGTCAAGAAACAAATATTTGAAGATAGTTCTGAAAGCTCAGAGGAGGAACTTGAACTTGGTTCATCCTCAGGGGATGACTGCTACTATACAATCAATCCGGATGGATTTAAGGAGCTTCATAGAAAGCCCATAGAAAATGTGTTGGTGCTCGTGGAATTTCCTGGAAAATTAGAGAAGAAGAAGGTGTATTATGTTGGAAAAGTCCTGAAAATAAATGAGTCAGAAGAGTATGAAATTTCGTATCTTAGAAAACAAACGAAGGGCACCAGCAAATTTGTATTTCCCAATATTCCAGATGAAGCTATTGTTGCTTTAAAAGATATCAAGCTCATCATGCCACCCCCAATTCCTTGTGGAGTGTTCCCACAACCGACAGTGGCTTCTTTTACGTTTGAGATAGATTTTGGCTTAATGGACATTAGGTAGATACATACCTAGATAGTATATTATTATGTTTACTCATTTTTTTTATGTTCTGTATTTTTTTTATGTTTATTTTGGAAGTGTCTTTTGTGTTCGATAAATATGATTTATAAACTATGTTCGCAACAATAAGTATGTCAAAATTATCTTATGAGAATAATATATTAATCTCAATAATAATATCCTCAATATTTTTTTTCAAAACACAACAGCCTAAATAAGATTTTTTGACATGCTAGATTATATATTTTAATTCATTTTCCCTGTCTCACTGTTGGATTTAAAGTGTCTCACTGTAAGACATATGTGTCCTACAGTGAGACAAATACACCTATATATATTCTTGCAAAAAAAAATATCAAACTTCAAAGTTACAAATATTTCACTTTAAGAGAGATTAATATAAATGTCAACGCCTATGCTGGCGTTTAATTTGTTCATTTTGAATGGATAAAAACAAAATTACACTAAAATTTAAAAAAACCGTCTCACTGTTGGGCTGGCTCCCCTACTTTTTACTATGTGGACGATTTGTGGATTTGAAAAAAGCCCTTGATGTCGTTAGCCTAGAGCTCATACTTAGAAAATTGGAAAACTTGGGTTAGTTACTTTTAGATTGCTTTTGGTTATTTTCGTTGTTTCACATTTAACATGACCTTAAAAAAAAGGTTTGTTTTTGTTTGTTTGATTTTAAATAAAGAGAAAGTTTCATAAAAAGTGTATTTTCTACTTGGTGTTGCTCTTGCTACTAATAAAACTTCAGAAATATTTCCATTCCATAAATAGGTAAGTATCTACAAATTCTTATTTTTGCAAATCGTGTAACTTATGGGTACTTCTGCATGTATTGCTTATTTTACTTGTAACAAAAGAACTGTCAATTTCAGAAGCAGAAAGCTTGGGTGCGTCTTTCGAATGAATTTAATAGCATTTGTGGGGAACCTTACAGAGATGCAGATGTTCTTCGTAAGGGATATGAGAATCAAAAAAAGAGGTCAAAACAAAAATTTGCAGATCAAAAAACACACTTACAAGGAACTGGAGAAGGGCCTGTAAAACCCAAGATATTGATAAACAAGTCGAATAAATTATAGGTACTCAGGCTTTGATTCAGAATTTGGTGAAGACTGTAGTAAGTTTTGGGAAAATTGATAATAATTCAATTATAAAAGTTGCATTTATCATTTATTTCAGAACATGACAACGTGCAAATGGAAACTCCCCGGTAAACTTTTGATAGTATTTAAGATTCGGGTAAGACTTTATCGTTGATTTTTTTTAGAACCCACTAATGTTTTTTTTTGTGGGTAGATCTACTGGAGGAAGAAGTCATTGAGCTAATGGAGGAAGGCGTCAAAGATTCTGATGTGGAAGCTAGTTCCTCAGGTATACTAACTAAACAGTATTCCTATTCCTAGGCTTAGTAACAAAATTTAAGAAACAATGTATTTATTATGACATTTTATATTTTTTTTAGCTGCTTTACTCACTGACTGGAACAAAATGACCCCTGAAAAGCTTCACACTCCAAAATCTAAGCCTTTAAAAACCATTTTGAAGAAGGCTTCTGGTGATAAAGGTAAATTTTGTAATAGTTATATTATTTTAAAGTATTACAATTTATTCATATTTCTAGAACATACAAATGTTCTGTCAAATAAAATTGTTTTGTGGGCTAGAAATAAAGCTGAATTAGCCTCTAATGAGAAACAAGATTTTGAGAAAGAACATCTTTTGAGAGTAGAAAAGATAAAGGAACGCCACAATCATCAAATGGCACTGGACACAAAGGAGAGTGATGAAAGAATTCTTATACAAGCTAAGAAAGCTGAACTCGAGATGGAGATTCTTCAATTGAAAAAAGAGCAGCTGCTAGTAACTGAAATCTGTTTAATATAAATATTTTTAAAATCTCAAAAATTCTTTCAGTTAATTTTATATGTGGGGATGTAAATTTTAAAAATGCTTTTATGGGTAAGTGTCAAAATAATAAAAACAATAAAATATAATCGTTTTATTGTAATTTTGCATTCTACTCATGTGCTACAATATTATTTAAGCCAATATTCTCAAGTTGTACTACAGGTATGGGGACATTTCCCAAATCTAGAACAGCTTCAACTTCTTCATTTACACGAGGAACATCATCTCTCAACATGCATGCAATATTATGAAGCACTGCACATGAAACAACTATTGCTTCCACTTTTGTACATTTAATTTAGTAGGTACAGGACGAGATGCATAGGTCGAGTCTGGAAACATCTCAAGCGAATTACAAAATCGACCAGGGTTCAATGCCTGCACATCATGTGGTTATGAAAGAAACGGTTGAGGAAGAATTATTAGGTTTGTTTCATTAATAGTAGGTACCTACCTAAAAAAAAATGAAAATCTGTTTTTTATTTTTTAGAACCTGTAACCTCAAAACAAAACATTAATAAATACTTGAACGATGTTGAAAATAATAATATGAGGAGCTATGAGAGTTTTAGTGATTTTTCTCCAGATGAATCTAAATACGTCCCTACTAACAGTTCTTCAGATTCTGAAGAAGAAGATAGGGAAAATCAGTTAACTGGAACGGAAGAACATCCTGAACTTAGGGAAAATCAATTAGCTGGAATGAAGGAACTTCCAGAAGTAACTAATAAAACTCGAAGAAAGAGAGAGGCCAGAGTTGTGGAAGAGAAATATTAGGTAAAAAAAACAGAGATGAGGGAAAATAATATGTTTCCACAAAAGGGGTTATAATACCAGCAGCGAAAAAGAGGACCTCTGGCAAAAAAAACTTGAGGATTGAAATGTTTCAATACCCCTGATCTGAACAACTTCAAATTTTTGAGGCCTACTATGGCCTGGGTAACTACTTGCGCCAACGAGATTTTATCCTTTGTAATTCGGAAAAAAACGAAACAAAAAGTAAAACCACTCAACACGAGTCCAAGAGAAATTATTCAATAAATTACTGTCTTCCGATTGATGGAATAAAAAAAAGAAGTATACAAACCCATGTTTTTAATTACCCTATAAAGATAAAAAAAAGGCCTTGTTGACATTGCTATGACCAAGCGGTCGAAAGAAAATATTTCAGCTCCTGATAAGCGGGGAAAGGGAAATAGTAGAACCCTGGATACCATTTTAGTTCAAGACATAAAGTCACACATAGAAAAATTCCCACGTGTTCGCTCCCATTATTGTAGAGCCGATATTGAAAGAAAATATCTGGATTCTTTTTCAAACTTGACCACTTTGTATAGAATGTACGTCCAATGGTGTCAAGAAAATGGAAGCCCGAAGGGGAAGTTGTCCACCTACCGAAATATATATATATATATATATATATATATATATATATATATATATATATATATATATTTCGTAATTATATATATATATACACCAAAAAAAGACGACCAATGTCGAATTTGAGTGGCCTTTAATAGCAACGCTAATCCAACCGAAAAGGAGACGAAAGACTACGAAGCACATCAAAAATTAAAAGAATTCGCTCGCGAGCAAAAAAATCTTGACAAAGAAATTGCTATTACCAAAGATAGAATCGTCAGTTGCAATTTTGACCTGCATCAAGTTTTACTTAGTCCTAGTGACCCCACGAATGATGCTCTGTTTTACAAACGCCGCTTGGCGACCTAACTTCACTATTTACAATGTTGCCAACAAGAAAAGAGATTGTTCTATATGGCATGAAGGTCAAGGAAGTAGGGGTAGTTCTGAGATAGTAAGCCTTCTATTTAGATGTTTTAAATCACTTCCAAATTCCGTAGAAGAAGCAAGGTGTTTCAGTGATAGATGCGGTGGACAGTAGCTTAACAAATTTGTTGTTTCGATGTGCATGTATGCAGTACAAGTAATTGAGAATTTGAAAAGCATGCATCTCAAATTTTTAACACCTTGTCATGATTCTATGCACTCTGCTATTTGCACTGAATTTAAAAGGGTCGGTAAAGTACTATGGCCAGACGATTGGAAAACTATTGCCAAATGTGCGAGGAAAAGGGGAGATCAGATCACCCGTATACTGTGCATGATATTCAAGGCAGTGGTTTCCTTGATTTGAAGGCATTTGCCAATAGCCAGTTAACCATGGAAAAACGGACAACAACGACCCTGTTTTATTTCAGAAGCTCTGCTGGTTTTATTTTTCCAAAGAAAATGCGTACCAATATGAGTGCAAGGAGTCCTTTGATGCAGTTAATTTTAGACAGCTAGATTGTAAAAAAAAGCCTTACGCAGACAATCAATCAGTTAACTGCCTTGTCACCCTCAAGGTCATATACCTGATCCAAAGAATAAAGATCTAATTTCCTTGTTTCCCATGTAAAATTTCCTATATTTTGCACTGAATGTATTCTTTCAATGAAAATAAAGGCCTATAAACAATTTTTTTTTTTAATTATGTGTCTCCCTACATATTCTAATAATGTCACGAATAATACTTTCTCGATTTTCTCGGAACTGTGAAAAACAAGTTACCTAGTTTTTGCATTTAGCCGACGTCCTGTTCAAAGACGGTATAGCCAATTTGCAATTTGAGAAAGAAAAGCTAGCCTGCACTTGGCCTATCCAACTCTTTCATAGTTATGTTTTTGGTTCAGAATTTATGTTGCGCTGCAACAATTTGCCACTTGTCAGAACTCTAGAAAACCAAAGACAGCCTCCAAATGCAAGGGTAGATTATCTTTCTAGACATGCATTGAATTGCTATACACAACAGGACAAAATTGAAGAATATGTTAATCTGTGCATTAAAAGTGCATTACCAAAAGCCCTAACAATTGACGAGATAGTTGCAGCAATCAATGAAGACAATACATTCCAAATCTTAATCGAAGCATTAGCAAATGAACAACACAAATATTGGAAATTACCAGAACCACCATACTCAAAACTAAAAAATGAACTTGTTTACAGCAACAATGTGATCATAAGAAACCATAAACAGAAAGCGATTGAATTGGCACACAAAGGACATTTGGTTTTAACAAAAACGAAGCAGCTTCTTCGATCTAAGGTACGGTTTCCTAATCTATAGACAGTTTAACAGAACTACGCATAAAAAGTTGTCTAACAAGCTAAGCAGTAACCAATAATCAATAAAGTCAACATCAACACCAGATCATGCTTTCTTATGCATAGATGTCAATTTTGCAGGACCATTCCATGGCAGGTATGTGTTCATTATTATTGTAGACGAATATTCAGGGAAAACCCATTGGAAATTCAGCAACTCAGAATCTGTAGAGGCTATAATTGTATTCTTAAATGTAAGTTGTTTTTTTTTTAAATTATTTTTTTGTGGTTACTCTAGAAATTACACACCTTTTCATATTGTTACCCAGATATTATATCGAAATTGCACCACTTGTTTCATTCTCATTATATCTACTAACTTTTCCGTACCAAAAAATAAGGCCCTGAACAGAAAAAAAATCGTTCGGTGCAACCATACCTCTGTGGAAGGCTCAACAATTACTGCTATCAGAAATACCTATGTAGTGATTCATAAAATTCATTTTCATTCTGATTCTGTAATGAAAGGGCTGGATGTGTTATTTAAAACTTTCTTTGTTTGTGATACTAAATATCCTATTCATTCAGTCCGAATACATTTGGCTCTTAATTCAAAAAGTCATATTTGATATTCCTCTGCCTGAAGGTAGCAACACCTGCAATATTATAAAATGTTTTTATATTTTAGAATAATAAGTTTAAGTGGTAGGTACCTAATTATAAACCAAAATGAGTTTTCTTGTCCTATGCAATCAACATATTCCAGAAATAAATGTTTTAGTGCATCATTTGGAGTATGTGCATAACAGAAACTATAAATATGACTGTCCATGCATTTTGCAGTAGATCATTTTATTAGGAAAGGGACAATTTAAAAATAGTTATTTGTGCAACCAGTTGGGAAAAGCACTATTTTTCGTAACGAGCAGATTTCTGCGGAAAGGAAGCGAGTTACGAAAAATAGTGTTTTCCAACGTAGTTCACACAATATTTTTTCTAATTTTGTATATTATGATCTGATCCATTCAAATTTCAGTCAAAAACATAATAAATGTCCCTTCTATAATTACTTATAAATCGTCAAGTAAGTTCAGAGATGTTTCCTATTTCGTTTTTATGGAAGCCAGTATTGTTCAGTGTCAAGTTTGGTGACTCAAACCGGTCATTGCTTTCGGCGATCATCGACTACCTACTTAGCTTGTAGATTCTATGGCTGTTTTGCTGAGAATTAAATAGCATGGGGGGGAGGAAGTCTAATACAGCCGCTAAGGGCTATGTGAAGAATTCCATAACTATAATAAACAGGAAATTGTCACCAACATCCTTGGAGAGACTTCTATGGAAAAACTATTCAATTTATTCATTAAATTAATGCTACACAGAAGACTATGTTGTCAATATCATCAATAATTGTTCAAATTGTATTGAGTATTATTATTTATAACTAATTAGTTTTTTTCCATACATTGTCATATAATGTAAATAATTTGAATGAAAATAAATCTTAATAATAGGTACGTACTAAAAATATAAAAACAACAAGGTACTTCAAGTAGTTCAGCCCCAAAAGTATCACAGATTATGTTCCTGTATTTTTTGCAACTAATGGTGAAATTTACTTTTTCTACGACCGTGCTATTTTACCCACTTTCCCGCACTCATTTTAATTCAGAAAGTGTCACTTTCCCGCACCGAATGCGGGAAAGTTGCTTTCCCGCATTCAGTGCGGGAAAGAAACTTTGTAACAAACTACCCGCATTACCTGTTTTTCGTCAGTCAATCTTTGTACGGGTTTTTTAATGTTAATGGCAGTGTGTGTCAAACTTTTGTTGAATTGTCACATTATTTTAAATTTTGTGATCATTTTTACTCAATAAATTTCTTAATCGGTACATCCTGCACATCCGTTTTCTTGGCAAGACAGACACTCGGAAGATAGTTCAATAGAAAAAACACTATATAGAACGTAGAAGATCCCAATCCCCATTACAACTTTATACATAAAAACATTCTGACAATTGACGCAAAATATCCATCGTCAAGCAGTCATTCGCAAACCCCGTCTATTGACTTCACCTGTAACCGATAACTTATGGCAATGGCGTCGAACACGCATTCCAGCAGTAGTAATATTATACCAGTTTATTGAAGAATCAGTACCTACATAATAATTGTCGTCGGCGATTAATTTACAAAATGCATCCAATTGCTCTTTCACACTCAGTATCTATGATAATAAATAACTGTGGATTATTTAAATGTGTGCAATAATATGTTCAATGAAAAAACGCATTCTTTTCTTTGTGCCCTATTTTGCCATGGTCGTAGAAAACATTTTGATCCTAACTCATGCATAAAGTATCTTTCTGCACTTGTTAGAATAATAACTATTTCATCACCAGTTGCGAAAAATTTTACTTTTCGTAACTGGTAATGAAAAGTAAAGCATTTGATAACGTCAACGAGTTTTGAAAAGTGTCACTTTAAATGTCAAAATTAGAAAAAATTTCAATTCAGGCAGTTCTAGATATAATTTCAAAATTAAAAATGGAACTTTCCATAACCCAAATTTTTATTCAAAAAATAGTTGATTTATTCAGGGCCGGTTGTACAACTTTACGTTGAACTGTAGTTCACCTGAACTGCAGTTCATGTATGAACCGAAATCAACGTGTCGTACGATTATGAAACACGCTCGGGAGCAGGTTTAGCTGTGTTATTAGAGCATCCTTTCCGGTGGTCAATGACTTGCCAATGTTGAAAAAGTATTTATCAAGGCTCCATTGAGAGTGCAGTTTTACAAGGAAAATTTACCTGGAACACCACTACCACCTGAACCTGTTGTGACCAGGTGGAGCACCTGGATTCGTGCAGCAGTATATTTTAGGCAGACAATTTCCAGAAGTTAAAAGAAATAGTTTTACAAATTTCAGATGATTCACAGTGTGTCCAATAATGCCAAGAAGTAGGGGAGACCGGGGTTGGTTGGGCACAGGGGTTGGTTGGTACAATCGCGAAATTTCGGTACCTGTTCGGTAAGAGTCGGCGTCTGTCCTGCCATCGTGAAGATCTCAAACGCGCGTCAGTTGGGAACAGATATGGTTGATGTGCGGTCGTTGGTTACGAGTTTAATTTGGTGCACGTGTTTCTGTTACCCGTAAGTAAAAATTTATGAGTTTCCAATTTTTGTAATAACAGATTTGTTGCTATGTCGTTAACTAACTACATATTATATATATTCAGAAATATTGAGCATTTTTCTATGATTTTGAAATATTGAACTTTGTTCAGTGTTGCTTTGATAAGTAGTTTTGGCCTTTCTTAACCTAAAAAATACATTGGGGATGGTTGGTACAAACTGTGCGGGGCAGGTTGATACAGTGTACCAACCAACCCCATAGTTACACTTGTGTCTTTTTTCGTTGTGTTTCTTAGCTGGAGTCTTTTTTACATATCCTTCAGTATGCGAACGTTCAAAAGAAAGTCGGAAAGAGGCAAAACTCCTCCAGATGTTATGCTTAGAGCTGCCAGAGCAGTAAAATTGCAAGGACAATCATTAAAACCCTTTCGGTCCGATCGGTACACATATGTACCACAGATGTTGTAGAAATTCTGAAAGTCCCTTTATTCCTTATAGGCAAGCGGTGAATGTACCAGCCCGGTATTTCGGACTAACGCAATGACAAGGCGCGCGAATATCAGCATAATTTCAGGTTATGTTGTTCGTAACTGGTGAAAATAAACACGTGTTCATGAGGCTGCGTATATTTTGTAAGATTTTAATGGTTTTTTGAGCTGTTTTCGTGATTGTTTTGTGCGATAAACATTGCTAAAGTGTGTGGCTAACAAGGTATGTAATAGTCATTAGTGAACTTTTTTATTTTCAATATGGTACACATACGTACCACTCGGTAATTATAGTGGTACAGATAGGTACCAGTAGGTTTGTGACGTTCTGTTTTTGTTCTTTTCAGGAGGGCATGAGCAAACGTCCGTTGAGCGAAAAAGAGTTGGAGGAGATCGTTGAAGACCTTTCAGAGCCCGAGCCATTTTCCTCGGGTTCCAGTGATGACTATGAGCCTAGTGAATCTGATGAATCTGATGATAGTGACGATTTTATGGCAAAACGAGTTCCAAAGAATATTGTCAAGAGCAGATCACCTAGCCCGAAATCTGATGACTCTGATGTATCTGAAACTTCTGAGCTTGAGCTCGAGCCTGAGGTCGACCCGCCGTCGCCGCAGCCAGTTCAAAATGACCGCAACCGGCTTCTTGATTGGACTATTCCCGATCATATATTTCAACCATCTAAGGTTCTTCCTACTGAAATAAGTTCTTTGCTGAGAGCAGATATTACAAAAGACTTGACGCCAATACAAATTTTTCATAAAGTTTTTCCTCACTCATTATATATACAGATTGTGGACTGCACAAATCAGCGCCTGGAAATTTTGAGCAATACAAAAAAGAAGAAGGAAAAAAAGACAGATAAAGGAGAAATTCAAAAAGTTATTGGCTGTATGTTTATTATGTCGTACAATAAACTGCCGGCTCTTAGGCATTACTGGAGTCAAAGGGAGTCGATGGGAAACCGAACCATTGAAAAAGCTATTTCTCGTGACAGATTTCTGTTGTTAGTTTCAAAACTTTATTTTGCCCCTCCTGCAAAACCTGTAGATGCACCGAGAACTTATTACATACAAGAGATAATAGCCTGCCTCAAGCATACATTTACCAGCTGCCGTAAAGATAGCGTTTATCAAAGCATAGACGAATCTATGACAAAGTTCAAGGGGCGATCGGCACTGAAGCAGTATATGCCTCTCAAACCTACTAAAAGAGGCATAAAGTTATGGCTACGTTGCGATGCCGATTCGGGGTATATCTACGATGTAGATGTATATTCTGGTAAAGAAGGGAATGGCGTTTCTGCAAATACGACCACCACTCTTGGTGAAAGGGTCGTAAAATCATTAGCTGCAACCATAAAAGAAAAAGATGTAGTACTATGTTTTGATCGTTTTTTTACCAGTGTCAACCTTTTGGAAACAATACATTACGCCGCCTTAGGTACCTGCATGAGCAACCGGAAAAATGTGCCATCCTTTGGAAGTAGTAAGCTAAAAAAAGGACAGTCCGAATTCCGATGTACTAATACAGGATTATTGTGTGTGAAATGGCAAGACACCAAAGAAGTGATTCTTATGAGTAACTGTCACTCACCAGAATTGACAAGGATTACTAAGAAGACAAGGACTGGCGAACAAGAAGAAATCGATTGTCCTGAGGCCATCGCATTTTACCGTCAAAAAATGGGAGGGGTTGATCGTGCCGACCAATTTATTAGTTTATATGAACATGACAGAAAATCCAAATGGTGGAAGAAAGTTTTTTACACCTGTCTAAGTATGTGTGCAGTCAATTCATGGATAATGTACAATGACTTGAGACGCAAAGAAGATAAAATTCCCTTTCTTACTTTTTTGGTTACGCTTGCTGAAGAACTTATAGCAGAAGGCATGAGAAACACGAGTCTGCCAACACCAAAAAGAGGACCGCCTTCTAAAAAAAGGAAACTTTTTGGACCCACTCCCTTGCATCTTCCTATGGAGGGACAGACACGAAGGAGATGTGTACGATGCTCTCAAGAAAAGCAGCAGACAAGGACCAAAACACTATGTAAAGAATGTAACGTGCCCTTATGTAAAAATTGCTTCATGTTGTACCATACTCGCTGATAGATGTACCGCATTTTTTTTTCATTAGTTTTGTAGAATAAAGGTGTATTACTTTTGAATTTTTGTTTTTACTCGAAACTGTTGGTACATATTTGTACCACCAGAAATTCCTGATGGTACAATTATGTACCAGGGGTGAAATCATCCCCTCGCTCAAAAATGCAAGTTCAAGGCCTGAGAACCTTTTAGTTAAGTTAATAAATACTCAAATCCTAAAGTATTTCATAAAAATAGAAAAAAATGGTATTCAGGGCCGAAAGGGTTAAGATCAGCGGCAAGTGACTTCAACATTCCATTTAACACTTTACGAAGATACTGCAACAAGTTTACTCTAGAGGAACTACAAGCGGAAACAGAAATGCCTTCAACTACTGTTGGCTACCTTAAAAATAGACAAGTATGGTAAAACATCCTTAATGAACTAATTGGTAACAGAACGTGTTGTTGTAGGTTTTATCAAAACTTCAAGAATCCAACCTCGCAGAATACATAAAAAGAGCTGCAGATATTTACTACGGTCTCACGCCTAAAGAAGTGAGATGAATGGCTTTTATTTATGCAACTTCTTTGTCATTGATGGTCCCCGATAGCTGGAAAAAAAATGAGATGGCAGGTCCCGATTGGTTTACCTCGTTTTTATCGAGAAATTCTGAGCTGTCTATAAGAACACCTGAAGACACCAGCCTGTCTAGGGCTACCAGCTTTAATAAAACAAACGTAGCAGCATTTTTTAACAATCTAGAAAATGTTCTTAAAAGATATGAATATAGCCCTGGAGACATCTGGAATATGGATGAAACAGGCATAACGACTGTTCAGAAGCCTGACCGAGTTGTGGCCAGACGCGGTGTCAAACAAGTGGGAAGAGTTACCTCGGCAGAACGTGGTACCCTTGTAACTTTGGCGTGTGCTGTTTCAGATACCGGAAATACTGTGCCACCTTTTTTCATATTTCCTCGCGTTCGATTTAAGCCTCATTTTCTTCAGGATGCCCCAACTGGAAGCGATGGAAGTGCCAACCCCTCGGGCTGGATGAAAGAGGTGCATTTTATAGAATATATTCGGCATTTTATCAAATACTCCAAGGCGTCTAAAGAAAATCCTCTCATTCTTTTACTGGATAATCACGATTCTCATTTATCTCCTAATGCACTTAACATCTGCAAAGATCATGGAATAACAGTATTATCTTTTCCGCCCCACTGCAGCCATAAGCTGCAACCTCTGGACCGCAGTGTGTATGGACCTCTAAAAAAGTATGTTAACACTGCTTGTGATTCCTGGATGACTAGTCATCCTGGTGCAACGATGACTATTTATGATATACCTGGTGTTGTTCGTACGGCACTACCCTTAGCGGCAACCCCAAACAGCATCACAGCTGGATTCAAGGTTTCTGGTATTTATCCTTTTAATAGGGATATTTTTCCGGACAGTGAATTCATGGCAGCATATGTTACCGATAGACCAGGCCCTGAAGAAGATTTGCAAGATATTGTAGAAAATCAAAATATTGTTGAAGAAAATCAGCCTGAACCTATCCAAATAACTCCCCCAAAAAATCCCTTGTCAGAAAGTAACCCCAATGCATTTGAACAACAACCTGGACCTAGCAAAACCACAGAAAGTGTGACAGCTACCAAAACCTTATCAAATGCTCTCTCAATCAACAAGCCTGAGTGTCCTCAGCCACCTAAAAAGCTTTCAGTAAATGATATTTTTGATCATGGAGCCGGATGTAGTTTTACAGATCTCGAAAATTTGAAGCCGTTTCCAAAAGCAGCAGAAAGGAAAGTGCAACAAAAAGGTCGTAAAAAAAGGAAATCCGAAATTCTGACAGACACGCCTATTAAGGATGCATTGGAAGAAGAGAAAAAGGTGAAAGAAAATAAAACGAATTCGATAAAAAAACAGGTTTTTGGCAAACAGAAAAAGAACTCGAAGAAACAAGCAAGTACAAAAACCGTTAATGACGATTCAAGCAGTGATGAAGAAACCTTTTGTTTAATTTGCGTTGAATCATGGTCAAATAGTTTGCCAAAAGAGAAATGGATTCAGTGCACCCAATGCAAAATGTGGGCACATGAAAAATGTGCAGACGCAGGCTTGTTCTATGTATGTCATAACTGCGATTCGGATGGATCTGTATAGATGACCTACTTATCGAACTACTTATTATAATGATTTCTGTGTTATTGACCTTTTTTCAGACTGATTGTAACCTAAGACAATAAAACCATTGATAAGTTACCTTAGTTTTTGCTCTTACCAACCAACCCCTAGATATGTACCAACCTTCCCCGGATACGGGGTTGCTTGGTACATTTGCACCCTTGGAGAAAAAATAAGATTATAAATCCAAGTTATCTCCAAACAAGGCCTAATTTGGGAAATAGGTAGACAAACCATCAATAGTCAAAATCCCCAAGGTTTGTTTGCTGTATTTACCAATAAAAAAAATGGGGAAGCCTTCATGTGGAAAATGTAGGGGAGACCGGGGCTTAAAGTCTCACGGGTTAAAAGTCACAAAATCTTTTTCTCGCACAGTAAATATGGCATCGTCGCCATATTCATACGCCAGGAGCGCTGTCGAATGCTTGTCAGTTCTCTATCATTGCCGTTGGTGCTAGTCGCATGTGTATCTTTTTACGAGTGAATTTGTGAAAAAAGCCAATGTAAGTAATTTTTTGGACTAATAATACAAACCGTATATTTTATCTCAGTGCTAAATTTCAAAAATGCCGTATTATATTTATGATACCCCTACTTAATCTCTAAAAAGTCACCATAACTTCAATAAATTATACAGTTAGATTAGGTACATATTTTAAAAAGAAAATAACAGGACCGTTTGGGGTAACTTGTCTCACACGTTGTGGGGCAAGTTGTCTTATGTGACTTTTTACCCCGATATTGATATAAATATAGCTCTAAACGGGATTTAATTTTTAGATGGTGCGCGATTACAGGAAAAAAACAGATCGAGGCAGTTTTGATAAGGAAGCGGTGTTACGCAAAAAGAAAAATTGTAAAGAAGAATTTAACAGGAAATATAAGAGGGTCGAATAATAAAAATAAAAATGGAAAAAACAAAAAAAGTGCTAAAACGGAGTCCTCTGAACAATCAGAGCAAGATGATGAAGAAACTTTTCGTATTGTTTGCCTTGAACCATTTTCCAATAGTTCATCAAAAGAAGTTTGGGCTCAATGTACAGTCTGCAAGTTATGGGCCCATGAACAGTCTCGGTACACCGTGGCACGTCTGTCAGAACTGCGAAGATGATGACGACATCGATTGAGAAAATTGAAATAAAGCGTATTATTTCTCTTTCTTACCTGCATTTTTGCATTCTTTCAAATAAAAGCTAACCAAATATTTGTGTGACTTTTTACCCCTTTCCGTGAGACAACGTGCCCCATGATAAGGGCAAGATGTCACACTTGCAACAATTTGTGTTTAGCAAAACAATATTTAAATTAACGTTATTTATAAATAAATGTATGGTGTCTTTGTACAGGCAAATGACAGTGTGACAAACTGCACCAGAAGTAACTTTGATAGGATTGAATATGACTTCACAAAAAATTCACAACCAAATTTTGTGACTTTTAGCCCCGGTCTCCCCTACCAACCAACCCCGGTCTCCCCTACATATTTCGAAATTCTAAAGTGCAACAACAATTGAATCATTATTTATTTAATGCAACTAGAGCTTTATCGCTGAAAGTATTTTAAAACTAGAAGAACCATTTAGAAGTCTACCAGAGTCCATAGATATTATAGAAAAATGTATTAATAGTTGTAAACAAATACGAGGTAATGTAGGACAAGCAGTAATGCCAAAGGTAGAAGAAACGATTGAATAAAATCAAGGCTATAAAATTTTAGAACGGGCTTCGAAAATATTGTCAGGAAAAACTTTAGATAATCTAGATATTGAGCTGCGCCTAGTTCCTAAATTAGAATTTTGTCCAATAACTTCAGTAGACGTAAAAAGATCTTTACAAATCCAAGTCAAAAATTTGCAAATTTCCATTAACGAAGGTGAAAAACAAGCTGCAGAAGCTTATGAGAACCTCCCAACTACCAAAAATACCATGAAAGAAACTCAAATTGAATTTCGGGAAATATCCTTTAATGAATTATTTAATGAGCCTAGCTGTAGCAAAGCACTCACTTTGACTGAAATTACAGCACAAAATTCCAGAAAACACGCGAAAATATTTACGTCTACCCCTAATCAAGAACCGCTGTCCGACCGAAACAAACTATAATAAGAAATTATAATAAAGCAAAATTGGTCAAACGTGTTTTGGATAATGATAGACTCACCACCATCGTCAAACCAAGTAAAGAAAGAAATACTAAAATGATCACGTTCAAGAGGAAAAGTGTAAGAGGCAGTGTACCATTTCAACAAGATTTATGCCGAATTTCAATCAAGAATCTTCAGAAGCCGATGACAGATGATTCTGATGATGTCCAAATTTTTGAAGACTTGTGGGGAGTTTGGGAAAGATGAAATATGGATCAGGGGTATTTTTTGTGGTCAGTGGGCTCACGAAGAATGTGCCAATACAGAAAAACATGATTATATATGTGATCATTGTGAATAAACGGGTAATACCAGCCATTGTCCGCCATTTCCCCCACTGTGTGATTAAATCCGTCCAAAGAATTTTTTTTGTTAATTTTGTGCATTACACTAATTTCTGTATTTTTTTCTTTTTGTACTTCAATAAACTCGATTTGATAGAAGACTGTACTATACCTATTTATGATTTTGCAAGTAAATAATTATTTAAGTTCAAGTTCTATCAGTGCAACTGATAAAAATAGTCACCTTGTGACAAAAGATTGCATTCATTTGGCAAATTTCAGTTCAAATAAATTTCATTTATATTAAATTAATTGATGTTCGGATTAGATATTGGGTTTGCTTGCGGCTAGCTCTCGATTCGTTTGGATAATAATTATTTTGACTGAAAATGCAAAATAACTGCATTTAACTTTAAAACCCTTTTTTTATGTAAAAGTAATATGCACTTGCTGCAAGTTGCAGGGAAATCGAGACGTTCCGCTACAGCACCTTCTGGCACTCGTATCGAGATCGGGACACGAAATGACCTGACTGTCCCCGAGTCCATAGGTAGTGCTTGTGCTGTACGCTGACTCCGCCATTCTTTCTTTTTGTTTTCGCCCTTCAGCCCCTTCGGTTCATAGTTCAGTTGAGTTTAGGTCGAGGGTCGAGGTCACGTCGCGGGGCGTTCGTATGGTCCGAAATTTTTAAAAGTGACAAAAAGTTGCAGTTCAAGTTGAAAAAATGGATTTGAAAGCATTATTGGAGATGTGGAAAATAAGTCATTTACTGACAAAATTTGAAGGTGATTTTTTGTTAACTTTTCGACGCTTTTTGCCATTAATCCAGGATTTGCATTGATAATACCGACCCAAACAATAATAATTTAACTAGTAACTTTGTAAAGTAGGTATAGCGTCCTTCTTGACACTGATAAGAATGGTATACCTATGACAAAATAATTGATTCTTTTGCTACTTTTATCTTTAGAACAAGGACAATTACTTTCAGCGAAAATGTTTGCTTTTATGTTAAGATACCATTGATTCTTGCAGTAAGTTCAAGATTCTTTTGCCATTTGATGCCTTTAAGGGGAAATTAATTCGTTTAGCTTAAAACGTCCTGTGTTATTATCTTCTGTGTTTATATAAAATCTTAACAATGGACGCGAAGTAATTATTGAATAGTTGGCGTCAGGACCATTTATGGCCAAGTTTTTATGTAAGTTTAAGCGCCTTTTCAAGCAATACCGCATGCATTTATTTATGCCGCCATTTCGTGTAGACCATGGCGCCGATTCTATTATACGATTCGAGTCGAATCCGCCATATTAATTCGCTTTTCGAGATTCTGTTATGCGAACTATCGCATAAACTCGAATCGTATTGCTCGACAGGTCGAGAGGTGCCGAATCAAATCGAATTTCGAATGTGTTGACAGTTGATGTAAGTTTTTTGTTTTGAAGTGAAAAGTGAAATAATAATATAACCTCAATATATATATTTTCGAGTCTATTGGTTTATTTTGTGTTATTGACTATTTAATAAATGAAAATAAATTGAAATGGCTTCATTCAAAATAAAAGAATGCCATTGGGAAGTCCTAATGGCATATATGGAAGAGCACAAAGACTTTGCGAACGGGCGGTTCTTAGGACTCCAGGGGCGGGAAACGCAAAGAAAAATGTGGTCGACAATTGCAAACCGGCTGAATGCACTTGGATATGGCGAGAGATCGGCTGAAAAATGGCAAAAAGTAAGTAACTTATGCAATTACACTACAATATACGATAAGGATCTTGGCTTAAAACAACTGCCTGTTCTTGGATTGGATTAAAATTAAAAGCAGGGATTCTAATTATTAGCGTTTCCATTCTAGACTTGGGCGGATTTCAAACACAATTTGAAAAAAAAGGGACAGATGATTAATTCAGACTTGCACGGAACAGGAGGGGGTGGACATTCCTCTGCACCGTTTAATAGTTTTGAATTACGAGCCTTGAACATTTTTGGTGGCAAAACATTTTATGCTGGAGCAGGGAGTACCGAACTTGGTATTTTATCACCAAGTATATCGCAACCAAAAGCAAACACAACACCAGAGTCACTGGATGTCATTGCACTGGATGATGACGATTTGAAGGTACAGTTCATTTGATACCTAGTGGGTTGAAAAATATATAAATCATTGGAGTTATTTCAAGGTCTATTTTTATATATTTGCATTATTAAGGCCAGAGTCACCCAATTCCTTAATTCTTAATATTTGTTACTTATTCTTGATTATTAAAAAGTTGGTTGGTGTTTTTAAATATCGAATTAAGGACAAAAATTAGGAATTAAGGAATTGTGCTCGGATATAGGTAACTGTGGCCTGAATAATTATTCAACAGTGAATAAGACTATAAAAATTAATAATTGTGGCATTATATTTACAGTTTAAAAAGCCAAATACTTCTGCAGAACCGCAACCTTCACCATGGAGAAGTTTCAATAAGGTAAGAGGCATTGTGATGACAAAACAATTCACTTTGTGGTCACAAATTGCGAATTCATTTCAGTAAGTCCTAATCATTGGTCCTAATCGGTCTCATTGGGCAAGTTTGAAGGTCACTAAAAAGTGACAGACATACAATTTGAAAAACAAGTCTGCATCACATTATTTCGGACTTTAGGAGCATTTAGAGCTTCAGCATTTTTTCAACATAATAAAACCAATTCTTTTTATTATAGTAATAAATGGCATTTATTTTCAGACTCTTGCTACCAGAAAGCAAACAACAAGAGTCACAACTGACTATCATGACCATGATTATGAGGGAACCCCTCCCACAAAAAAGAAAAAAGATCATTCAGATGAAGCTTACAGAGAAACCATTGATATATTGAAAGAGATCAAGGAAACAATACACCAAGGACTGAGTGAAATAAAGGAAGTACTGGATAGCAGGCTCCAACAAATTGCTGAAGGTGTAAATTCCGGAAAGTAGTAACGGCAGTAAGGCTAAGTTGGGGTACATTCATATTTTGCTGATGCATTATGGGTGAACCCGAGAATACTTACCAAGCTTTATCTTAGGCATATCGATATCGATTTTAAATTTTGGGGATGTATATCATTCATATTGATGCAAAATTTCAGCCTTAAAACAATTAATTTTCGCTTTTGGTTTGACCGGAAGTGCCATCAACTTCTTTATTTCTAATAGATCAACCCCTTCATTACTATATTTTTGGATTCTACGAAAAATTCTAATCATACTTTATGCATAATATTCTATACTTAACTTTATTAATGGTTCAGGTTGGGTTATAGGATATTATACACTTAAATATGCTTGTAATTTCTCCTGGAATCCAAAAATATATTAAATGAGGTGATCCATCCAAAATAAAGAAGTTGATGGCACTATCCAGTCAATTGTTTTTATGCTGAAATTCTGCATTGACATCAACAATATACATCCTTGAAATTCAAACCGATATCAGTTTCCATGCCTAAGATAGAGCTTGGTAAGTAATCAGTGGTCACCCAAGTTTGTTTGTATGTTTTGTCATAATAATGCCTATGCCTCTTACCTCACTTTACTGCAACTTATCGATGGTGAAGGTTCTGGTTCTGCAGAGGTACTTGGCTTCTTAAACTCTTAATTCTTATAATCTTGTTGAGTTAAATTTAAAATAGATTTTTCAGTGTTTGCTATTATTATGTCAATCTTTTAACAATGCGTACAGACAATAAAAATAAGTCCAATGATTCATACAGTTTTCTGCCTACTAGGTATCAGATGAGTTGTACCTTCACATCATCAGCGTCTAGTGTTGTGTTTGCTTGTGATGTGCTTCAAGAAAAGATTGTTAGATGATTTCAAATTAAAATTTTTGGATAATTGCAATTATTAAATGTGATCATTGGACTTTTAGATTTAGAATAATTATTTTTAATAGGTAGGTATTCGCTTTTGTACTTTCTGACTTTGTACAAGAGTGAGAACCTATAAATATATACAATACTAATAAGTTACAACACAAGGAAGTCACCTTACTCAATTATTGTCACCAAGTAGGTACATCACAAGCAAACACAATACTAGATAATCATGATGTGAAGGTATAACTCATTCGATATCTAGTAGGCAGAAAACTGTATGAATCATTGGACTCATTTTATTGTCTGTCACATCTTTACTTTGTTTCTCACATTAATAACCAATTTGAAACTATTATTAGGTTTGTTTGTTACTTCAACCCTTATTTGTGGGTAGTGTTTTTTCAAATTTAGAATCAATATTTTTGTTACTTACCTACTTACCTTTGCAGTTTGTAGGTGTTTTCGTTAGGTGTTTTGTATAAATGACCTATTTGAAAATAAAATTATGTTTGTTTCTTTAGTCCTTCGTTTGTGATTAGTATTATTTTAAGAATTTTTTTTTTGTTTTGTTACTTATCCTTGCACATTGCAGGAGCGTTGTATAGAATATATTTTTTATTTTTTTATTGTTATTTTGTCTTATGAAATATATAAAGATTTGAGAAATTGCCCTTTTTTATTTCAAGTGAACATTTATTGTATAAAATCTGAAAGCATCACAGTATATAATGATATTACAGTTTCAATATAAGTAATAATTAAAATCTATTTTTTGTAGGTAAGTAGTGGAGAAGAAAATCTAAAGTCTTGACATTGATTCAGTATTTATAGTTAACCCAAACACATCTGTTCAAATGTTTATTTGTCACTCATTTGTAAAACGTCACTTATCAAGTTAAAACATAAACAACAAAAATTGATTTTTACATTTACAAGCTACTGACTTGTTAAAAGGACAGGTAAACTGTAATAGTATATTACAATCTGAGACGGGAAATAATCTATTACTGTCGAGAGATATTACAATTTATCAAGACACATAGTGTCGAGATAAACTATATCTTGAGACAGTAATTAAATTTTTTGTCGAGCATAGTATTACTATTTTATTTTTAACCAAAGTTTTTTGCCAATTCACATTAGAAATAAAATTATTGAATGTGAACGTAGTGTCATGGTATTTGTTTAAGAGCCAGTATTATAAAGCACTGAACCACTGGTTGAATTTCAACCTTCCCTTGAATCCTATCAATTTGCCCGGAGTCAACCAAAGGTTGAAACTCAACCATCGATCGGTTCAGTGTTTATAATACTGACCATAAATGACATAAGACATACTTTCAAAAAACCATAGCAATCTTTGATTGTTTTTTTTTTGAAGACCCGTTATCTTCTGGCTTATTCATTTGTGGAAAAAAAATATATCTTTTACAAATGAGTAACAAATAAATTATTGTACATTATACACCATGTAGCAGTTTTTACTGGCTTTTAAAGGTGACAAGCTGGACTAATGGCTCGCTAGTCATTTCCTTCAATTGCCAGTGAAAACTGTTTTATATACCTGGCTAAGAATGTAAAATACTAATTTTGATCTACTATTTTCAATTACTCACTAATTAAACAATGCTGTTACTTATTTTAAAGAAGTAGTACTAATGTTTTTAACATAAACAGCTACACCACAAATGGGCACTCACACTAGTCACACTTACATCTAACATTTATTGGAAGTATCTCTGCACAATATTATTTCTTATGTTGAGAGCTTCAGCATGATTATGATGACGTGGGAGCTGAATTTCTTGTGCTGGTATATCTTCCAAATCTGGTAAAAACTCATAGTCAAAAGGCATATTTGCTTCCACACAAATGTTGTGTAAAACAGCACTGGCTTTGACAATGTTGCACATAAATTGGGGCGAGTAACGTGCAGATCTTTCTCGTAAAATGCATCTGAAACGCATTTTCCACAGACCAATGCACCTCTCAACAGCACTTCTTGCTGATGTGAGAGCACGATTGTATCTAATTTGTGCTTCATTTTCAGGAGCTCTAAAAGGTGTCATTAGATAGGGCTGTAGAGGGTATCCCGAATCTCCTATGAGCCAACTTCTTTCCCTATTTTCAAATATATTTCTCATGAAATTTTGGGCTTGTGATGCATTCCATATAAATGCGTCGTGAGTGGCCCCTCCAAAATTTGCAAACAGACCACGAATTTTTAAATTGTGGTCACAAATAACCTGGACATTTAGGGAATGGTAACCTTTCCTATTGATGTATAACTGTTCATTAAGAGGTGGCTTTAAAATAGCTATGTGGGTACCATCTACCATGCCTACCACTCCTGGAAATCCTGAATGGTGCATTATTTCTTCTTTTATTGAATTTCTTTCATTGAGAGTATTGGGCATAAAAATAAATTGATCAGCAATATTTGCCAATGCTTCTGTAACTTCATGAATACTCCGATGGACTGATGTTTGGCTTAAGCCACTATAAAACTCCTGACCTACACAGCGCTGATAAGAACCAGTAGCGTAAAAGCGTAGAGCTGTTAATATTTTGACCTCGATACTCACTCCTTTCAGAGACTTTCTGTCTACTAGATGAGGACGCAAGATGTCAAATAGGTTTCTTGTTAATGCTTTATTTAACCTAAATAATTCCACAAATCTTTGGTTAGATAAAGAAAATGCATCACTGCGGCTGCGAAGTTCCATTCTTCGATGCATTAGCTTGCGATTTCTTACTGCATTTTCGTTTGCAAGAACTCGATCCCGAACAATTGGCAACATTATAAATAAACTGTCAATAATCAACCGAAAATCAACAATTTAAGTCTCCTAACAGTCCCAACTATTGCTTAGAGGTTTAAGAACAAGTAATAGTACTGGAAGTAGCAAACCAATAACACTTGGTAAATTAAAATTGCAATTAAAAATGCTATAAGAACATAAACAATTTAAAAAGGTTGAAGTTGTTTGGTTTGAGGTTATTTTCTGTGAAAAAAGTTAAAAAAACATTCCCACTTCTAACTTCACTCCATAAGTAAAAGCCGCCGATTGTCAAAACTTTCTTCCGACAACCGAAGAAATCCGATTGAAATTCGATCGTATAATAGAATCGCAAAATACGATCCGATCGTATTCGAAATCGATTTCAGCGTCGAACTACTCGGAAATTTCGTATCGTGAAATAGAATCCCCCAGCATATTTAGTTGCCTATAGCCTGCTCGCGGGTACCATTCGACAAGGTTTTGCCCTTCATCATTTCGTTTACCGTCCCCAATAATATTTGTTTTTGTGTCTATGTACCACAACATAATTTGAATATAATAATCAATGGGGCCTCCAAGTTGCTTTTGTTATAGAATTGACGGTAATGGCGGTACTTTATTTCAAGTCTAAGTGCGCGTTCACATTGACACCGCTCGAGCGGTGAGCGTTGCGCGATGCCGCTGTAGCGATGCCCAAAAATAATTTTAACATTATATTTCAAATGAACATGTTAACACCGCGGGTCGCGCCGCTCCAGTGTGAATATGTTCATTTGAAATATAATGTTAAAATTATTTTTGGGCATAACTACAGCGACATCGCGCAACGCTCAGTGTGAACACGCACTAAGGCATTTGTCACAAACGAATGTGTGACTTTACAAGATCGCACAGCCTTTGGCCATCGGGCTAAAGATCTTTGCCCTAAGACTCATGACTTTGTTACAAAGAATTCCTAATTTTGTTGCAAAAAAGCTTTTCTCTTGTGGTAGGTACACAAGTATCAATAATGTTATTTGGATTTTGGCTTATAAATGCAAAAAAAGTATGCGATTTATTAATTTCAAATGCTCTTCAAGCCTGTAAAGTTTAAACAAATAATTTCTAGTTAAGTAGTTATCTATCGACTATTGAAAAACCACCCTAATTAATTTACTTTGATTGCTGATAAAAATCACAGGCTATCATTTTTGTAATTATATTTGTTTAGAAACTTTTTAATTTGTTTAAAGGTGGGTTTAAGTATATCTATATATCTATATCTATTTTCTATATATATATATAAAAATCAATGTTTGTATGTTTGCGCCTTATGCGCTCCTACACCACTTATCCGATTACGATGAAACTTTGGTAGGTTGTTATGGCCATCCCAAGGAAGGTTTGTAGATAGGTAATGCATCTCGGAAAAAGAAATTAATTTTGAATGAGATATTAATTTAATTATAAACAAACTCATTCACATTACATAACAACATAACCCAACTTTTTTTTGCCAACATTAAACAACGTTGCCACATTTCATTTATTTAGGCTTGCGTATTCAATCGACGTAATTTTATTAACTTTATTATTTTTTGAATCTGAGAACGGCTGGACCGATCTTGAATTTATTACCACGTATCTCTATATAAGCCAAATTCGATTAACCAAGATTAAATCGATTTGGGTTTAATTTAAGTGAACTTCTTCGGAACTAGATAATTTTTTTTGTTGATGAGCACTGATCCAACCTCAATCGAACACAGTGTGGTTCACTTAAATTGAATCAGATCGATCTAATTTGGTCAATCGAGTTCGGCTATAGAGGGAAGTGATATAGGCTATTTTTTATCCCGAAAAAAAAGTTCAGGTGCGCGAGCGCAAAACTCTGATACATTTGACCGCCTATAAACAGCCCGGGGCGCTCTAGAGCAGCTCTGGAGTGCTCAAAATGCGTCACTGAACGCACTGGCAAGCGACTCTGATTTGATGGAAGCTCTTTGTTTTATCGTTTTTCAACAACGGTTATTTATTTCGATTACAAGTGCGTGAGTCGTAAGTCAGTTACGCAAAATAAATGAAATATATATTTTTTGCATGGCATTGCAACGCATGCCGGGTACAGCTAGTAGCAAATAAAAAAAAATGAACAGCTTATGCCAAAAAAAAAGCTCAACCTTGTTTATTCCGCCTATTACAAAGAGTCAGTCAAGTCGACATTCAGAAAAGCTTTGAGGAAAAGTGATTGAGAAGCAAAGAAATCTCTTATACTTGGTAAAAATTTTGATTAAAGGAGATCCCAAAACAATCGTCGCACCTGATGAATCTCCCTCCATCAGTAAGGTAGTACCTATACTTATTGCCGTCTCGATGTAAACTGTTTTAAATCCTCTTTATTTTTTAGATTTTTACTCCAAGATAGTTGAAAATTTTTCTATGGTGAATTGGGAACAAAATAATATAAAGCTGCGACTAGTCTTAATCGATAGGATTTATGGTTCTGATGAACATACTAAAAGTCCCCAGACCTCCCCCTGGGGGAACATTGTCCAAAGGGCGCCGCCATCTTGGATTTTTGACATTTTTTGCTTAATTTACGTTTTACTCAAAAACTACTCATTTTTCGAGAAAATGTGTAGAGAGATAAATTGAAGAGCACAAAACAACCTTTAACCTTGGACTTCCTGGGTACTACCTTTATGGAGATAGGAGCCAAAGAAGTACTGTCAAAAAACAATTTTTTGCCTAATTTTCATTTTACTCATAAACCACTCACTTTTCAAGAAATATAAAGAGACGTAAATCGAAGAATTAAATCTGAGGTGCATAGGTGACCGCGAACATCCGCGATAGTACCCTTACCAAGATAGGAGCCGATGGAGTACCGCGCCGACATAGGATTTTTTTATTTTTCTTTTTGAGAGAAAAGCATTAGCAGGAAATTTCAAGAACGTAACTTAAAACATATTTCTGATATGAGTACTCGCGTGCGGAAAGTGTTACTTTTCCACACGCGATTACAGTTGGCCGAACGATGCGAAGCGGAGTTCTGCCAAGCAATCAAGTGAGGAAAAAAGACTGATCAATTGGAATGGGGATGGAAAGATGTAAATGAAGAGCTACATTCTATTACAATGGAACAAGAGGTAGCTCCAGAATTTATCTTAAAAATGATTTTTTGAAACTGCAAAACGGGTTGCACGAAGCAATGTAGTTGCAAAAAATAAAGCGTTTTTTGCTCAAATTTGTGCGGTTCTTGCCAAGGAAATTCCTGCGAAAATAATCTTCAACAAAATTCTCCTTCCAACAATACTGATTCCGATGAAGATATGTAAATAGGTCAGGTTGTAGTGTATTTAGTTTAGTTAGCATGTAATTAGGTTGAGAAAGTTTTTTTTTTAACACTGCTTCTGAAAATGCAGTTTTTCGCACGCTAGGCTACCACTGCAAATTGAGTTTTTCACACAGCGTACGAAAAAAAAAACGCACGCTGTTCTATTTTCGCACTGTATATATTCTCTATATTGACTTGACACAAACAGACACAAAAGTAAAGTTGTCAATTTTTGTCAAATTGTTTACGTTTTTTTATCTATGTGAAATTATTAGTTATTTCCAAAATATAATTTTGGTTGCCTTATTTTGCAGTTGTAGAAGAAGCATTGTAAAAAACTCGTTTAAACTGTCTCGGCCGTGCGAAAAAAGTAGTTTTCAAAATTTGTTGTTCAAATAACTATTGTTGTTATGTTTGTACGTATCATAACAGAGTAAACAAGTTTCTATGTGTATGTAGTATGTAGGTAGAATACAAGTTAGTAATATTGTCACAGCTTCTCTATGACGGAGGGTGTAGGGTGGATAGATGGAGAGAAACTCGCTCTGTTTTTATATAAAAAAGTGTATATTTGCTAAGAAGTTATTACGTGAATCCTCCAGGATACCTACATGCTCTTCCGTAAGAAGGGCCACATGTCTGACGCTACTTAGGAAGGAATGTCTGTTTGATGCAAATGCTACGTAGAATGTTCGTCGTCGTTTAACTGATCCTCATCTAGGAGGGACTTTCCCAGGGTGGCGGTACTTGCACTAGATGACGATACAGTTTCCCAGAGGGGCTTTCCCCGGGTTGGCGGTACTTGCATTGGTTCAAGTCTGCCTGTTGCTTGGCTTGACCCACTATTTATATCAATGTATTGCTGAATTGCAATAAACATCCGATCGAATCGGCAATTAAATTAATCAGGTTGAATACCGGGTCCTCCTTTCCTAAGTAGCTAGTTGACAATATTATGTTTCGTTGATTGAATTTGTTGTAAAACAATAACATCTTCATAAAAGTGTAACGGAAAAGCTATTCTGAAGCGTTTAAAATAGATTTATATCAGATTTCCTACAAAACGCAACAAAATTCAAGTTATATTAGCTTGCATGTGGAAAGCGGTATTTCGGCGGTATTTCTTCGGCTCTTATCTCAGTACACAGGAAGTTCGAAGATAACTCTTTTTGAAGGTTTTTTTTGTGCTCTCCCATTTATTCCTCGTCATATTTTTTAGAGAAATGAGTAATTTCCGAGTAAAACGTAAATTAGGCAAAAAATGTCAAAAATCCAAGATGGCGGCGCCACTTTGACAATGTTCCCCTAGGGGGAGGTCTGGGGACTTTTAGTATATTCATCAGGACCATAAATCCTATCGATTTAGACTAATCGCAGCTTTAGGTTATTTTGTTCCCAATAAAATTATAACTGCCTTGGGGTAATTACACAAGCTGTCAGGAACAGAACAGCTACATATGGCTGGAAAAAAACTGTGAACAGTCATCGGAGACATGGACTCACTGAAAGAAGTCTCATTTAATAAAAAAGCTCTCACAAACAGAAACCATATCTAGCTTTATTGATTCCTAGGCTAGATTGATTTTTAAATAGTTTTAGTTTCAGTTCAGTTTAAAAATATATTCCCCTTTGTCGAACATCTTTTATTTATTTCTTGAATTATTTAGATATGTGTAGTATGTACATGGTATCTTTTTGTTATACTTATCCTTGTAATTTCACATATAGTGTGCAATATTTTTGTAACAATGCTAACATTAAAATTAGGTTATTTTTTCTTTGTCTTATTAATATTTATCTCATTCCTTATGTTGTCAATAACACTGTTTTGATGTATACCTAATAACCCTGTATATTACTCCAGGCAATGGGTATTTTTTTGCGATAAAAAAAATATATATAGTTTATAAATTAGTCGGAATCTCATTTTGCAGTAGTTTAGGGGGTGGGCACGCTGAATGGGTGTGGTTTTTTTGAAAAAAATGAGAGTTGTGGTAGAACGCTGCTAATACGGCTTAACGAAATTGATTTTTTTTTTCGATAAACTTCTTTAGGGTATGGTGATTAAAAAACTGCACGACAGCCCTATTCTATCTTTTATAGTTAAAGCCCTAGACCGTGTCAAAGTAAGCGGTGGGACCTTGAAATTGACCTCGCTGCCCCATTTTACGTTACGTTTGTCAGAGAAAGAATGCATTATCCAATTTTGATTATTCAAAAACTATCTAAATCTTAAATAAATTTGCCATAAGTATGTTCTTTCAGCGGTCCGATAACTTCAAAATTAACGATTTTACAAATTGTTAAAGTTCAACTTTTTTTTAAAATTCAACAAAACTTGTTAAGTTTAGAAAGGATTTTTTTATGAAAAACCATACCTAAGCCTCAGATCAATTTTTTTTCTATTTGATAGCTCATAGTTTCCTGCATTTAAATGTATTTTTGTTTTTGCTAATTTATGCATGGTAATTTCTGTTGGAGTCGTTTTATAGCGAGCGGTCGGACCCTATGTTGAACAAGTCCACGCTCCCTTTCCGGCATGTTTAACATAGGATCGACCGCGCGCTATAAAACGGCTTCCACAGAAATAACTATTAAAAAAACAACATAACATAATAAGACATTCACAATTGCCAATTTAAGCTGACCAAAGTAATTTGCCTGATGGGTTCCGAATCATATAGCGGAATGTTTAGATGCGCCCCTGTAATACAATTTCGAAATGCCCCATATGGTGGTACCTAAGACAAAATATTAATCCCCTTCACTCAAAGTACCAGCAATTTTGAGACAAGAAACCCATAATTTGTAATATGTAACCCAATTCTTAGAACCAAGTTCACAATGAGAAATGGAATTTGTAACAATAGACTAAATTTTTTGGCCCAAATTAATAGTCCCCAGTATATCGACCTTAAAATTTTGTAACTCATGTACACGCCCAACTACCTGAGCGGCTTCATAACACCAAGTCGGACAATATTTTTCATGTCTCCACCCTGGGCAATGGGACATTGCCGCGCTAGCTCTTCGTGAAGTTGTCGTTCTGACGTCCCTAAGGAAGTTGATACATGTACGTGCAGTTTTAATTCCAATCGACTGTTTTTTATGTTATATTAACGATATCATATACAGGGTGTCCCAAAAAGATACCGACAAACTTTGAGGGGTAGTAGGGGACATCAAAATAAGCATTTTTGTTTATATAAACATATGTCCGCAAATGAGCCATTTGGGCTGTAGAGCAAAAAAACTGTTTGATACTTTTATTCTTCGCAATAATTAAATCACTGTTTACTTATTAATTTTGCTTTATTATCAAATAAATTATGGTTTACAATAATTGTTCAAAATGTAGACAATTTACTTCAATGCAAAGATTACACCGTCGGGTCATTGACTGAAAAGTTTAGTCTATGAAACACCTGTTCGTAATGAGGAAGATCTGATTAGCAAGGATACTGGCGAGTTGTACCCATGTAGAAGCTATTCCCGGAATATTCCAAAGAGTTCGCGAGTTGAACAATTATTGTAAACTATAATTTATTTGCTACTAAAGCAAAATTAATAAGTAAACAACGATTTAATTATTGCGAAAAATAAAACTAGATATCAAACAGTTTTTTTTGCTCTACAGCCCAAATGGCTCATTTGCGGACATATGTTTATATAAACAAAAATGCTTGTTTTGATGTCCCCTACTACCCCTTAAAGTTTGTCGGTATCTTTTTGGGACACCCTGTATGTCGGACAAAAATCAGGTGGGGGTCCGACGCTCTCAACTTGTCGCTGTGGCGACCCTAAGGAAATTGATACATGTACGTGTGTTTTTAATACCAATCGACAGTTTTTTACATTACATTAACGATATCACATTTGTCGGACAAGAAATTTGAGACAATCAATGAAAAAATTAAAATTAGTTTGCCTTAACGCAACGTGCATATTAGTCAGTTTATTATTTACCTACTTTGACAAATACCTGTGGGGCCCTGTGTGATATTCCCTGATCTGTTTTTTTGATAGTTCTCCGAGTATTTACGGAAATTATTTAATGAACGGTCATTCAAAACCACACGTGTGAGAAAGAATGGATATTCAGTCGTGTTTTTTGTGCAATATCAGTAGTGAAGATCCTGAATTTCGGCAGAAATTGATCAAAAGGACTGAGATATCAATAATGTATCATAGAAAACATTCGATTGGCATCAAAACCACACGTATTGTTCGTCGATTTTTAACTGACACTTTCCGTATGAGGAGCAAGGGGGTGTTTCATATGACAAAAACAGGTGTGACGTCAGGTAACCAATAGAGTTCTAATGTAGAGAGCCACCAGTTCACATTCCGTCCGAGTATCAGATTAAAATCGACGGACAATACATGTATCAACTTCCTCAGGGACGCCACAACGACATGTTGAGGGCGTCGGACCTTCCCCAAAGCCACATGGTTTTTGTCCGACAAATGTGATATTTTTAATGTAATATAAAAAGCAGTCGATTGGCATTGAAACTACACGTACATGTATCAACTTCCTTAGGGACGTCAGAACGACAACTTCACGAAGAGCTAGCGCGGCAATGTCCCATCGCCCAGGGTGGAGATATGAAAAATATTGTCCGACTTGGTGTTATGAAGCCGCTCAGGAAGTTTGGCGTGTACATGAGTTACAAAATTTTAGGGTCGATGTACTGGGGACTATAACAATATCTTTAAATTAAGAAACAAAACTGCATCGAAGATATTCAGTGTCTTGATCTAAGTTTTCAATTACCTTTACATAGGAAACGGCATTTTTAACAAGAGATTCAATTTTTTCACTCTAAATTCCAGCGAATTTATACCCTTGCCTCAAGATAATATTATTTACGTTACAAGAAATGCTAGACTCAGATTCTCTTCCACAAAATGAATAATGTGAAGAAGTTGCAATGTAAAGTCAATTCCACGATTCATTTCGAATATATTAAAAGAATAAATGATTTAGGTGAATGTCAAATTCCTTTAACATAAAAATCCTTTTTATCAGTGTAAAAGTAAAAACATTTAAAACCTCAAAATAAAAAGTAAAAAAAAAGAAACTGTGTAGTGAAGACTTATACCAAATTTGGAATTTCCAGTTAAATGTTGTTTTAAAAGCCAGTGGTCTATATCTGAAGTCGTGAGTGGTCAAAGTAGGTATCTTGGGAAATAGAGGTGAAGAAGGAAAAAGTGCATGGAATAAAAAGGATGCTAAAGCCCAGAAACTGATAGTTATGTCAATAGATAAAAAGTGGATGCTGCATCTAATAAACTGTGAAACTTCACAAGTGTGTATGAAAAACTTAAAGATATTTATGAAAAATCAACTCAAACCCAAGTTTGTATGTTATTACAACAATTTTATAACTTTGCATTTGATAAAAATAGCGACATGACTTCACACATCAAAAAAATTGGAAATTTGTCTTCTGGGATTGTTAATTTTGGTATTCAGAGCGTGCATTAGGGCCTTTGTTGAATCTACTTACACTTTCCTACCCTGAATATCCTAACAAACAAAAGATCAGTCTAGAGATATTGGCTCAAAAACAACAACTATAGCTGAGTAGCCTCCCGAACGGGACCTCAGTACCTGCTGGCAGACCTGGCTAACTAACCAAAAACTCTTCAGTATTGAATATAGGTGATGTTGATTGAATGTAGTGTGTGGAATTAAAATTTTAGCACAAGGACACGGACGGTACCTAATTTAAATTATTATCAAATTATTGACTCACAATTATTACTAAAATAACACAGGTGGTTTTGATTTTTAAGGAATTTTATTGAGGGTTTCTCTGCCGGGCTCTTTCCCCTCGTGAGTTCCAGGTCGAGATGGGTACGATTTTCTCTAATAATAAATTAGATATATCATCAATTTTTAGTTTGTTTTACATATCACAACTTCCCTTATTTCCCTGATTTTGCTATTAGGTCTATTTCTGCAGAAATCACAAACCAGTCAGAGTAAATTTCATTGGTCGAAACTAGTTTTCTGACTGTTTCTGACTGTTTTCAAGCAATGAAATTCGCTCTGACTGGTTTGTGATTTTTGCAGAACCAGACCTATAGCCGGGTGCATTTCAATTAAGTAAAATTGAGTAAGTTTCCACAACGTAGGTATCTTTTTTTCATTTCGTTTTCAATAGATTTGTTTAGAAAAAAATATAATGAAAATTCAATCTGTTCAATCTTGCTGGACGAACCTGGGCATGTTATACTACACATTTTTCAGCCAAGGTTTTTTTATATAGGGTGTTCCAAGAACAGCTGTGTTAGTATCCACTTTTTTTTTCAAATTGCAGTTTCCGTCTTTTATCACATTTTTGAATTCTAAGGAAAATTCTATACATATTTCATGTACAATGCCTTATACCTATATCTTCATGTTTTGGAAATATTGTCAGTTGAAAATTGTAATTTTTGCAAACTTGGCTTAGGTCCAAGCGTTTTTTGGAGCAGGTCCCCATTTATTTACTATCGAATTTATTCCATTTGGTTAGTATACATATACACACGTGTCTTATTATTAAAGAGGTAGAGAATGAGTCTACTTGACTTCCAAGTCTACGCTTTCACTGTAATGGTAGATTGCAGAAATAATAATAATTATTTGATTATAATATATGAAATTCAATGTAAAACATCATAACTTCTACTTTTCCTTTGCGAAAAATTAAGTTCAAGTTTTATTTACTAACTTAAACAGAAACAAATTATCCAACAGTATACCTATCTGCAGTCGTCAATGTAAGCTTCGCATTTCTGGATTGTGCTCTTACTGCTCTTGTACCCATTTTTCATTAATACTATATCACATGACTATTATTCCAAACAATTTTTTGCTCAACTTTTGTTTTTGAAATTAAATTTTCCTTGTAAGTATAGAGTTCAATTGAGAGTTTGATCAAATTTGATTTTTTTTTTTCTTCAGAATTCTGTTGTTGTGGAATATTTAATATTTGCACAAGGGAACAATGTTTGTGTCAGCAGCTCCAAAAAAAATGGGTTAATAGGACAAAATGTGCTTGGCCAAAAAAAGATAAGGACGTTAGAAAGGCAATTAAGGAAATTCATGAACCCTCAGAAGACTGGACCATATTTGAAGGTGTGAAAATATTGGGGGAATATGGTAACAGCAAATACAATTCTACTCTTGTGTATACAGTCACCTAGAATTTTAACAGTGCTTGTTCATATAACACGGTTCAATCCCTTTTTATCGCTCCTCAAAATATTGTATTGAACACTTTTTTACTTCCAGTATCATTTAAAGACGTTAATTTTTATGAATGGAAATTTTCCAAAACAGAGGATGAATTGGATGAGGTTGATTCAAGAACGAGAAGGAAAGTGAAACCCTCTACCAAATTTAGAGACAACTCAGTTTCACCTCCGCCAGATATAAAAAACAAAAGCAAAATGCAGAAGTGAGCAAAGCTTAAAAATTATAACGTTCTATATTTTATTTGTTGCTTTTTACTAAATACTTTTTTTTCAGAACCAAGATCGCCCTCATCATTGTCAGAGCACGAATATTTAATCCCAAGCCCTGTAGCAAGCCCGGAATCAAACCGAATACCTGAGCTCAAATCAAACCTAAGTGGGCCCAGCGGAATACTCAGTGCGATTAGTAATAACAGTGGAAATAAGAAAATTGAGCGTTTAACTATCAAATTTAGGCACAATGCTTCTACTGTCACAAGAAAATCAAATAGATCCATCCGTTATTCACTTTGAAGATAAGAGACATGGAGAAGAAGCAAGCTCCGCTTAAGGATTAACTTATAATAGTCAGTCATCATTCGAGGAAATAATTCGTAATTTACCAATTGTCATTGAGGAAATCGATGAAACCAATAAAACACAAAATGGTAAGTTTTAAATATTATGTATGTGCTGTTAAAAAAAGTTCAATTTGGTTTGAATCGAGTGAAAATTAAATAAAAAAAAAATTATTGAACATCAAATTTAAAAATTAAAAACTTTGGGACATTAGGAATTAAAAAGAACTTAATATAATATATACATAATTAGTATACCCATTATGACACCTTATAACTTTATCACCCTAATTTTATTGTACAGTGTCTTCTTGCCAATAAAGAAGAAACAGAAAACGTGTTGGACATGTTTTGGGATTAGCTAGTTATAATGCCCAAACAGCCTACAGCCACAGTTAAACAGCAAGCTATAAAAAGGAAATGTAACAAAGAGAGCACTAGAAGAAAATATGCAAGGGTTTATGAAATCAGTGACATTGAAGTCTGCAGAGACGTGTACATCAAAACTACAAATTTCACCAAAAAAACGTAATCACAGCTTTGGCCCGGTTGTACAAGTTGTTAGTGAACCCCAGTTCACGTGAATGCAAGTTCATCTTTGAACTGAGTTCAAGCCCCAAGCCGTCGTTGAAACTTAAAAATGAACCGGTTCAGCTGAACGTCCGTTCACTTACAGTTGGCAATGCTTTTTTCGTGTGCGCAGGCGTGATGGTGGTAAATCTCAAATCAGTTCAGTCCATTATCAGTCAGCTGTAAAACTGAGATTCAAAAGTAACGTTTGTTTATGGGAGAACTCGTGTTGAATTATTTATCCGACTTAAACTTCTTTTTGTTTCCATAGACAAGCCAACTTTTTTTTCCGGCCGATGGTGATGTAGGGCTCACGCTTCCATTCGACGTCCCACTACATACCTACGAAAGCAACTCAAAGCCATTTTTCAATGACAAGTCTCTACAACGCGAAGAGCCGCGATTCTATGTTGATGAGATGAACGATGATACAGAAAGTGAGAAAGAAGAAGAACAGGAAGAGGCGGAGTTAGGTTATCCAGACGATGAATCAATATTGAAACCACAAGTTATCCAAGCCTTTGACGAGGAGAAGGGCGATCTCGACTGGCATCACGACGTAGATTCATACGTCCTCGTCGTCAAAAACCTACAGGCACTGGCAATTCACTCCACATTTTACGTGAGCATGAACGCAAGAAAAGTCAAGATTTGTCCGCAAAAAAGGGTCACTTCAGCGCTTTTTGGAGATAATCGAAAAAAATGGTTGGAATTCACTCTTGGCAGCGCTTGCGATCATCACATAAAATGTGTGTTCCAATACTCCCCTTTTTTGAACGTCAATGTCGTTCGGCAACTATTTATCGAGGAAATTTTACAAAAAGCTATCAACGACGCCTTGTTACCAGAAACCAATACCATCACCCACGGTTCTGGCGACAAGAAATTTGGCACCAGATTGAAAATCTCAATATTCAGGAAGGACTGGCCAGCCGTGGCCCGAGAAGTCGACCGAATTCTAAATTCTCGCGTTGGCTACCGACTTCTTCGCATGTGCAATGTACATTATTATACAGCACGGCACGGTCAACGCGAGTTTAACTTTGACCAAGCAAAACATTTTTTGACAAGTAGCATTGAACCTGGATGCGAACACATGTTGGTCGGACTACAGATTCATTGCGCTACCCAGATATCGTCCAAAGACAGCGGGGCAGTTTTTGTACGACATGATAGAATGGGAAAATTCATTGGAAAAAAATTTACAACCAACACCAGGCCGGCCTTCTTGAAAGGACTCGGACATACTTATGGAAACATCATTGGCCACAACGACGTTCTCCCCAACGTGACGTATTTCCAATCGTATGACCCGGAAGCTCATAGGTGCGTCTCTCAACTTTGTTTCATATTTTGTATTTTCTATTTTCCAGATTCAAAACCAAAACCTTTTCTTGCCCCGCTACATTTATTCTCGGGCGCGGTATGAACAAGTTCCAAAAAAATGCCATTAAAAACTTCGCAATAATTAAGCCAAGAACACTTGCCAACTTAAGAGCAATGATATCTACTATCGAATCCTATCAAACTAATGGATACCGCCTTCGGATCGAAACGGTTGAAACTTTCCGAGACCTCAAAAATTTTAATAAAGAATATTTGCATTCTGACTCCTTTGTTGAAAAAAGGATGAAAGTATTGACGGAAATGGCTCGGGCAGGGACATTGGTACGATTTTCAGGATCGAAATGGCGCAAACATCTCGAGGCCTGCGGAATCCTATAAGACGTCGAACGCGTGCGTGAAACTCTAAATTTATTCCAAAGTTTTGATGAATCACAAAGACTTCCGACTATGTCGATCAAGAGTATTATTATTGGGGACGAGTTCTTGACCGATGAGATAGTCATGGAGGAGAAAGAAAGGGCACGAGCGATGACCAAGAAAAATATACGGCATAGCGAAAGCTTGGAACGTGCAAATTTTTCAATGATTCCTCAAGAAAATAACGACGAAGAATATGCTTCTTCCAATAATGGCGATAGCGACGGAGAGGATGAAGATTATGACGAAAAAGAGGCAGCGGACTCCAGCGAAGAATCGTCCGAAGACTTTCGCGACTTGGATGATGCGTCATTTTTTCCCGAGGTAGCGAATTCTGTTCAGAGAGATTTTCCAAATTTTCTCAAACCACTGCAGCTTTCATTGGATTTGGAGGGTGGTCCAATTATAATGTCAAGCATAGAAGTAGTAAAAACCTACGTCTCGATAATGCGTATCACGTATTTTCTCGAGAGGAGTACCCTAAGAGGTAAAAAACTAGATTTGGACGTTGAAACATCTACTGGTTAGAAAAATGCGAGGACAAGTGCAATGCGTGAAAACAGTTGATGAACTGTTCAACGAATTTATTCCGGTCATGCGTCCACAGGTAATGATGGTATTCGAGAGGCAAATGTATGCGATCCATAAGGAAATACAAATTGCAGAAGAGAGGATACTCTCAAGTGCAACCTCCGTTGATGATGACATAAAAATATTCGAATATTGGACTACAGCGTATGCTCACGTGGCGCTCTTCCTATGTACCACAATGTCGAAACGAAAGCTACAAGACAACTTCAAAACTCTGGCAACAATTCCAGGCGATAACTTCCAACATTATGGAATCGAATTGAAAGGTTTTCTTTCTCCAAAAAACGTGGCTGAAAATGTTTTACATCCAAAATCAGCAATTGGGAATTGGGTTTTATCTTCAACTCGTGTGAGTTCGGCGAAGTTGAGTGATGGAATATTTTACAAAAAACTATTGGATTACATAAAGAACAATGTGCCTATTTATCCAAGTAAAATTTATAACAATAAGGATCGGTCGTTCTTCCACGTAGGCTGCACAAACAAATGGTCTCCAGAATACTTGTGGCAAAACCGTACCAATGACACATTCCATAGTATACGAAAAACGTTGGAAAACAATCAATTTTCAATACTTCAAACAAGGGAAATTTTAAAAACCCCTCAATAATGGACTTGCCGAAACAGTATCTGAACCTAAGACAATTTAAAAAATTCAAAAGACTTCCATTTGCCGAAACGACCAAAAATCAAACAGGTAATTTTTTTGTATCTATTCATCCTAGTTCAGTAAATACGAGTAGATCAATAATAAATATCAGAAAACATGGTTAGTCAATTATTATTTCATATAAGCTCTTGAAATAAAATTGAAAAAACTATTATATATTTTCTCCTGTAGTACCTATGTGATTGATAAATAGGTTTCTTTTTAATGTCAAGTGAATAAATCTGCAACAGTTATCCGTATTTGCAGATATTTCCTGGCTGTTGTTATTTAATGTCGATAATTCGCAATTAATTCGTGTTCATTTGTTGATATGCTTTTTTACCTCTTGTCATTTTAGCACAACCAAAAGAACAATCTGAACAGATGCCCGAGGAAGAAATTATTCAAACGGAGAAAGAAGACGAAAATCAACACAAGACCAATATCGAATGTATGCATTTTTGAAGATTTGCGGCTAAGTTTTAATAAGTTTAATTTTCCAGATCACGAAAATCATCAAGAAGAATTCTTAGAAGTCCCCGGCCCATCAAAATTAGGGATGGCAACGATATATCGATTATTATTTTTTATCGATATATATCCAACATATATCGATATATAGGTATCGATATGTGGCTTGCGATATATATCGAAAAAAATCGATATACTGGAAAATATATCGACTTTTTTTCGCTTACGAATACCCACCAAAAAACAGCTAAAATTTTTCATTTACAAAAATAAGGTGAACAATTTTTTTATTTCGACGATTTTCGAAAATTCTGTGATGTGCCACAACACGATTTACACGAATACCACAATAGATGTCACTGCCGCTGCTCAGTCCACTGACGCCAGGGGCCCAGGTACACTCCTTGATTTTTGAGCTTTCTATCATTCTATCTTTGTTCAGGCAATGAAGAAGAGAGAGACAAATATAATCCGAGATCGTTGTACTCTCGACTTGTCATTAATTATTTTGAGCGCAACCCTCAAAAAGTAATTTTTTATTTGTGTGTGTATCAGCTGATTGCAAATTGAAAGGTCAAGGCAAGGCAAGTATCGTGTATCGTTTTTTTCCCTTTGCATTTGCAAATCAAACTGTTTTTTTTTGTTTTTGCTATTGTGATTTTATGCTCAGAGACAATCAGAGAGATAGAATAGATAATACTGATAGTGATAATAGATCTTTATAAAATCTCGTAGTCCTAGGGTGCAATTAAAGTGAACAATAATTATCGAATCATGGCTCCGAAATCAATAATTTGGAGGTTTTTTATTAAAATATCCAAAGAACAAGCTAAATGCAATCTGTGTTCAAAAATCTTAAAAACCTCTGGCAATACTACAAATTTAAAAAATCACCTCAAACAGAAACACGACAAGGTTTACAAACAATATTGTGACAGTGGTACTGACAAGGAAAATGAGGACAAGGAAACCGAGAAAATTCCAGCAAAAAAACAAAAAATGCAGGTCAGTAACTCAGTAACCACTGGATTTTACTCTACACTTTATTGACATTTTATAACAATATTGATCCCAATTGATTTTATTTTTAAGGATCCTAAAGAAAAAGAAGGGGCTATTTCTCCCTCATCTACTATAAGTTCAATAGCAGACGTCGAAATAAATTTAGGAGCCTCCACTTCAATCAGCCCCTGTTGTAGTACTGTTACCAATCCTAGTACTAGTACTACCAGTTCCGAGTGCAGTACTAAAAAATTGCTAATTTCCCACCAAGGAAGTAAATCCACAGAAACTATTTTGAGAGAGCCAATTATAAGTACTATAAGTAGACAACCCACCATAAATCAAGCCATTCGTCAAGTTGCTTCTTACTCAGGTACCTACCTACTTTAAGCTTTAATTTAGTTTCTTAGTCTTTAGGACGTTAAATGCATAAATGTCATATTATTACTTTTGCAGAAGGTGGATCCAAAAACGTCAAAATAACTGAAGCCATTGTCAATTTTATAGTCCAAGATAATTTACCATTCAACACAGTTGAGAGGAAAGGTTTTTTAAATCTAATGAAGGAGCTAGCGCCACTGTACAAGGTTCCGACTCGAAATTGTATCAAAGACAATATTGACAGGAAGTATGACATAGTGTCCGGTGGTTTTAAGAATACACTGCAAAATATAAAACATTTTACATTTACCACGGATATATGGACAGCTGATATGCAAACGAAAAGTTTTATGGGGATAACTATCCATTTTATTAAAAAACATGAAATGCATTCTGCTACATTAGGAGTAACTGAGCTCTCGGAATCACATACTTCAGTTTATATTGCCACCCAGCTAAGTAATACTTTCAATGAATGGAACATTGATGTTAATCGTATTGTAGCAGCTGTGACAGATAATGGAGCCAATATGGTTAAAGCCTGCCAAGATTTCTTGGGCAAAACAAAACATGTGCCATGTTTTGCACACACTATAAACTTAGTATGTGAACAATCCATAAAAAATACTGGACATTTGAATGAACTAATTGAAAAAGTTAGGACCATTGTAGTTTGGTTTAAGCGTAGTGTGCATGCTAGCGACGAGCTTCGAAAAGCGCAGAAAAATAGAGGAATTCCAGAAGGTAATATTCTAAAACCAATTTTAGATGTTAAAACCAGATGGAATTCAACTTATTATATGTTGGAAAGATTTATTAAGCTTGCTGCACTTATTGGAAACATCATATTATCTAATGTTAATGCCCCCAATATGTTAAATGCTGCAGAACTTGAAGATATAAAACAAGTTTGTCAGCTTCTGCTTCCATTGGAGCAAACTACAAAAGAAATGAGTGGACAGATGTACATTACCCTAAGCAAAGTAATACCGATGACAAAGTGTTTGGTGTCTCAATATGAAAATTTTCAAACCAATTCCAATATTGCAGAAGCTTTGAAAACTGCCATATTAAAAGAACTAGACAAAAGATTTGGGACAACAGAAAAATGCTTTTTACTAGCTGCCACTACAATTTTAGACCCAAGATTCAAAAACATTCATTTTAAAGACCCAATTGCTTTGTCAAATATCATTCGACATCTGAATCATGAAATGACTATCCCAATACAAGCAGAGGAGGATGCATCATCTTCTTCTTCTTCGGATCTTTCAGAGCAAACAGAAGGATCTGAGCAAACATTTGATTTATGGGCTCCCCACAAAAATATTGCTCATTCAAAAAAAAGTAAGAAAGGCCAAAAATCTGACGAACTGACACAATATTTGTCCATACCAGTGCGAAATTTGAAAGAAAGCCCTTTAGAAGTTTGGGAGGAGATGAAGGCAGTTTATCCACAACTTTATAAGTTGGCACAGAAGTACCTCTGTGTTCTAGCAACGTCTGTCCCTAGTGAAAGATTGTTTTCGAAAGCTGGTCAAATAGCTACAAAAAATCGCAGCCGTTTAACTGGCAAAAGATTATCCAAACTTTTGTTTCTAGAATCAATTTGTGAAAATTAATTTTTTGTGTTACTCCACCCACATGACTATGAAATATGATTAATAATATTAATATTTGTAATAACTAATAATTATGAAATATATATACATAACAGTTTTTGACTTACATAACCTTAAAAAGTGAAAATAGCTTTGAATCTAAAAAAAAATTGTAGATACTCAGCTTAGGTATTTATTCAAGATTAAAATATTTTTTTTCAATCACAGGATGTGTTTTTATTTTTTAATGAGCTAAAATTCCTTCTTAGTTTTTCATATGTTAATATCTTTTTTAATTTAAAAAAATATATCGATATATCGTTTATATCGATATATTTACTTCGATAAATTTATAAATCGATATAGGGATTTCGATATATCGATAAAACCGATATATCGATATATTAAAATCATTTGCCATCCCTAATCAAAATGCCAAGCACAGACAACCTCCGATAGTGGTTCGCCGATAAAAAAGCGGAAAAGGGCAATGCCGTTTACTGCTATAGAAATCAGAACGATGGTTGAATACTTGGCAAACAATGTGGGCAATCGCGAACAAATTTGGAAATTCGCCAACATACCCCCTTCCGTATTTGAAATTTTGCAACATCGTCGATACGAAATATTGTGGCGCAAGGCTAACTTTATTTTATACGAGGCAACCGAAGCCCTTTTTGAAAAAATGATTGTAACGCTGCTGAGGTATAATATACCAGGCACCCGTTAAACCGGTTCCAGTTTAGTTTAGACAGTTTAGTTGGCTTGATTGGGTTGGCGCGTGGCGCGTTCATGTTGGCGGTTGCGGAGCGCAAGGTTCACGGCGTGGTCTTGCCGTGTGGCCATCTTTTCTGTGTGTATATTGTGTAGATTGTAGCATAAATTGTGCATTATTGCAGTTATTGCACTAATTTAATTAATCTTATTAATCATGGACGCGGAGTTAAGCTGGATTTATAGTGTCAGTATCAGTAACAGTAGCAGTAACAGTAAAATATTAAAGCACGGCCATCCGTAAAGTCATTTATAGTTCACTTAACAAACTTATCAGTAAAACTTAAAACTTAAGAAATGGTTATTTTGATTTCTTACTGTTACTTTTACTGCTTCGTTAAAGGTTGGATATTTTCGTGCAATTTATATATTAATTCTTTGGATCGGCGCTAGAGAGCAGTGTATGTTCTAACATGATAGTTGACAGGCGGTTGACACTGTTGAAAGTTCTACTTTTGATTTTGGCGTGGGTAATTAATGTGTTTCATTTATTCGAATTTTTGGCTTGTGTTATATCGTTGCGTTTATTTCCCTGATTTTTAAAGTATTTCCAATTATGGTTATTATATTATTATGGAGTATGAAGACGAGAGTGTGCTAATCGAACTTATTCAGCATTACCCCTTGTAACGTTCCAAAATCACCATTAGAGGTTTTACTAGCTTTGGGTTAGGTATTTGTTTTGAAACCATTTATTTTCTGCCGGCTAAACTGGCCGTCTGCAAACAACGGAAAATTAGTTGTTGTCATGGTGAGAGTAGGGATGGCTTTATTTTTTGCACTTCGGTATTTTCTTTCTTATCTAGAAATAATTCATATATTGACTATAATTTTATAATACAAAACTTACCTTGGGATTTTCTAAGTTTGTTTTGGTTGGCTTGCTGAAATCAATAATCATCAGCTGATTGTAATTGTACGTCATCGACGCTGCGTTCACGGGTTGACGATCTACTGTAAGATCGTATCGATTCGCCAAGTACCGAAATACTCGGAACAGGGAACAATATTTTGAACTAGGTGCACTAAGTGCAATGCTCGAATTTGTTTCTACCCCATTAGTTCTGTTGCTACTCCACTGGTGTTGCTGCTCGCTGTAGCAACCTTGTTTTCTCTTGACGTTATTTCATGTGCATGGCGCATGTTCTTACCAGGTTAGGTTTCTTCATTGGAACCCTGGTGAAAATCTTTCTTCTTCTCGAAACCTTCAAGAACCACCGACATCTTGTTCCTAGACCCATTTTAGAAATCCAAAGTCCATGTGCAAGTAAATTTTTGGCCAAGTGTCCATCCATTGCGGGATTTATTTTACTGAGCACACAAATAAAATAGTTCTGTTAAATTCGTTGAGGCTGCTTTGCCGGTGCTTTGTTGCACGTTGATTGGAACTGTTTTACCTTAGTAGGGATTTTGTTGGAACTTTGGTAAGTTGGCACGTGTCGCTTACTTTAATTTGGGCTTAGTCTTTTTATTACTTCTTATAGGATTTTTTTTTTGCCACCCGGCAACTACGTTGTCCGAGTTAGGAGAGAGGCACCACCACAAGGCATTTCAGGATTACAAGTTTTTCAAGGGTTTTCCAGGCTTTCAAGATTCAAGCTTTTGAATCCACGTGACGCCCGTGTCGTCGTTTTGAATTCATATATCGAACTTCAAGTAGAGGACTGCTTCAGCCAAGTTACAAATTGCAATCCTCTTCCGTCAGGCCTATTCTGGTTTGAAACCCAGTCACACACACACACACAAGTCAACCAGAAGTAATTGTGAACGTCGTATCAAGTAAGATAACTTTAGCTATTTTTCTTCTCAAGAATCAAGGGAAATTCCTAAACTTCAAGTACTTGACTAAGTTAGGTATTAACCGTAAGTGTATGGATTTGTTTAATTGTTTATAATATTCAAGTGGGAGCTTAGCTCATGAAAGTTTTACATAAATAAGTAGGTATTTTTGTTTCCTAATTTATCATTATAGGAGTTGAACTTTAGGGTATTATTGATATCACCGAGAGTGAATAATTTATTAAATCTATGGGGTGCACCTTCTTTTTAATTGAAGTAACAAGTTCTCTTATCAGTTTATTTTAAATTGTAGGTACCTATACTACTCTCACATTGCCTGTACTATTTTAATCAGATAATAATATATATATCTACGTAAATGTTATTTCTGTCTTTCATTGAGGTGTTTTACTATAATCCAACAGAACAAGAAACTACAGCCCCTTAGAGTCTCATGCAATAACTTAGTAGGACTATTCTATTTTTGAGCTAGCCGGAGAATCCCTGCTAGGTTAGAGTATAACAACTAACGTTATACCCTTTTTATTTGACAAGAAGCATAAGGAATATAAAAATAATATTCTCAAAAGCAATGCCTGGACCACAATGGCCGACGCCCTATCCACTTCAGGTATGTAAATAAAAATAAATAAATTTAAAATGTTTGTATTTCTGCATTTCCTATTCTGTTAAGATGCATTCGATTATTTATGATTTTTCTTATTTTTATAGTTGATGAAATCCAAAGGATGTGGTTGCGGCTGAGGGAGAGATTCTCCAGGGAAAGGAGAGAACTCAAAGAACAGGCGTCAGGATCGCAAGCTCCCGAATCAACGTGGCCGCTTTTTTACTGTATGCAGTTCATGGAGCCGCACGTGCAGTCAAGAAAGTAAGTATACTTTACTAAATTGAATTAGAATTTAACTTAAAAATAATAATTTCAGGCGTACCACGAATATAAAGGGTAACAAAATTGCAACTCCTTTGAGTTCCCCTGCAGACAGCAGCATTCAATCGCCTTGGAGTAGCTTCAAGGAGATTATTTCAACGGAGGAAGAGGATGCAGCCCCAGCTGAAGAATGGGAACCACAACCAGGACCTTCTGGATTGAATTTACACAAAGCGCCAGGAGGTTCTGGTTTACCTTTGAAGAAAGTGGCAGGAGAGAAACTACAACTCAAATCTTCATGCATGCAAAAAGCAGCGAAGCCAGTTTTGGCAGAGAAGCCAGTTTTGGCAGAGAAGCCAGTCGAGAAAACTCCAAAAAAAAGGGGGAGAAACACCTCGGCCTCGGCCTCAGCAGAAGAAAGTGAAGGTGGACAGAGAAAAAAGAAACATGTAGACAAAAATTAAATAGAAGAAAATTTGAAGTTTTTCAAGACATACCTAGAGAAGCGGAGTAACCAAGAGAAAACAGACCCGTATCAAGCTTTTGGAACATTCGTAGGCCTCTCCCTCATGGACATGGCTGCACAAGAGCAGAACTATACAAGATTAAAAATTGTGGAAGTCCTGAATGAAATCTTTCCATGAAATTATTTCGTAATTTAATTTTTTTAATAAAAAAAACAACAAAAAATAAAAATGGTTTTGTGTTTTATTTAGCTATACTATAATAATATAAATTTATTTATTTTCTACTTTACTATTATAGATCCATAATACCTAGGAAACGAAATACGTTAACACACCTATAACAACCTGATCCATAACGCCCGCTGTTGCGGGCGTTATGATCTATAACGCCCGCTTATAATACCTTAAGGTGTTTTTGTTGTTGTTGTTCTATTAATTTGCACTTTCCCCTAGGCAGCCACTAAATGCCTGACAGAAAATAATTTTCGGTCTAGCCAGGATTCGAACCCGGTCTACCATCAATGTTTCCCATGTAGTCCAGCGCGTTAACCCACAGAACCACCACCGTTGCCTTGCCTTATGAGATGTTTATAGATATATTAATTTATTTCGTTTCTATGTACAGGTCCTAGGTACAGGTACAGGTCACAGGTACAGGTACATGTCAAAATACAAAACAATATTCTGTCACACAAGTTTAACTGATTTTGTTAATAACAAATTGATGAAAAAACATTGTGTTGAGTAGAAAATAAAGCATTGTATGCACCACGGGGATTTCAAGATTATAATGCCCTTCAGGCGAAATATATCCCTCGGGCCATAGGCCCTCGGGCTAGTTTTGCCTTCGGGCATTATAATCTACATAATCCCCTTGGTACATAAATAGCTATTATATACCCTATTCCCTATTCTATAATAATGCAGAAAATATAAATTTTTGTCGCTCAAGCCGCATGCCAGTTAGCCAGTGAATACAATATGGGTTTTTCAAAAAAATTTAAGGGGGCAAGCTGATTTTTTCATCACAAGATATATTCAAGGCACAGTTTCCAACGTCACCAATCAATTTTTTTTAAAAAATACGTATATTTGCTGGATTAAGTGTGACAAATCCCTATGACTAAAAACATTAAAATTAGGTTGAATAATATTTCTTAAATAATTGAAAAAATAAATATAGCAATAGCAAAGAAACGTAACGTGCAGTGCTATACCATGCCATCATCTAAAACCCTGTTTTGCCATGGTATTTGGCCAGCATTTGATAAGAAATAATCCCTTAACTGGTCTCTGGCTGTATAGAGAAGTCCAGCTGCTCGATTAGCTGACAAACGTCCTACAGAATTCAATGGCTGAACCTCATCTCGCCAAGTTCCCGCATGGTCATCACCATCAACAAAACCTGGTGGACAGTACAAATGTTCTGCCTTGGTTTTAACATAATTATGTAAGCATAGCATTGCTTTTACAAAGATATCTATGTTGTTTACATCAGCTACTATCATATTTCTCAATAATCTCCAACGATTCACTAAGATTCCAAAATAATTTTCAATGCACCGTCTAGCTCTAGATAATCTGTAATTAGAAATTCTTCGTTTAGATTTCTGCCAGGATAAGGCCTCATTATGTATGTTTTTAATGGAAAGGCTTCATCAGCAACAAAATAGAAAGGGTGTACAATGTCACTATTTGATAACCTTTTTCCTGGAGGAATATGCATTTCGTCTTTATCGAGCATGTTGCCAAAAACAGAATTTTTGAATACACCACAATCACTTTCACTACCATAGGCCCCAATATCCACAAGGGTCAAATTATAATTGGCATCACATGCAGCTAATAGGACAATACTAAAACTTTTTTTGTAATTAAAGTACTGGCTACCACTTTTTGCTGGAGCCTGTATATGAATATGCTTCCCATCAAGAGCACCAACACAGTTTGGGAAATTCCACTGATCTTCAAACTCCTTTGCAATCCTCAGCCATTCGTTTTCCAAAAAGGGTGGTTTTAAATACACAGCTGATAGTGCCTCCCAAATTGCATTTGCAGTTTCAATAATAATTTTATGCACTGTTGTATGACCAATGTGGTAACTCCAAGCAATACTTTGCATCGAACTGCCTTGTGAAAAGTAACTAAAAAATAATAATACTGAAAATACCATGTAGAATGAAGCCTAACTTACTGCAGGGTAACAGCTAATCGTTCTCCAGGATACTGTCTCGTAGTCTTCTAGATTTCCTTAAGTATGGTGTCACCATCAGTAGTAATTCGTTGAAAGCACCCACAGACATTCTCGTATATTTGAAAAACTGGCCCTCATCAGTTTCCTTCATTGGCTTAAAATATGCGTGGAAAAATCCATGGGTTTTTCTTCTCCTGTTGATTGGCCTGGTTTTATTGGTGAGTTTATAAAAAACATTTAACATTTAGCATTTAATATTTAACATTTTACATTTAACATTTAACATTTAAAAATTTAGACCTCGTTTATAAAAGAATAAAAAATAATTTTTTCCGCAGACATCCTCGTATATTTAAAAAATTGTTCATGGTCTTTCTGTCATCAACTGTACAAGAAAATGATACTGACTATGTGTTTTCTGGTGTTTATTGAGGAGCCTAACTTTATAAACGACGACGACGAGGTTTCCAAATTGCACCCCTAGTATTAGCCCTCTGGTTTTTGCACATCACATGGCCCTAGCCATCAGGAACAACATAGATCCCATAATGAAAGCTGAATTATTACACTTGTGTACATCCATAATTTAATAATTTTCAAAAATCAACAGAAATACACCTTGTTTATCGCACACAATCAATAAACAAATGGAAATAAATAATGGGTGACGTTTGAGGTGAAAAAGGTGATCCTGTTGCACATGCGCACTTGCGTTTTCATTTAACATTTAACATTTAATTTAAGAAAGATAGAAGTTGGCCAAATCTTAGATAATAAATGCTAAATATTAAATGTTAAATGGGTTTTATGGACCGCTACATTACTTTGTGTAGCCGAACTTTTTTTAAATGTCAAATGTTAAATACTAAATGATAAATTAAATGTTAAATGTTTTCTATAAACTCACCATAAAGCGTCTCTTTTGTCTTTGACATTTTTTTCGAATTAAGTAGGTGCATAAAAGTACCCCAACGACAGCAATTGTCTCATCCACGTCCATAACACAAATTGGCTCAAAATTGGTTTTATATGACACAGTCAATTATTTAATTTCACTCGAAAATCGGAATTTTCCAATAAATTTGAATAAAAACTCACTACACATAAAATAAACACGGCAACTATAAATCAAATTTTATGTTTTTAAGTTTTAAGTTTTAAGTTTTACTGTTACTGTTACTGATACTGACACTATAAATCCAGCTTTAGATTAGAAGATTTTCTAAATGAAAATGGTCTCTATAATGAACTATATTCTCATTTGCAAGGTAAGTAGGTAGAGGTAAATAATCTATAGGTATACATTTTACAGTGTCCAATATAATTTAATTTTATATAAGTATTTTCTGTTTTAACTACCGAAAATCTAGTGTATCCGGTATAATGCACCACGCATTTCATGTCCCCCTTTGACCTTGCGACTTGCATTAACCTGTTGCTCCTTTAAGTGGATCTATCCATCACTTGTTTTATTATTAAACAAACGGATTTAAATACAAATCTTAAAATTTAATTTTGAATATTAGGCTTCAATAATTAACTTCGCAATGTTTATTATAAAATTGTAAGCAATTCTCATAAGGAAACGTATATTCAATATTACACAGGTTGCCTGGATAATATCCACGGCTGTGCAATAAATAGTAGGTAGATAAGCAATGTATTAATAATAAATCACAATTTATTTAAAGCTACTATCCAATGTTTATTGCAAGACGACTAATATTATTTTTATAAAATCTTGATTCAATATCAATACAATTCTTACTATTTCATATTCCAATATGGGCAGTAACAAATAAGTTTTGCCTATTGGAAGTATCTTTGATTTAATTAAAAAACATATAATGTCCTACCTAAGTTGAGTATTGATTCTTTCCCTGAAGTTTTTGTGGTGGAAACGTGGAAACTTTCACTTTCCACACTTATCTAAACAGTTGGGTCAAGCTCAAGTGGGTCCCCCACATTCGGTTTTGTACTGTGTCTCCTTTGTAGTCAATAATAAATTGTGCTCAATTGTGGCAGTGTTTATGCGAATTGTGCTGTTTTCCATATATTATGTACATAGCTACAAAAAAAATTAGAACAATTGCTGGTTGACCATCAATCCCAATATTTTTTTTTTGCAATATTTTTGACTCATTTAATTTTGATCGTTTTCTCCCTTGTTTCTTAACGTGCACCCAAAAACAAAAACATAAAAATGAATCCAAACTCCAAGCTGATTGCCAACATCCCTTTCCTTCGAAAGTTGCTTTTTGTAGCTGGCTCCTGAATTTGTTTTTTTTTTTTTTTTCGTTATACGGAGAAGAGCACAACTCACAATTACACCGGCACAATTGAATGAGCCAAAAATATTGCAGCGAGTCAAAAGGCAATTTTTGGCGAGGATAATCAAGCATAATCTGATTATGCTGGGTCATGTGATGTGTCAGTTGTGTCAAACTCCCTTTCCATCAAATTCTAGGCCTGCGAGTGACGTAACTATCAGCAGCTTATAGTGATGACGTCACCCGCAGACCTCGAAGGAATGCTTGCGATTCAGGCTGTGCTAGAGAGTTAATTATTCCGTCGATTTTAAACGTAGAGAAGGTAATTTTCGGTCTGTTCTCACAGAAGAAATTAAGTGTTCTTGATCCTCAAGTATCCCAGAATTTGATGGTGGGGGAGTTAGGGGAGTATGACACAATTGACATGTCACATAACCCAGCAAAAAATTATGCTTGATTATCCTCGCGAAAAATTGCCTAAAGAAATGGGGGGCTGTGGGTCAAGCTGCGGCCCCCAGATTTGCTTCAATTATACCGGCACAATTGAGCACAGTTGACTACAATAATTGAGAAACAGTATACAAAACCGAATGTGGGGTGCCAACTTGACCAAGCCCGTATAAACCAGGGTGTCCAGAATAAAATCATAGTTGCATGGGCATGTACTGTACGAGAAAACTAACTTTTTTCCCATTTGACCGACCCTGGTATATCTATAACACTTTCTAATATCCCCATGTATAACTCATTTTATGTGCGACTCCCTGATAACAAATGACTTTTTTTTTAGCCAATAAAATAAACACTATTGATATGCTTAAGTGTTTATCAAGTTATGAAGAATTTAAGGAAGGCTTTCCTTCACTCAAACTCAGGCTGAAGCTGAGGGAAGCTTTTAAAAACCTTAAAAACGTAGACACTCAAAGGTAAATAGGTACTTATACAGGGTGTGTAAAATGACATGTTTCCCTATTGCTATCTAAGAAATGGTAAGAGATATATGAGGCCGGTTAAATTAGAAAAAAGTTGCCATTTTTGAAGCTTAGTGAAAATATGTTTTCGTAGTTTTGTAGCTAAATTCCTGATTGTTTCGGAAATACAGGGTGATTTATAAAAATCAACTAATATAATTTAATTAAATATTTGTGAGTCAACTGACCTCTTCTTACCATTTCCAAGATAGCAATAGTGGGACATGGTACATGGTATTCTGATTTTCTAATATAATGGACAGCCGGAGTGTGATGTCGTTACAGCGGCATTTCTTTTTTCCAAACAAAAGACTTGAAGCTTGAAGCATTGTTTGGTATATGCTCAAAAAGCTTTAATCTTGAATTTGAATTGTAAATTCAATAATATTTGGTTTTAATGGTTCGAAACAATCATATCAGATTGGGAATTGGCCATAAATAATTTACTTTCGATCCAGAAAAACATAACAAATGAGCAAGATTAACAACAAATATCACGAAAAACAAATGCAAAAGATCCTTTGGAAAAATGGAGGTGATGGGATGTTTTGTGGTAATAACACATAGCTCGTGCTGTCCATTGTATCGTATCTATTAAATAAATTTGCCATCAGGTTAGGTATTAGAAATATGTGTTTTTTTTCAGTTTTGTACTAACTGATGTTACCGGAGATTTTGGAGAAGGTAGTAATTTTCCTTCAACATCAAATTCAGCAGCGACATCAACAACAACATGATTACCAGAACCTCTTAAGGGGATACTTTCTGTACTGATCCTGAGTCTACATCGACACCTCGTTGCGAGCCTCGTACAGCACAAAAGAGGTATTTATATGAATAACATTTCAATATAAACAAATAATTGGGTAATTTAATCTCGTACCTCTTCCCAGATCGTCATCAGAAAACACTCCTCAGTTCACCATCAGTGATGCTAGAGTTCCTTCCAAAAAAATGAGGTCGGATGTAAGAAATTTCGACCTTTCTCAACTACTTAATGAAACAATCACTGGGAAGGCTTTAGTAGCCATTTATAAAAAGTATGGAGATTTCGAGCCAAAATACCAAGGATACTTATGTGATCTAATTGTGCAACATTTTTTAAATCAATCGAATTTTCAGTAAGTGCATGTTTATTATCAAAAAAAACTATCTAAAGTTAAACTTAATATTTTCCAGGAAACTCACAAACGAAGATTTAAGTGGAATTGCTGATAGTATTATTGAAACATTTCCCAAGGAAGTAAAAACAAACTATTTTATTGAGCCAGTGAAAGAAAAATTCTCAAAAGAAAATAAGTCTGGGTTCGCTAGAGGAAAACTAACTGATAAATATCGAAATAGGCTGACATTTTTAAGGAAGTCTGGTCTACTTACTTGCGTAAGAGATAAAAGCATCACTCCTGTGCCGGAAAATTTGGATCTTAGTGCAGAAGGTAAGGAAACAATGCAGAGGTGTATTCTGTTTTGATTTTGTATTCTATGAAAGGCAATCAAGACTATCTTATGCTTATATAATTTTTGATTTAGGGGATAGTAAGGACGACCTAGTTTGGTTGCAGCACAGGAATGAACCCTGGAGCACGGTGGAAGAAAAGTGGAAAATACTTTTGAGTATAGAAGAAAGCTGCTGCAGAGCTTAGTAGGAACTGAAGAGCTAACCGAGACTTTTAACATTTTGAAAAATCCTTTGGCATATACTTTAATCGATTGGGAGTTCAAGGAACTGCATAAGGATTCATATACAATCATAGAAAAAAAAAAGAAAAAGGTTGCCAAGTATAGATTAACTTTGTGATCATAGAAGGTCCTTCTTACAACAACATTTCTAACATCTTTGTAAGTTTCAACAACATCCTTTACAAAGTAGCTTCTATACTTAAAGCGGTAGATACGTGTTTTCAAATAATAACTATTTTTTATTTAAAATATCCGTATGAAGAGCATATCTGGCTATTTTTGCAAAAATCAGTGTATAATATCCATACTAAGTATGACAATTTGCCCAATATACTTGATATTGTAAACAAAATTAAAAATAGAATGTGATTTTTTTTATGTCTAGATTCAAAAGCATATCTTGGTGTACCAAATATTTTTTACAACAACAATCAAAATGAGATATAAAACATGTATGAAGATATTTAATAACAACTCAAGTTACATAAATCATGTAATAGCATTTCATAATTTTCTCAATTTTTATTTTATGTAACGCCACTGCTTCGCCATTGCTTTGCCACTACTGCTGGCCACTGACTTGCAGCGAAGAACGAAACTGCTTCATCAGCATACCGCTTATTCAGCATAATTACTTAGTTTATAGAAATATTATTTTTTAACACCATTCTTGAGCCATCTTTATTGAATTGTACACCGTACAGCTAAATATTGTCAATCGGGTCTAGAGTAGGGTATCTAGTAAATAAGTTTCGATGTGTAATTTGTTTAAATAAAAGTTACAACGAATAATTTGATGCCAAGAGACTTGCTTCTGTTCCCTAACTAAAAGAACTTAACAAATTTTGGTGACGAGGATCGGATTAGGGTGAAACGAATAGCTTCGCAGTTTGATATCAATCGTTCTAGATTGCCTCTGCCAGCCAACATCGTAAGTAGACAAGTTTTTCAGAACCTATTTCTAGATTTTATTTCGTACTTATCATCATGCCTATTGTACCTGATACCCGAAGTCAAAACAGCTCACGTCCCGATTCCCCTCAAGAATCCGTAAATCAAGATCACAATGATTCAACTCCAGATAATAATGCCTATAGCGCTCCTATTCATGCTATGTCAGATATTCGCGCAATTATTTCAGAGAATTTTGATGGCCATCGCACCAAACTCTCTGATTTTTTACAAGCATGGACTCTTCGCCGTGGTCCTCAAAAAATTCTCTTAATATCTTACATAGAATCCAAACTCAAAGGATCCGCACGCGCTCAAACTAGATTCAAAAAATTCTATAATTTCGATGAAATTCGAGACTGTTTAATTGAACTATTTGGTGATCGACGAGATCTTTCTCAAATCTTAGAAGAGTTAAATACATTAAAACAAGGTAAAACGGAATCAGTGCAAAGTTATTTTAATCGAATAGAAACCCTACAAACATTGGCTCTAAATGCCTCTTCTTTCCAAAATCAAAATGAATCAGTGGGTCGAATTGCTATGATAAAGGAAATAGCTTTGCAACGATTCATCCTCCACTCAAGCGACGATATTTCTTGTTGTTTACGTAGAGCTAAACCTAAAAATATTAATGACGCGCTCACAGAAGCGATCATAGAAGAAAAACATTTACTTTTAATAAAATCAAGGCATCATTGCGCAAGCAAAACCCCTAAGCAGACCGGACTTCAATAAAAAGTTCGTTTTACAGACAGACGCCAGCAGCATTGGCATGTCGGCCGTTCTATACCAAGAAGATGGTGAACGGAAATTCATTATTTCGCACGCCAGTGCCAAATTTAAACCTGCAGAAACCAAGTACCACATCAACGAGTAAGAATGCCTTGCCCTGGTATGGGCTATTAGCACTTATCGAGCCTACTTGGAGGACAAACCATTCATAGTCCGCACAGATGGTAAGGCATTAACGTGGCTGAATCAGTTTAAAGACACCAAGTCTAAACTGACAAGATGGGCATTCCTTCTACAGGAATACTCTTTCAAGATTGAGCACGTCGCTGGCAAAAATAACCGACTTCCCGACCTCTTAAGTCGAGAACGGTACGACGATCCGTACAATGCAGTACCTGACGATAAACGCTTGATACCACCGCTGCACCCTGACTGTAACGACGAAACACCACTAACCGAAGTCCAAATAAATGCCCTAAACGCAGTAACTTTATATGATAAAGTCGCCAGACCCAGAGCACTATCCGAAACATCCACCGCGCCAAGATGGCACTTAAACTAATTGACCTACATCCTGGTCCCCAGTCTAACTCCGAGCGAAAGCTATTTCGACGATTCGTGGTAACCGAAGACTTGCTTTGGCGCCGTCATCCTGAAGGAGACAGGCTAGTCGTCCCCCGTCACTTAACCAGCCAAGTCATACACACTTATCACGATATCGAGGACCAAGGGCACCCGGGTTATCAGGAGACGCTTAGGCAAAAAAACATTATTTTTGGGGATGGATGTTTAGGGACGTCCAGAACTACGTCAAAAAATGTATCATGTGCTCACTTGCTAAGCCAAGAAGGCAAACTCCAGCACCTCAACGTGCACACACTTCACCGAAACAACCCTTCGAAACACTGTCAGTCGACGTACTGGGGCCATACCCGGAGTCTAAGTTTCATAAGAACACTCTAATTGTTCTTATCGAAGATGTTTTCAGCAAGTGGGTTGAGGCGTTCCCATATCAGCGAGCACAGTCACGGGATATTTGTAAAATCCTGACAAATGAGATTTTTAGTCGCTATGGAGTCCCTAAACAAATTATAGCGGATGGCGCAAAAACATTTTCATCGGACCTGATGAACAACTTCTACGACCAAAACGGTATCATTCATAGTACCTCGTCAATAAACCACCAGCAAGCCAACCCTGTTGAACGACGAGTCCAAGAACTCAAAAAAGTTCTCAGCGTCTTGCTGCATGATAAGAGAGAGACTCTATGGAAGCAGTATCTGCATAAGGCACTTCAAATCCTTAGGAGCCGGCGCAACCGCGCGACGGGCGAAACCCCTCCCGCCTTAGTACTGGTTTACGAGCTACCGTACCCAGGCGAATGGAGAACTCTATGGAAGAGACATAACAAACCTAAAAAAGATAGGCCAAAGATCCTCACAGAGGCTATCAAGCGTACGCTGGATTTCCAACGTGAGGAATATCCCGAGAACCGTGACCCACTTACAACATTTCGGGTGGGAGATCGCGTAAATGTGCGTAATCGCCCTAGAGGAGCCTTGCCCCTATATGGGCAGGCCCACATAAAATAGCAAAAAAGACTGGAGAAATCACTTATGAAGTACAAAGGGAAGGCGATCAAGTAAACGTCCATGTGGATGATCTACGACTGGCTCAAGAAGGCAATATAGTAAATTTCAGCGACGATGAAAATTACGATTCGTCCAGCGAATCAGATGTAGAGGAATGGCGGGCGATAGAGCAGGCAATATCAGACCACCTACCTCCAGAATCGGAGGATAGCGAAATCCAACCCCCAGAACCTATACTAGTCGACGTCGAAATACACGAACCTCCACGCCAAATAAGCCCTAATCTTCGAAACGACTCTCTTGAAGCCATCCAGCAAATCAGTGCCATTACCAACACTATCCAACCTTTTGAACAAATCATCGCCACAAGCAAGACCCTTTCCAAAAAATCTTACCAGGAAATGGAAGAGGCTATGACTCAGGCCTGCTTGAAACTTGACACTGTTGAAAATCCAAAAGGAGAAATAGCAATAAGGTCGGCACGCAAATCATCGAGTCGCTCCATCGTAAATTTTCAAACCCGAGTATGTAAATAAAAGACCTCTTAAAGGCAAACCCGGAAGCGTGCAGCCTAGCTTTCACCTCTAGGCAAAACCAAAGTTTCAAAAAACACATGCAAAACTGCGGCTTTGCCAAAATTTTGAAATGTTTTTTGTCTTGGGGAGGGGATGTTGCGTTGCACGCCGATTGGCTGATTTTTGGTGGGCGGAGCTCGTGTAGGGCATCGACGGAAACGTATAAAAGAAGCCAATTTCGGCCAGTTAGTCAGTCTTATTCAGACAGTGATCGAGTCACTCACCTGCCTGCCCCGTTCTCCGCACCAGAGACAAGAAGAGCTCTCACTATCTTTTGCACGACAGGAATACTGTGACATGTACCCGGTATTCAGGACCGCGTATTAGGCTGGTAGCACATCGGCGAGGATCCCCTCACCTTCGGGTTCAATTAAGTTGGTCGGTGGACGAGCCTCCCTTTGTATTAATGGTGCGAGCTACCTACGGGTACGAAGAAAGAAACGAGGGAGCCAACGATAAAACCCCGTCGGGCGCGTTTAAAGCTTCCGGACAAGCCTAGTTCGCAGACAGGAAACCTGCATCAATCCTCGCACTGGAGGTTTATGTCCTAGGGGAGTACTTCAATTAAATTACCACCCAATACCCGGCGAAGTCCTTTTCAGGATAACTGCCTGGAAGTAACAGAAATTCGTTTGATACTCTGGTTCCTAATTGAGCCCCGCGCTTCTAATTCGGCACAATCGTGCAGCATTCCGTCTAGGAAAACCTAGACTCCTCCTCCGCGAATTGTCACTATTGTTTTATGGACACCTTCTTCAAAGGTCTCCGTCCCTCCGTGTCCGTCGTCGACGATTTTCGTAAATTTTTGTGAAAATCCACTTCTCCTCTGGAAGCTTCTTCGTACCGAATTAAAGCTAAAAAAGCAAATAAACAATTTCTACTCATAATGGCTTTCCAAGTTGGAAAAGAGTTTTTAAAAAAGACAAGAAGTCGAGACTACCCTCAGCTTGATTTTTTACTTGGAATTTTTTAAGGAAAAATGCCAATTTCAATTACGATTTTGCCAAGTTGAGACAGAGCTTTTAAAATAGGCAAGAAGCCGAAGCTACCCTCAGCTTGAATTTTTACTTAAAATTTTTTAATGGAAAAACCCCAATTGCAATTACGATTTAAAAAGCTTGAAAGCTTTGCCAGGTTGCGACAGAGTTTTTAAAAAAGACAAGAAGTCGAGACTACCCGCAGCTTGAATTTTTCTTGGAATTTTTTAAGGGAAAAATCCCAATTTCAATTACAATTTTGCCAGGTTGGAACAGAGTTTTTAAAAAAAGGCAAGAAGCCGAAGCTACCTCCAGCTTGATTTTTTCAAGGAATTTTTTAAGGAAAAATCTCCGTATCACTTTTGTAAATAATTAAAGCTAGATAGCATTCGCCAGGTTGGAACAGAGCTTTTAAAAAAGGCAAGAAGCCGAAGCTACCTTCAGCTTGATTTTTTTAAGGAAAAATCTCCGTATCACTTTTGTAAATAATTAAAGCTAGATAGCATTCGCCAGGTTGGAACAGAACTTTTAAAAATGGCAAGAAGTCGAAGCTACCTCCAGCTTGATTTTTTCAAGGAATTTTTTAAGGAAAAATCTCCGTATCACTTACAACAAATGACAGACTAAACTTAACGAAAAAACACGCGAACCTTCAAAGGTTAGACTGGTCTCCGGACCTGGTGCACCGTTTCCGTTCCTCCCTGTTTTTTCTTTGTCACTTTAACTTCTCGAAGCCGCTCGACGGTTTCCTCAGAGTGCCATCTGAGTTTAACGTTTTGTCGTTATAAATAAAAGTTCTAGACACCGTGTAAAATACAACTTAGGCCCCTCAGATTCCAAAACCGAGTTGGAGCGCTGATCCTATTCCCATACAAGAATACGTCAATCTTCACTTCCTTTTCTCTGGAGGCTGCTGGTTCGCAACTTTCCTTAAAGAACCAGCAGAGTGGTTTTGGCGGGATCCTCCTCTCAGTACAACTGAGAAGTTGTACATACACCGCGGTGGGAACGAAAAAAGGTTGTTGCTAAACCTCAAAAAGCAACTGACATCCCAATTTGGACTTAGACTCGGACGAAAGTACAATGGACAGTTCCAGTCCGGACATTTACGGCGCCACTCTAGATAAGTTGGACGAATTGTTAATTCAAGGCCCCGTATTAAACGTAGAAAACAACGAGCTTGAAGTTCCGTTCGCCGCAACAAGTGTGAGTCCGCCCGACGCAGCGGAACTTGAATGTCTTCGCTCCATATTTACTGATCTCGAAGAGTTCAGGCAATTTAAAGAGTACGAAGCGAAGAAAAGCTTATTTCGCGACAAAAATGTTGCGTTGCACGCCATTAATTCCAGTCGAACTCTCGAAGAGTTAACACCTCCTAGTGAGCTCCGAAACCAGCGAAGTTAGAAGCCAGAAGTCCAAGTCCAAGCCCAGAAGCCCGAAGCCCTCAAGCTCAGGGCTCCTGAAGCCGAAGCCGAAGCCCCAGTCAACTTCAACCCAAGCCATTAAAAAAAATTAGGCTAACAGCAGTTTCTGTGAACCCTAATTGGTTTCGACCAGTTCAAGGAAGTGCTAATCAACCTGAACGAAAAATAGCGTCAAGTGTACATAGGGTAAAGTAGAGTCGTGTTTAAGTGTGTATATATACTGAGTAAGTCTTAACTATAAGCGAACCATACCCCTGTTTTCTCACCCCAGTCTACCCTGGCCAGGCCAAGGCCTGTGCCCGTACACCCAAAGTCAATTATTTTCTTAACCCAACCGAGCCCGGCCCCCGCTTAAGGATGCCTGATTCCAAAACCAATCATGCCCGGTCTAGTACCGACAAAACAACTCCGTTCAACATCAACAAACAACGTAGCCGCAGTCCTATCAGAAACCGCAGCCCCATTCCAGGCGGTTCAAACAGTTACCAGTACGCTGAAAATATCTTTCCGCAAACATATGTTCCTACCAAAAACCGCTTTGCTGTCCTACAAAACACAGTCGATATGGAAACATCACAGGCCCCCAACATCGCTGTAGCAGCACCCAAACCTCCGCCTATCATCATAACTTCCAAAGTTGATTTCCTCCCATTCAAGCACGAAATCTAGAAAATCCTTAAGGATTCCCCGTTTCAAATCAGATATACGCCCAAAAGCATTAAAGTATACACCAATCATTACAGTCTGCCTAAATCATACCTAGACATGGATGAAACAATTCAATATTATACCTTTTCTCCAAGAAACCAGAGGCAAAAGAAAGTGGTTTTTAAGGCCCCCCCAAATAGAGGAGTCAATGAGGATGAAGTCCCTCTCAAATGCGCAAACTGCGAGGGCAGTCACGCTGCAAACTTCAGAGGGTGCCCCGCTCTTGGGGAGTATCTAGAAAAAACGAGGCCCAAAACCTTCGAACACAAACCAACTCAACCTGGCATCAGCTACAGCCGTGTAGTCACGGGAAATGCACAGCCTAGAGCCCCATCAACTACCACAGAGGACAATGGAGAATATTCAGTTTTCCAGACTCTGATGACTGAGATCAAGGAGTTGAACGAAAAGTCTAACATAAGAGAACTAATTACCAAAGTTCGCAACTTAAAAACCAGACTGGCAACAGCCAAATCAGAGATGGACGTACTAGAAATTCCATCAAGCTATGGCAAATAATTTAACAATCCTACAAATTAACATCAATGGCATCCTAGGGAAAACCCAGGAAACCAAAGAACTCCTGCAAAGACTCAGACCGAATATCGCAACCATCAACGAAACCAGATTAGCCGTGAACAGGACACCACCCAAAATCCCCGGCTACAATTGTATTTATAAAAATAGACCAGGACAACGCCCACGTCATCCAGGCGGCGGAGTAGCTATTTACATTGCTGAAAATCTAGAATTTGAGGAAGCAATAGCAGATACCACTGACATCGAAACAGTGGCCATCTTCACCCAAGGCATCAAGGTTATTGCCGCCTATAAGAAACCAGCTACCCGCCTAAACACAAGAGAAATCCGGGAGATCATGGACCACCCAAAATGCATCCTGGTTGGGGATCTAAACTCAAAACACGCAAACTGGAACAATCCTATGGATAACACTGCAGGGAGAGACCTACAAAAACTCCTGGATAACTCCACCTTCCAGGTCGTCGCCCCAGATTCCCAGACCAGGATTGCCAGACTTCACGGACACGACGCCACCCTGGACATTGCCATAACAAAAGATATTTTCGCCATAGCAACTACCATAACAAAACTGGCATCCGACCATCTCCCTGTGATGTTCGCTACAAATCAAAACACCAGGCTCAAGCCCCCAAAACAACACTTCGTATATGCCAATGCCGACTGGGCGAACTATAAACAAACTAACAAACATCATCAACCACGCCAAGACAAACTACATCCCCAAACATGGACAAAAGCACAATCCTGTCCCAGACAATATTCTGGAAGAAATCAGAACCAGGAATGTCCTCAGGAAAAGGTTCCAGAGAACCTGCAGGGTAGAAGAGAGGCTAGAATACCAATGGCAATGCGACCAGGTGAATGCACTCCTGGATTCGTTCCAGAATGAGTCCTGGAACAGGAGACTTATGGCAGTCAACGACACCAATAATATATGGAAACATATAAAAAGCTATAGATGTAGGGGCAACCCCAATATCATTCCACCCCTAGAAATCACAGAGAACAACATCACCAGGACCATTACCAATACCCTGGATAAGACCAATGCATTCGCCAACCAGTACATTGCCACAAGTGAACAGACAACCAACCTCTCAGATGCCAGAACTGAAAACATCACTACTGAAGAAAATGAAAACCTGGAAGCAGATGAACTCACTAGCCCTAGAGAAATAGCTAGAACAATAGCAATATCCAGACCATTTAAGGCACCAGGAGAAGACGGAATAGTCATGAAAGATCTGAAACACCTCCCCAGGAAAGCCATTGTGGAGCTGACTTATATTTACAACGCCTGCCTGAAAATGAATTACTTTCCAACCAGGTGGAAGGATGCAAATATTATTGTATTCCAGAAACCAAATAAAATCCACAGAAAGCTACCGCCCTATTTCCCTACTGGACTCCATGGGATAAATACTGGAAAAACTCATAAACAAAAGGTTAACTGGACAACTGGAAGACGATAATATAATCATACCTGAGGCGGAACCACGAACAATCGCTATCGGTTCTCGACAAGTTCTCACCTCGTCCACCCATTGCTCAACGTTAGTCGCCAAAATTACCACCGCAAACGTTCGTTTGCACCGCAAATGTTCGTTTGTGGTGGCAATTTTGGCGACTAACGTTGAGCGATGGGTGGACGAGGAGAGAAATGAGGAGAAATTGTCGAGAACTTATCGATAGCGATTGTTTGTGGTTCCAGTGCTGAGCAGTTTGGATTCAGGCCACGCCGATCAACCACCCTCCAACTTGCAACAGTTGTAGATTATGCAATGGATTCGAATAACAGGAAACTCACCACTACAATGGCTCTCCTGGACCTGGAAAAGGCCTACGATACCGTATGGAGGAAAGCCTTGATGGCTAAGCTATACAGAGCCGAAGTCAATCATAAAAATCCTGGCTAACTATTTGGAGGACAGAACTTTCCAAATAACAATAAATGGAAAAATTTCTGATAAAAAACAAATCCACCATGGACTCCCCCAGGGCAGTATCCTAGCTCCAACATTATTCAACGTCTTCGTCAACGACATACCCAAGAGCGAGGACACTCAGATAGCTCTCTACGCTGATGATGTAGCAATTTTCGCCAAATGAAAGAGACCAGAAATCGCAACAAACAAAATCCAGAACCATATCCAACAAATAATCACATACACCCAGAAGTGGAAGTTAAAAATAAACGAAGCCAAAACCCAACTTATCAATTTCAACAACCGGATAGCACCCAACAGGACAACACTTATAATCAACAATGAAATCATTACAGCAGCCCATGACGTCACTTACCTGGGCGTAAAACTTGATCGCAAACTAACATTCAAGGCACATATCACCAATGTGCGCCAAAAAGCCGGCATTGCTGCCAATAGTATTTATCCTTTACTTTCCAAAAACTCTAGGTTAGATGCCACTACCAAACAGAGAATATATAAAGCCTACATTAGACCCATTATCATGTATGCTTTCCCAGTATGGCGTTCTGCCGCAAATTACAACCTAGCCAAACTCGCCGGACTTGAGACCAAAATGCTGAGACTGGCCCTGGGAGTCTCCTGGGACCAGTACTGGACCAACCAGCGTGTGTACGCAAATAGCATTCTACAGCCACTTGCCGAGACGCAACGAGAAAGAACCAGGAAGTTTTTCACGGTTACAACAAGAACCGTGGAAATCACAAATCATATAGGCACGTCCAAACGTGAAACGATGCCCTATATTCCAACCCACAAGGTTATCCACCAGGTTCTACTATAGGACCAACGGACCGCTGAGCCCTATCTATCCTCTCCACTACGACTATAGCTGCTAAGCCGGAAAAGGCAGCGAATATTAACTTCCTATTTTTCATGTAAATAAATAATAATCACAAAATTGTAAATAAAGGCCCATTGCCCCCGTATGCTAGTTAGGTAACGGATGTAAAAAATTTGTAACATAGTAATTTAGGATTATTGCATATATCATGATTATAAATGGTAAATTCTTAATAAATCAATAAATAAAAGTTGCACGCCATTAGCTGTTTTTCGTTGTGGGCGGAGTTTGTAAAGGGCATCGGCCAAACATATAAAAAGAGCCGTTTTCAGGCCAAAGACAGTCAGTTCTTCTCAGACAGCAATCGAGTCTTCAACTCACCTGCCTGCCCCGTTCTCTACGCTAGAGACAAGAACAGCTCTCACCTTCCTTGTACAACAAGAATACTGTGACATGTACTCGGTATTCAGGTCCGCGTATTAAGCTGGTAACACAGTGGAGTGGGTCACCTCACTATCGGGATCAATTCAGTTGGCCAGTGGACCAGACCCACATTGTGTTATTGATGCGAGCTACCTACGGGTACGAAGAAAGAAACGAGAGAGCCCACGATACAACCCCTCGGGCACGAAATAAAGCTTCCGGACAAGCCTAGTTCATTGCAAGGAAACCTGCATCAATCCTCGCACTGGAGGTTGATGTCCTAGGGAAGTACTTCGCATTAACTTATCACCAATCTCCGACGAAGTCCTTTGCAGGATAACTGTCTGGAAGAAAAAGAAAAATTCGTTTGATTTCTGGTTCTTAATTGAGCCTCGCGTTTCTAATTCAGCACATTCGTGCAGCTTTCCGTCTAGGAAAACCTAGACTCCTCCTCCGCGTTTGTCATTACTATTTTTTTTTTTTTTGGACACCTTCTTCAAAAGTTTCCGGCCCTCCGTGACCGTCGTCGACGATTTTCGTGGATTTTTATGAAAATTCACTTCTCTTCTGCAAGCTCCACGTCGAATTAAAACTCTGAAATCAAATAATCACTTTCTTCTTCCAAAGGCTTACGAAGTTGTGACAGAATTTGAAAAAAGACAGCAAGTCTAAATTATCCAAGCTTGATTTTTTCTTGAGGCTTTTTTAGGAAAAATTCCAATTTCAATTTAACTCAAAGCGAGAAAGCTTCGCCGAGTTGGGACAGAGTTTTTAAAAAAGACAAGAAGTCGAAACTACCCCCAGCTTGATTTTTTCTTGAAAAATTTCAATTTAACTCAAAAGCAAGTTAGCTTCACCAAGTTGGTACAGAGTTTTATAAGAAGGCAAAAGCCGAAACTACCTCTAGCTTGAATTTTATGGAGGGTTTTTAGGAAAACCTCTTTTTCACTACAGTACAGACGAAGCTTGACTAAAAACACACAAATCTTCATGTTAGACTGGTTTTCAGACCTGGTGCACTGTTTCTGTTCCCCCGTGTTTTTATTTGTCACTTAACTACTCGAAGCCGCCCGACGGTTTCCTTAGAGTGCCATCTGAGATCAACGTACTATCGTTGTAAATAAAAGTTCCTAGACACCGTATTAATACAACTTTGGCCCCTCGGACTTCAAAAAACCGAGTTGGAGCCCTGATCTCATTTCACAAAACTACGTCAATTCTCACTTCCTTTTTTCTGGAGGCTGCTAGTTCGCAAGCTTATTCCTTAAAGAACCAGCGGGGTGGTATTGGCGGGACCTCCTCACAGTACAACTGAGAAGTTGTACATACACCGTGGGAAACAAAAAAAGGTTGTTGTTTAACCCCAAAAACAACTGGCATCCTAAATCGACTTTAGACTTTTGACAAACATTACGGACAGATACAGTCCAGACATCTACGGCGCCACTCTAGACGAGTTGAACACGATTCTCAGTCAAGGCCCCATGCCTGCGGCTGTATCAGAATCTGAATTTAACCAGCCTGAAGTCCCGCTCGCCGCAACAAGTCTAAGTCCGCCCGACGCAGCGGAACTTGATTTTCTACGCTCCCTTTTTGCCGAACTCGAGGAGTTCAGAAAGCATAATGAAATAGAAGCTAAGAAAAGCTTATTGCGCGACAAAAAAAAATATATTCTATAAATATATTCTGAGTTGGCCATCAAAGAGCAAACTCCTAGAGAGCCAAAGCGGGAAATATTAGTACGAGCGAGTTAGTAAAAGTGAGCGAAAATTAAACCAAACGAACGCGAGTGTCGACAAAAGCCTCCATCGGGGAGCAATTCGCCAGGGTTCCAGAAACCCTGATGTCGGAATCAGTGAAGCTAATCACGAAGAACGTCGGAGTTGCCCAACACCGAGCAGCCGCCAGAAAGAAAATGACCTAGAGGTCTGAGGACAGGGATAAACTCAAGGACCAGAGTAGAGGCCCAATGCCCCTGACAGACATGTCGAGCGAAGAGGAAGAAACAGCGGAGGCCCCGCAACAACAAAATGATGATGGCATGGAGACTGAAGCCAACGTTCCCACCGAAAACCGATTCGCTGTCTTAACAGACTTCGAATTTAGAACTAAATACGCGCCGAGAGGAAAAAGTACGTACAGGAACGATGAACCAATCCCATCCACATCAAAAAATGAAACCGCCACACCAAGAGAGGCAGTAAACGGCAATAATAATGGCCAAGCTCCACAAGCCCCGGCCAAGAAAATCAGAATCCCGCCGATTGTCATCACGTCGAGGGTCGAATATCAGAAATTTGCAGTGGAACTGGGGAAAATGGCGTCCAGAAACAATTTTTTCCTCCAGTTCCTAAAAAACAAGACCAAAATCCTGTGTAATAACATGGAAACATACAGGAAAATTAGATCCGGATTTTCTACTGACGGAAAAATTGAATTTTACACCCATACCACGGATGATGAAAAACAAAGAAAATCATGATGAAGGGGCCCCAGCCATGTCAACAAGGAAAATAATGGAGTATCTAAACAACGAAAACGATATTACCGTCAAGAAAGTGGCCAGGATGGACAACAGATCGGGAGTGTCACACTCCTACCTAATAACACTCCCGAAAAAAGCCAAGATACCAGAAGTACGGAAAATAAAATACATGGACTGCTATGTGGTAAGGTGGGAGACCTACCACAAAAAGCAAGAATATACGCAGTGCCATAAGTGCCAACAATTTGGACACGGAAGTAGCCTGTGCTTCCGCAAACCTAAGTGTGTAAAGTGTAGTGGAGACCATCATACAAGTGAATGTAAAGTGGAAGAAAACTTTAATGTAAGTTGTGTAAATTGTGGCGGTGAACACACCGCCAATTATACCCAGTGCCCCTCACTGCTAAGCTGTATTCAAAATTCAAGAAATTCCTTTTTTAGGAAAAATCTAAACAATCAAAGTAACAATAATAACGTAAACAACAGAGCTGCGCGAACTCGACAGCCTCCATAACCTACAACTAATCTCAATTGCAAGACAATTGAAAAACCAATTAAATAACTGTGTCAATGACATTGAAAAAATAATGTTAATTTCCAGCCTACTCAAATGAGTCAATGGAGGGGAGAAATGGAAATAAAATTAAAATATTATTGTGGAATGCGCAAGGCATTCAAAATAAAATTAACGTATTGAGATTCTTTGTTGTAGGGAAAGAATATGACATCAGGACACAGTACGTATGTATATGTTACAATTAAAAGAGCGAAATAATAATTGCAGATGCTGCCCATAAATCAGGTTTTTCCAAAAACCAGAAAGAGACGGGACTTAGGATCAGTGACTAGTTGCGGAGAGCAAAAGAAAGAAGAGTCAGAGCAGAGACTTGAAAGAATTCAAATAAAACTCGGAACTTAATTTAAGTTCCTTCTTTATAGGCAGTTAATATTTAAAAGTTAAGTTTTTGATTTTTATTTTTATGTTTTTGATGCATCATACATAATATTCAAAGAGCCAGTGTTTTTTTTTTCCCGTAAAAAGTTTCTGATTGACGATTTTTTGCTTAAGCGATGTAGTATTATGCCCCGTGATCAAAAATCATAGTCTGGCAGCATGTAGTGGGGTAATTTGTCGTAGGCATAATTAATTAGTACCGATGGTCAATTTTTGTGGCATATCATTCAAAAATGTGCCTCACGAGGCTATAATAATGCCAAAAGGTTTTCACGGGCCCAAAGCCTTGCCAGACGTCCCCAACGTGCACTTTGGGGGCGTTTAGCAAGGTCTAGCCTTGTATTGTTGGCCCATTTTTGAATGATAAACCGCAAAAATTGACCATCGGCAAGGATTTCAAATTTTGTGAATTTTTTAATGACCAATTATTTATGCAAACGCTGCAAAAAATTGTCTATCGGCAACATTTTACGCGAAAAGTTAGACCTAGACTATAAATTTTATTAGTTAAGGAAAAGTCTATACAAAGTCACTTGGACTAGAATAAAAACTAAATCCCGGCATAAGTCGGCTTTTTCTTTGTCAAACATGGGCGACGTAATTTGTAATGCACTGCACTGTCTCACACCCAAAATCATATAGCCCTACAGAGCCGAGCTAACAGAAACAGTATGTCGGTCAATCAAAAATCGGCAAAGACCAATCAGATCTATCGAGTCCACGTTGACTGGCATTGAACGTGTACAAGGCGCCTATCTATCTATCCATCCCTATTTATCTGGCTTCCAACGGAAAAGGAGCAATCAGTATAAATTTTGCTATATTTTTCAATATGGGATGCAATTTATTGACCGGTATTTTAGGACTGGTCCAAGTAACTTCGTATAGACTATACTTATCTGTATTAAAATTATAAGTTGTATGTCTTCAATAAAAAATATTGGGAACTGAGGTATCTACTTCAATTTTTGTTATTTTTTTTTGAAAAAGTCCCATCCGACTTTCAAAAAAAGTAGAACGAAAATTGAATATTATTGAATTAGGTACCTAATTTTCAATCCATAATCCTAAAGTCATACCAGAATCTTATAGGGGATGTTTCATATACCTGCCCCGGATGTATTAAATACATCCCAAGTCATTTTAGAAACATCCCTGAGGGATGTTTTCAAGACATCGCAAATGATGACATGACTGTTGCCTGCAATATCCCAGGGATGTCCCTAGGAAAATAGTCCAGGGTCCTTATTCTTGAAATAGAGGAGCAGCGTTCCCGTTATTATCATTTGCATATCATTGAAAAAGACGGAACACTCGTTCTCCTGGGAATGCTGCTCCCCAGTTTCAAGAATAGGGAACCAGGGATAGATGTATCTGGAACGTTTCTCCGATATTACTGTATTATTAGGGTATGTGATATTACAAAACATTTGTAAAAATACTACTGAATCAACCAAAAATGTAAACAGCAGTTACAAATCAAAGGTAAACTCACAACTGATATGTGAACTTATTTCACAAAATAATTGTAAATAATCTTCCGTTAGGCACATCTTTTTGAAAATTTTACAATAAATATAATGGTCATACTAAAAACAGTTAATTTATTGTAAAGCAGCAATATAATTTTTCAGTGCGCTTAAAAACGCACTTATGGTAGATTTATTCAAGATTTAGATAGTTTTCGAATAATTGAAATTAGATAATCCGTTCTTTCTCTGGCGCACGAAACGTGAAATAGGACGGCGAGGCCAATTTCAAGGTCACATTCCTTACTTTGACGGGCTCTAGGGCGTTAGCTGTAATAGTTAGAATAGGGCTATCGCGCGGTTTTTTATTCACCATTCCCTTGGTGTACATACCAGAAAATAGATGGAGACTCTGTCTTCATCTTACTTATACCCTAAAGAGTTTCATAATTTTTGTTTTTGTTTTTTTGTTAATTTCGTTAACTCCTTTTAACAGCGTTCTACCGCAACTGCCATTTTTTCAAAAAAAAACGCCCCCATTCAGCGAGCCCACCCTCTAAACTGCGGCAAAATGAGATTCCGACTCACCATGTCCATCTGTAGAAACTGTCAAAATTTAAAAACTATACAATTTTTTTTTCTCGCAAACCACGTTTTTTTTTTGTTTCATTGCCTGGACTATTCCCAGAGATGAAGAAACAAAAATCTGCTTTTTCACCGAGTTAATTTTACTATTCTTATTTATCTTAATGTTTTTAGTATTGCGGGAAAATAGAACGATAACAAATCGAAAGTTAGTGGGCATTTTTCGAAGAATTTCAATAAAAATCAAAAGTAAAGTAACAAAAATAATCAAAACTTTGATAATAGGTGTAAATCATGTGGAAATAATCATAAATGGTATATACAAGAAATGGAAACAGCCGAGATCCACGAATCCCCACAAACTTAAAACGAGGACGCCAACTTCCCCGTTCTTCCAATCAATTCTAATAACAACCCCATGAATATGCCACACAGCAAACTTGCAATTAAACCAAAGCCAAAGCAAATATAAACCCAAGCATCACAGCAAAGTGAGCAACCAAAATTCGACAAAATACCTCCAATTATCATAAGGGAACCCAAAAACTGGATCCAAATTCACAATCTTCTCAAGGAAAATAATATTAACCTTCACGATCCTAAGAAAAACGCAATGGGAATCGCAATAACCCTCAAAACATCAACGGATCACAGAAACGCCAAAAAATTGCTTAAAGGGGGTATAACCCTAAAAAACGAATTAAGCTACTTAAATCAAGAAAAAAATTCTAAGATCTCTCGTGAAAACCGCAGTCTTATATTCAAAATAGTCTCCGAGAAATTTCCTTGTGAAGATAAATTATACAGGAACCTGTGATGTCACAACCGCCGAAATCGCAGTCTTCTGTTCGTTCAGTCATCAGTGAACCGTACCGTATACTGTAAACGGTTGCAATTCGTTCTAGGAGATAAGTTTCTTCTGTTTTGGAAAATTCTTACACGTGTTAATACTGTCCCTGATATTCTAGTGTGACGTCAAAAGCGCCTAGTTGTAGCTTTAAACCGCCCTAACTCGAAAACGGATCATCGTAGCAAGACACGGTTTAAATATTTATTCTTAGATTTTTTTGCATTAAAACTTTCATTTTTGGGTCATACCCCCTTTAAACTAAAAAAAGTACAATATTATACGTACTTCGTAGAAGAGGACCTGAAACTCAACATCATTATCAAAGGTCTAAACCCAGAAATACCAATAGAAAAAATCAGACAAGACTACACCTGCGAAATGCTGCAATTGTGAGGGTAACCACCCAGCAAACTACAGGGGATGCCCAAAGAACCCAAACACTAAAGAAACAACTCAAACCCAACCACAACCGACACCAAACTACCCAAAAACCACAAATTCAGCGATTAACTACGCAAAAGCAGCCAAACCTCCCAACCCACACCCAAGAACCAATACAATCCTCAAAACCAAAACCCATTACTTCTATTGCTACTTTAAGACCCCACAGAAATTGATACAATATTATTTTTGTTTTTATAAAAACCATAAATGTCAAAAGTGAAGGACAGAGCATTTTGAGAAAATGTGTTTCAAAAATAATAACAAAAGGCATTTTTTAGCGAGATCCCAGTGATAACCATTTATAACCGGTGTGGTTATACACGTTAACACTCCCACTTCAAGAATATATCCCTACCTTTGGCAGATTTTTAGGATTAAACCGTTTCTCGCTAAAACGGAACGCTTTTCAAAATTTCACAATAAAGTGAGATTAATTTATATTTTGTTTGTGGTAAACATAGAGAAAATGAGGTCAACAATTAAGTCCTTATTACTGATTGACGATATTATTTTTGAAAACAACCTGTATATTTTAATTTCGAAGTATTATCAAGTCAAGTATATTTATTTTAGTCAACCATCCAAGGACCTTTTTTTTCAGTTATACATGTAAACCCCATACTTTGTGAGTGGCTTGCTTACATCAAGTCCTACAACTTTTCCTCTACGACTTTTCTCGGAAATGGCACGTATGCGCGCAGGCGACTCGCAAACATGTCGATCTGACGTAGCTATGTTTCCTGATACATGTAGGTAAATCTAATTTTACGAATACTGTTTGATTTTTAGGTCTAAATCACGGAAATCAACTTGGCCGACAAAAATAATGGCAAATTGAGGGAGTCCGATACCCCCAAAATGTCGATCTGACGTGGTTATGTTTCTTGATACATGAAAATCTAATTTCACGAATAATGTTTGATTTTTATTTCTAAATCACGGAAATCAACTTGGCCGACAAAAATAATGGCAAATTGGGGGAGTCCGATACCCCTAAAATGTTTGCGAGTCGCCTGCGCGCATACGTGCCATTTCCGAGAAAAGTCGTAGAGGAAAAGTTGTAGGACTTGATGTAAGCAAGCCACTCACAAAGTATGGGGTTTACATGTATAACTGAAAAAAAAGGTCCTTGGATGGTTGACTATTTATATTGCGAGAAAATCATGAGAGACAGCTGTTGTGAAAACTCACATCATTTTGATCATTTTTTATTATTTAGTGCTCTCTTAAAGAATTTTTCTAAAGTTAAGTTTAAGTGAGAAATATCGATTTTTATTTTTTGCCTTCAGCTTTAAAAGGGTTCGACGCCTTGTCTACCCGATTTATTGGTTTTGGGCGAACCCATTCGTTTTGATGGGGTGCCTGGTAGCAGGTAGGACGAGTCCATTTTTCATTTTTTAGGAAATAACAGTCTCTGATAAGCTCTTGAGCAAGTAGTTTGCTGCCCTTCGCTCTGATTTTTTGATCGCGAAAAAAGGTGACCGTTGCCCTTGAACGGTTTTACCTACCTATATTTCTCTGATTTTCCCTGATTAACGCAATAAATTTGCATCCCTAAATCTCTGGACATACTTATTTAATTAAAATTTGCTCTGATAATTACACGGGCTTTATCGCGAAGTTGTTAGAAGAAGTTTGGACATTAGGTCAAAGGTTGTTTTGACCACTTATAAGCAGTAAACTATTTACTAACAATAATTGTATCATTAGTATAAGTTTCGAAGTAGAAAGTGATGCGGTGATAATAATAATAAACGTTTATGAGCACGTTATTATAAAAATATCTAATTACCTACTTATGTATATTGAATGTATTTGTTAAGAAATGTAGGTATTTAATTTTGGGCTAAACTACCTTTTCCTTGAGCTTTTCCTGAAAGCAATAAATTCAACCTATACGGTTGTGGTCCTTCGAAGAATATAAATTACCTGGAACCAATCAGGTAGTTTAATTTTCTTGACATAACCCAAGTGTTCTGTCCCCCTGGGCCCTGTGTGTTGGAGGGAGAATCAACATCTACCCCAGACAACAGCTTATAGGCCATAATATGTGGATTCTTCATTATAATTATATTACTTTTTTTGCAATTACCTCGTACATTTGAAGATCTTCTTACAAAAATCATGGAAAAAGATACAAATAATGTTATTAAAAAAAAGTACAGAAATGGAAGACAACCTGTTGCGCCTGACTTTGCTGATTTTTATAAGGTATATGGCCTCCCAGGCAACTTTACATTCTCTGAGGGACAGATTTAACATGATACCTGCAACAGTGATGCATATAATTAATGGTTTCCTGTTTGGGAAGCCCGGGCAGACGTATCTCAATTTATGAGATAGCAGAGTTATCAGGGAAAGCATATCATAGAGCGTTCACGATGGACAATATTTGTTCTGAATTTTGAAAATGCGGCATCGTACCACTTAATAGACAAGTTTTTAACAGAGATGAATATGCAGCCTCATATGTTACCGATCAGGAGACAGCGTCTAGTGATAATCAAACATTCAACTTCAAACAACCTTAACGACCAGCCATCAACGTCATCCCAAATTCCACGTCTAAGTCTAACTAATATAGAAGACAATAACTTCAACGACCAACCACCAACGTCATTCCAAACACCACGTCTAAATAATGTAGAAGAAAATAACTTGAACGACCAGCCATCAACGTCATTCCAAACTTCACGTCCAATATGTAATACGTTTACCGATTCCTTGATTATTACGCCGGAGAGCATCCAACCTTTTCCAACAAGTAAAGGGAGAAAATTCGGAGAATCAAGAATTCTTAATGAAACTTCAGGGAAGGACCGTTTAGAGCAAGAAAGAAGAGAGGAAGAGTTTTTCCGAGTGAGGAAGCAAAGAAGAATATTGAAGAAAAGAAAACCTTATTAAAAGATGCCCAGAAAAAGGAAAATCCACAAAAAAACTTGCAATATTGTTCAGATGACAGCGATATATCAGAAAGTGGTGACTTGGTATTGAATGACAGCAAATCAGATTGCATTAGCGAATTAAGGAAAAATATTTCGGATGACGAATTTATGGAACAAGTTATTCAATTACAGGATCTCGAAACTAGAATTCCAAACATTTTTCCAGGAGACTAACTCCTCGTCAAATATATGCTTCAAAAAAGGTAATTAAATTTTTCGTGGGTGAAATTGGAAAAATTATTGACGGACAATATCAATTAAATTTTCTAAGAAAGAAGAATAAAGGTTTTGTGTTTCCAATTGTTATTGACAAGGACATAATAGACTTTGATCAAATTGAGCGAAAGCTACCGAAACCAAAAGATCAAACTACTACAGCTCGTGCAAAATCAATAAAAAAGTTTTCTGTAGGCTTAAGTGGTTACAATATAAACTGATTGATATGTTTTATACCTTTTCTAATTTCTGTACTGAAATACAGTTTTTTGAGGTTCAAGTGTTTGCGATATAAACTGATTTATATGGTTTATAGGAAATATAGTTTTTTTTATGTTTTATTGTATTTTTATTAACTTTTAATAGGTGTCCATAAGTGTCCCTAGGTCGTCCCCGTTATTGGGGCACATTTGGACACTTGCAGCATTATTTTAAATTGAGAATATATATATTTATTTTTAATATGAATACTTTTAGTCCCTGATACTTTATACGTAAAAAGTTGAAGTTGATATTTGCTGAAATAATTTATTAGATATTTTGATAAATATTGGGACCCTAATTTACAGGTTAAACTTCATTTTTTTAAAATTACCTACTTTTGAAACTCTTCTGTCCGGCGTGGCGGGTTGCAAGATATTCAGTACACTAGATGGCACCCAAGCATTTTTGCAAATTCCTCTAGATGAGGAAAGTGCAAAACCCCGCACATTTTCAACTATATCTGGCAGATATGGTCTCTTACGTATAACACGATTCCAACAGCTACAATTTTTTCTAGGGTGCATTTTAAACCATACATGCTTCGCGATGCACCACCTGGTAGCTTGGGCCTTGCAACACTAGGACTGGATGAACACTGAATTATTCGTGGAAGTTCTGCACCACTTTATAATCCATATACAACCTCCTCATTGGAAAACCCAACATTATTGCTCTTTGACAGTCATGAAAGTCACCTTTAAATTGAATGTCTTCATTTGGCCAAGTCTAATGAGGTGACAATTTTAACCTTTCCTCCTCATTGCAGCAATAAATTGCAATCATTAGACTTTGGTGGTTATTTTTCGTTCAAAGCACACTACAATCGAGCTGTCGAATCCTGGCTAATGCACCACCCTGGCATTCCAATGACTACTATAAACCAGAGTGTATTACCAGTACATTTCAACATTCCATGACTTCTATTGACATAACATCAGGCTTTCGCGAATCAGGTATTTTCCGTATAACCCAGACATATTCACAGAAAATGATTTTCTTCCTAGCTGTGTTACAGATAGGCCTGAACCGCCCACAACCTCAAATACTATTACTGATTCAACAGTTGTAGTATCTACTGAAAACAGCAGCAAGATGATGCTCCTACAAATATTGATGTTATAAGAACATCATTTCCTGTACGTTTACATGAAAAGATTCAGCCATTGGTGGCGATTTGAAAGCCCCAACCATAACAATGAAACCACTTTTAACTTCTCGTACGAAGAGAGGATGATTAGAGATAGGTTGATAGTGGGAGTCTATGACAATAAATTCAAGCAAGGCTTTTGCGAGAAACAGAACTTGACTTACAGAAAATTGTTGAATACTATGTTGTAAAGAAATGAAGTTAAGGCCAACAAAACAATTTGTTGAAGGGCAAACGTCTTTTATTATCACCATTTAAACTGAAATTAACATAGAAATCATTTTTCGTAGAACCATTTGTGAGATTTAGAGCATCAATGAATCAATTCTTGGCATAATTATTAATCATATACAATATTAAAAGAATAAAGAAAATACAAAATCAACAATCAGCCGCGAATACACAATATAGCAAAATTAGGTACATACCTGACACTCTAAATATCGATTTAGCCAAAATTCCTGAATGCAAAGTTGGGAAACGCAGCAAAAAAAAAAAAAAAAACAGTTTTGGAAAGCGGGTTTCACAAAAAAATATATAAATTTAAGAATAATTTTAAAATTAGTAGGTCCCTCTGTTTGTCAGAGAATGAAATTTAATTGTAGTAAATAAGTTTATATTAAAGAAAAGTTTATGTTTAATAAACTTGAGATACCAGGTAAAAATTCATACACATGACGCTACTGAGGCCAAGAATAAATATCCATCAATTATTATTACTGTTAACATGACGAAGGCACTTCAACAAATGGTTCCTTATTAGATTCCGTTACAGTGTCAGTAAGCCTAAGCAAAGAACACTTAAAAATACTGAACTCTCAATTTAAAGAAGAACAAGTTAATGTTGTTAAAGCAATGGAAAAAAAAAATGCCCCAGATGTTTGTACGAGCATGTAAAAAAAAATGCCCAGCTCATTATAAAACTTATGCTTGTTGCCAGAAAACAAGACATTTTGCTAAGACATGCACAAAGAGCATGGAAAAAAAGAGGATCCACACAATATTGTTAATACTATGGGTGCTGAAAAAAACAAGAAAAAAAAAATTAAAAAAAACATCAATGAAGTTCAACAAGTAGAGCAAATGTTGAAACCGATAGAAGCACTTTTTGTGTACGAATGTCAAGACACTAGTCAAAGAAAGCTTTGGTATAAAACCATAAATATTGAAGACAGCCATGTAAAATTTGAACTTGACTGTGGTGCTGAAGTGAGTATTTTGCCTTGAAATATTGTCAAAAACTAAAAATGACGTTTTTTGAAAACTACCTATTAAGAAGTCTTTCAAGGAACATGAAAAATTCATGGATTGTGCTCGATAAAGCTCTCTGATGTTGCTTAACCAGTGGTTCAGCATCAAAGGAAAGTACCGTTATTCTTGAGATCAAAGAAATAATTTCTAAAGTAGATTATCCAACTAAATGGGTAAATAGTTTAATTAAGAAATCGGACGACATTACCTATCTGCATAGATTCAAACCATTAAATAAGTACATCCTTAGGGAACATTTTCAAATTCCGACAAATGATGGCATTGTTCAGGAGCTACTCTTTTTTCGGTTATTGATATGAAGGATGGTATTTGGGAACTCTAGCTTGATCAACCTAGTGCAGACTTATGTGTTTTTAATACACCTTTTTGTAGGTACAGATTCAATAGTTTATATTATATGTTTTTAAAATTTTTAAGGAGTATGTTATAAGTTAGGTTAGTCCACCAAGACAATACACCTTTAAATTGACAGGTATTGTTGAAGAAAGATGGCTATTAAGATTTCGCAGGTTGCTAAATAGATTGAGGGTCGGTAATAAACAGAGAAGACTTGATATAGTGACGAAAAAATATTTACTCTCTCTGTTCCAAAGAACTCCCAAAATGAACGATTTTACGTGAACCAAGATCTGAAGAAATCTAATGCTGATCTCAATAGGCTGTTAAAGGAAAGAGACAAATTTAGCTGTTATGTTATGGTTTATGCGGCAATTTCCAGAAACTTTATACAACACTTTTACTATTTTTTATTGAACAAGTAGTAAGGCTCAACTCAGAAACGTATTGCGAGACTGTATTGGATATGTCGTAGGCAAAACGCGAGCATAAAATGCATTTTTATCTTCGTTATGCCGACACCAATTCAGACAAACTAGCTACTGATGGCCTGATTGCAAAATTGTTCATGACAGGCCACGTCACCCTCAAAGCCAGGGTAGCATACAAAGAAGTAATCAAGATGTTGAGAACATGCTTAGTTCCTGGATGTCCGATCACTCCTCCACAAATTGGTCCATGGGGTGCTTTTTTGTATAGTGGCAGAATTTTTTTTCAAAACTTCGCATTATTGGAAGGACTTCGGACCGTGCATTGTTTGGAGCTGATCCGAAACTTAGAATAAGATTGACAACCACGGGTATAAATACCAATATGAGGCTCGATTCGATGCATAAGACGATAAAATACTTTTTCCTACGAGCGTGCGCAAAGAAGTACTTTTCCGCACGCATTCCAGGGCTCAAAGTTACACTTTTCCGCACTCAGTGCGGATACAGGCCTTATCCGCACTGAGTGCCGAAAAGTAAAAATACTTGTCAAGCAACAATAAGTGCACCTGTCGACTTTGACACATGATGACAAATTTTTTCTCGGTTTCTATATCAGCCAACATCAATACAAACACCAAATATAAATTAACCTTGACACATTGTCAGATTTGTTCTCTATTTATATGCAAGAATCTACAAACTTTATCATCAAATTTAAATGCTTTAAGATGAACAGCTCTGACGAGGATTTTCTGTTATTTTTTTTATTAGGTAATTTTTTGATAAATGTATAGGTTCGCTTCAAGTTAATTAAAAATAATTGAACAAATTATGGGTTTAAAAAAAAAAAAAAATCTTGTTACCTACCTGATATGAAGCTCGTAGGAAAAATGTTGTTCCTAACACGTGCGCAAAGTGTCTTTTCCGCACGCAAACACGTATCCGAACTCCGCTTCGCGTCGTTCGTATAACTGTGTTTGCGTGCGGAAAAGTGACACTTTGCGCACTTGTTAGGAAAATAACTATTTTTTTGAATCGTTAAGATATCGAACGTTTGGATAAGTTATTAAATACCGTTTTAGAAAATGTAAGAAATCAGACTGTGGGTAGAGTTATAAAACTAGTGAAAGGAAAAAACACAGTAGGCATGTCATTAAGTAAGACATTCTTAAAAAACACAACCTTGCAAAAGTAAGTAAATTTAATGTTGTGATGGTGAATGAGTGGAGTTGGATGGTAAAAAGTGGTTCAGATAACTACGTTACTGACAGACTTTGTTACGATAAATTTGTCATTTACGTAACATGTTCCATCTCTTCTTATTTTCATTATAAAGTAGTATTTTTTCCATTTCAGAATCACCCAAATAATCTCCTCAAATTCAAATTTAAATTTAAATTCAAATAATACAAGTACTGCCATCTATCTATCATGTCCGTAAAGTGCGGATATCTTACCGGTACTGCCATCTAGTGCCCGATGGTTTATTTTTCAAACTATGATTTTTGGTTAATTCGCATTTGACAGTCATTTGTATTTTCATTGAGAGATATTATATTTGTCTCACTTTTAGCAAATGGATATATTTCTGTCCTTTTCCAACTTTTGATTCTGAAATAATCGTTTTTTGGCTTAGTGATCTAATTAATTACCAGTTTTTTATTTTTGAAATAACCTTAATTTAAATTATTATAATTTGTAAACAGTTGAAATGATTTTAGTGGATTTTTATCCATTCTCTTTTATTCCATGCGGGCTTTCATTGTGTTTTCATTTTGACGTGAATATGGTCTTTTGGGTGTACTCCTATGATTGGTTGAAGCTGGTTGGAATGCAGTAAGTATATAAAACACAGGATCGTTTTCCTGCTGGCTGTGGTTTCTAAAACGCTCTTTTTCCTTGAAAAATAGTCTGGCAGGCAAGTCCACTTTATTTTTAAAATAATTTTGTGCTTTGAATTTCTGGATCCTCCCTTATAAATATTTCAATATTCAAATTATCATATCTTTGTTTTTACCTGTTAAATCTTATCTGTTTTTGAAATATAAAATTATATTTTAAGTTTTTTTATCTAATTGTTGGCTTCCATTTTGTGTGAATTGCTTATTGATTGGTGCTACGTTTAGTTATAAGAGGTAAGTCAAAAGATTTCCGGATTTTAAATAGGTACTGCTGCCCTGGTTTTCAGAATCAGTTTTTAGTGTGGGAATATTGGACCATTTACTCTAAATAGAGTCGGCGAGAACCAAATTTGTGAGTCCATCCCCATTAACTCGTTATTGAATCCAGGCAGAGGCCTGTGCAACCATTATCTGTTTGACTCCCTAAAATATTATCTCAACTAAAGGGTGTAATTTTCTTATAGAAATCCAGACAGGTCAAAAATTCAGTTAAAAAGTTTTAATTAAAACATCTCAAGAATTTTGACACATTCTGGATTTGATTAATTTCAACCCCAGGTTTATCTAGTATCTGTGGTAGCTACCTTAATTCGAGAAGAAAATTTTGTCTATTTAGGGGAGAATCCAGAGATTTCATTTCTTATTTTTTTTACCTACCTTATTTTTGCTCGTATTTTTGCCTGCCAGAACTGTTATCAAGAAAGCAGCATTTTGCTCAATTATAACGAGCATTATAATCATTATAATTAAATCTTGTTATTATTTTATTTTACTATTATCATTATCTTATCTTATTCTTAATTATTCAATTATTTTTTTTTATGTTAAAATATTAATTTTTTCTACTTGCAATAGTTTTTATACCTGATTCTGTTGAAAGGAGTGTCTGTGCAACAATCATTTTATATTAAATTTCAATTTCAATTTCCTATGCAAGACACTCACTTTTTGACAGAATTCAGGAATTAAATGTTCCGAATATTGGTGAACCTGATACTGCCTTATTCTTTTCTGGGTACCTACTCTACATAAAGATCACTGTTTGGATTATGGATCAGCTGGAGTGACGTTACTCCAGCAATCTATCCTTTTCCTGGATACAGGAAACCACATGAAGAGCTCCAGTTCACGAAAGTGAAATCCCAACACCCACTGAAGAGCTCCAGATTGAAAAGGTATATGGTGTCAGATTCACCAGAACAAACAAGCTGTCAACTGTACATTTTACAGAAAATAACATTGTACACAAAATAAAATTATTGTTTATTGGATGTTGAGTGGTTTCATTTGCACACAAAGGGGCTACACGTTATCTTAATTTTTCTTTGAATTCACGACCCTAGATTATCTTTTCTTAAAGTATACAAATTCGTATTTCATTAAGTTTGTACAGAATGTTACACTTGTGTACATACATTCAGTTCCAAAAAAAGTGACGCACTTGATTTTGACCTATCATTAAAAAAAAACCCAGATTTTTGATTTTTTTCAATTTGTTGGTGGGTGATTAATTCAATTGTCTTTAAAAAAAAATTTAAGAGATGGAAATTTTATCAAAGCTTCCTGGATGGTAGTGGAAAAACTGGAACCATGATATTTTCTCAATTTTTGGATCACCCTGTGTGTTAATCAAGTAATGGTATAAAAAATGCTTACACTCTATATGGAAGACGCGTCTTCTACTAGCATTTTATTTTTTTTATTACGTTTAGTCCGCAAATGAAATTCATTGTAGATTCACATTGCCTTTAAAAAAACAGTTGCCGTTTTCATAGCAATTCATTTGTTAGGTGCTTCAATATTTGACACTCAGTGGTTGTGTCATTAATTAAGTTTCATTAAAAAAGCTTTTTAGTGTTACATTATGGAGAATGGAATATTCCTGAATGGTCGAATGTCTTGTTTACGGATGAGTCAAGGTTTTGCCTGAACATGGTGGATGGAAGCAGCATTAGTGCGAAACTTCTTAGAAGCTGCGAGTACCACCATATTATAGTGGCCTGCGAGAAGCCCCGATATGAACCCGATTATAGAACATTTGTGGGATGAATTAGGAAGAAGGGTACGTTCTCGCGAGAGGTATCCGGGAAGTCTCGCAGAAATGGCAGATGTATACCAATGAAAACGATACGAAACCTGATTTTCAGTATGCCACGTAGATTAGAAGCACTTATGGCCGTTTGCACCGACCATTTCAAAAGAGGTTGCGTTTCTCTTCCACATGAAAGAAAAGAAAACGTCAAAGCAAGATAAATAAAAAACCAAACAAAAAACAAAAAGATTATATTAATAATATGTTAAGTGGTAAATTAGAGGAAATTATTCCAGCTGATCCAAATTATGACCACACATATTAGTTATAGAGGGTATCTGGTGGCTCTCATAAAACCTTCCATTTATTTTTGACGTTGTACATCATATTCATATCTCCAATCTTCGAGACAGCAGGAAGATATAGGACCACATGACGAGCTGATGAACTATGACCCACAGGAAGAAGCACAGGACCACATGACACTTAAATCCCTTTCCTCGGAACCTAAAAATTCAATAGGTCTTTTATGAAAGATGCTGCTCTCCTTGTAACAGACTCCCACACTCCTCTACAGAGTGAGATTTAAGTATGGAACGTCTCAATTATCTCGAAAACGGATTACAGGATTTTTATGAATTTTGGTTTGAAAGAGTATTGTAATATGGCCGGCTTGTTAGCCTTAGAAATAGCCGCCAGAGTCCAGAGAACTATAAAATTGAAAATTAGAATAAAAATTAAAACTTGATTTGGTTACAGAAACCTATATTTTAAATACTTTTGATATCATCCACGGCGCCGTGACGGCGCATTTTTTCCCAAAATTTTATAAGGCAGTTTGTCTTCTATCCCTGAGGATATGTATTATGTGGTGCCGTCGGATTTAAAATATGATGCCCTGATCTTGTAGAGGAGAAGAAGCGAGCGTCTTCACAACCACTGTCGCTGCCGCCGCCGTTGACCAATCATCATCTAGCGTCCGCTTTAAATTCAAGTAGTGTCTACAATAACATGTTTTTGATGGTTTTGACATATCAGTGTGGAAAAAAAATGCCGCAACGTGCAGGAAAATCTATTTTCTGCACTAAAAACAGCATGGAAAATGCATTTTTCGCATGGTTGTAGAAAAAAATCTTTAACTGTGAAAAAACAGCACACGCTCAGTTCTTTTGTAACCAATAACAGTTTAGGAACATCTCTAGAAAAAGCCAATTGCTATATACAGGGTGTTCCTAAATATCATGTACAAAGGGAAGGGGGTGATTCTTTGGTTTATTTTATGACTAAAAGTTCTAATAAACATAGGTCGCAAACGCTTCGTTACCGATCTACAGGGTGTTGAAATATTAATGTATTTATATTGAAAATGAGCAAGAATATGGCGGCGAGGGGTGTCTTACTTCCAGATTCTCATTGAAAATGAGCAAGAATATGGCTGCGGGATCTCTATTGTCGCCACACACAGGTTTATTGAGTCACTTTAGTTTCATCTAGCTAATTACAGAAATTTGTTTTTTAATTTTTTTCTCGATAAGGGTCGGTGATACGAAAAAACTACAAGAGAACAAAAAGTTGCTAAATAGGGTAGAAAAATTATTTTATTTCTTAGAATCGCCCAGCGGCGCACCGCGAAAAAGTTCAGGGGCAGAAAAGGGGGCATGACCCCTGAAAAAACATCACCCTGTAAATTCTGGCGAACGTTTGACATGTGCAATCATTCAGCTTCTATTGCGTAACCTATGTTCCAAATTTGAGTAGAATCCCTCTAAAATTGCAGGAGCTATAAATAAAAAACTAAAAAAAAAATAAAATTTCTACACCCTGTAGCTCGGTAACGAAGCGTTTGCGGACATATGTTTATTAGAAATTTTAGTCATTAAATTAACCAAAGAATCACCCCCTTTCGTTTGTACATGATATTTAGGAACACCCTGTATGTATAGGCATTTGTAGCGGAACATTATTTGCGTTCTAGAGTTGGAGTTGCAGAACATCTGCCAAATTTTATATCTAAAATATGTACCGATTCCGAAATTGTCAAAAACATAAAATGCAGCAAAACAAAGACTACGGCCGTAGTTAAAAATGTTCTTGGTCAATCAAGCTCCAATAAAATATACACTATAATAAAATCAACAAAATTTTCACTAATTATTATAAATGAGTCAACGGATTTAAGTACTGAAAATCACCTGGTAGTTGCGCGATATTTTGCCTGCGAGGCCGCAAAAAAAATGAAAAATTTTCGCAGAAACCAATGGTGCCTTAATGTCAATAAGCCTGGAAATAAAGGTTTGTGACGTGATTTTTGAAAAAAATCAATTTTGTGACCCTGTATTTAGATTTTTGATTCTCGGTCTTATAAGGGTTAAATTTTAAGATCACAGCGCCACGCCTGCAAAAGTTGGAACCCTTACATGAACATGAGATATGCCTTTATTTTGTGCGCCATTAGCTCATTAGTATAAGTGGTTTGTTCTGTTGTGACTAAGCGAATTTATTGAATTTCTGGGTAAGTAAGTAATATCCTAAAATCAAAATATTGTAACTATATAGACGTATATTCGAAAAAAGCTTAGCTTAGTTGTTAATGCTAGACATGGGATATGTGGAATTACAGAAGAACATCCTAACAACTTGAAACATTATGCTCTCTGCCTTCAAACAAGTACTCTTCAATCAGCCCACATAAAATTGAAGGTGTTCCTAATCTTGAAGACGACGGAAAATGTATTGTGCGTAAGGCAATATGTTCCTGCAAGGCAGAAAAAAGTGGTCGATGCAAATATATATCGGCAGTATTGATATTTTGTACAAGGTGATTTTATATATTCTTCGATAGAACTAAGTACCTAATTGAGATTTTTGTGTTTTACTTTTTTAGGTTATCAATGGATAAGTTAGAGAAAATATCTCAAACCGATATCGCTTGTGCGTAGTCTACGCAAAAAAAAAGATACGCAGGAAAAATACAAAGCAGTGCCAATCGATAAAATGCCCTGTTTTGAAAGCAAAACTTAATTGGTTTCAGTAGATGCAAACATATTGGCAAATATTCGTGCAAATTTGATATCTGCTTTGCCTTCTTCTGCTGTAGCATTGCATACGTAAGTACTTATAGAAAAACAATAGTAAAAGGTTAAAATTATTTTTACTTTATCAGGGCTGGTGGAAAATCTGAGGAGACTCCATACACTGTCAACCACGAAATGGAAATTACCAGTTTATTGATACTAAACTGTGCCTCAATCAAGTATTATGATGGAATTAGCTGCTCACAAAAGTGATTTTGTTGCTGATTGCTGCAATAATTTTTTAACAAGAAATTTTTCCGAGTCATCAGACGAAATACTTGTGAATACCAAACGCACAAAGAAACAGTAAGCTTCCCAGAGAATATTTAGAATCACAGGATCTAGAGTTTACGAGATATACACCTACAAAGAACAAGATTGGTGCAAAAAAAACTTCCAATTAAATATTTCAACCCAAAAAGCTTCACAACCAAGAATGTTGAACACGGTCTGAAACAAGAAGCAGTTGCTAGAAGTGTTTTCGAAAAAAGTACTGGTTTCAATGTTGTCAAGTGCGGACTAGTTGTGTCACATTTTAATCCTTGGTTGGGGTATTCACCAGTTGGGATAATTACCGATCGATAACGAAGGAAATCCAAAAGCGCTACTTGAAATAAAGTGTCCATTTCAGGTAATTCATGATTCATATCAGGAAATTTCCTTCAATATTTTTTTATATTTTCTATAGGTTCAACAGAAACAGTAGATGATGTGCTGAAGAACCTCAAGTATCTACTTCTTGACGAAAATAATATTTACTACCTTAAATAAAAACATAAGCCCAAGTACAATTAGGTATGGCACTTTTGAATTTGCAGACTTGCTATTTCGTGATCTTTTGTTCACTAGACAAAAGCATTGCCATAATAGAGACAGAATATGATTATGATTTTGTAAAATCATATTAAAAACTTTTCCTTATTTTCATCAGTCAAGTGGTAATGCAGCAAAATTATACAGGTTGTCAACGCAAGTTCGCAGCATATGGGAAACTTTTTTATTATCAATTTTACGAAAAGAAGTTATTACTCATAAAAGTTTCTGCTTCTTGAAAAAGTAATATTGAACTATTAAAACTTAAAATAGCATGGACAGGGTGGCCAGAAAATAGAAAAATATACATGGTGTTACGGTGTTACCTAAGTACGGTTCGTAACTTCAGTATGTGATTCCTTACAATATTGTAAGGAAAAAAGTTTCCATAAACGTGTCATAAACGTGTTTTCAAATTTGGCAGGTTTGTTAGTGATCACAAAAGGTATCTTTTGACTATAATATGACTTGCTTAATCTGAAAAAAATATCAAAGTTTTAAAAAATAGTGACAGGCCAGTTTTTTTCCTACATTTACCGACATACATGCCCTCTGACTACCCTGTACATGCTATTTCAAGTTTTAATAATTTAATATTATTTTTTCAAGAAGCAGAAACTTTTATGAAGGATAACTTTTTCTCGTAAAATTGATAATAAAAAAGTTTCCCATATGCTGCGACTTAAGTGGACACACTGTATATTATAAAATTAGCAGTGGGGTTGAGAATAAATATAATACCATGAGGAAAACCACCTATTTAAGATATTATTTCTTTAAATCTTAACTTTTCAAAAAATCGTTTACTGAATAAAAATAAATGTTGCAACCATGTAATGCGCCGTCAAGTAGGGGCGAACCTAGAGGCACCACAGAAAAGCGTACGAAGGGAAGATAGAGAATACGCAACTAGACTAGAGAACGAGCTGGACTGGTCGCTTAGAAACGTGTCTGTAATTATTCATTATTCAATTTTTATTTTTATTTCGCATTAAACTGATTGTTCAATCCAATTTGTTATTAGTGTGTATGTCGAGGAGCAATCACAGGTCAGTTGAATAATTGTTATTTTGTTTTCGAGAGTTCAATTATTTATACAAGTATCATTTTTTTAAATTTTTATGTTTTTGTGTTTGTTTATAACATGTTTTGATAACATGTGCATTGTTCGTGTATTTAACAAAAATGTTTCATACTGTAAACAATACAGATAAAGAGTAAATTAAAACCTAGAAAAATTATGTGCTGGCTTTTTGTGCTGGGATTTTGATTTTTGGATTTAGAGCGTACATTAGGAGGGCCTTATTAAATTTACTAACATTTTCCTACCCTGACGAGAGAATATCCTAGCAAATTGAAATAATCAATCTCGAGATATTGGCTCAAAAACAACTATAGCTGAGTAGCTTCCCGTATGGGACCTCAGTACCTGCTGGGAAACTGGCTAACTAATAAAAAACCTCTTCAGTATTGAATATAGGTAGTGTTGATCGAATGCAGAGTGTGTAATTGAAATTTTAGCACAACAGGGGCGGTACCTAATTTAAAATTTTATTGACTTAAATTATCGAATTAATGACTGACAATTATTATTAAAATTACACAGTATGTTTCGATTTTTGAGGAATGTTAGATCGAGGGTTTCTCTGTCGTGCCCTTTCCCCTCGTTAGTTCCAGGATGAGAACGGTACGATTTACTTTAATAATAAAGTAGACGTTTCACAAATTTTTCGTTTTTTTTCACATATCACAGCTTCCCTTAAATTTCCCAAATATTTGCTATGTCCATTACGTAAAATTGAGTAAGTTTCCACAACGTAGGTCCTATTTGTTTTTCATTTCGTTTTTCAGAAGATTTGTTGTTTAAAGGGTAATAAAAATTCACATCGTTCAATCTTACTGAACGAACCCAGGTATGTTATACTACAACCATTATGATAATAATTACTAATTAAAGGCAATGTGGTAAATAAAACAAAAAGATGTTTCCAGAAGTATTTATTTTATAAATTTATCATCTGCTGAAATTGGTGCAGATAAATTAGTCACTGCACATGCAATTATGAATATATCTTTAGACCCCAAGTGCTTAATTCTCGAGTTCAGAACGGGAGCATTCATATCATAGATATGATCGTTCACATCATTCGCCATTCTATTCCACCGAAAAATTGGTATTCTCGAACGTAAATGATGTCGATCGACCGGGGTATTCAATGGTTCCATGTTGTCATATATTTTATGTTAAATGCCACCATTTTGTTGCGTTAAAAAGAAGAAGAATATTTACAAACAAAACATAACCTATCTTTTCCACTTGTCCTTGTGTACAGTCGTGTGAAGTTTTTAACAGGAAAATAGATGATTTGTTTTTTTCAACTTTCAAGCTTGGGAGGAATTTCAATCAGCTCTATAAAGGTGAGTTTTTTTAAGTATATAAAATATGATAATTGTTACATTTTTTTCAGGTTTTAGCAACTGGCATTATTAATTTATTTAGTTTTATTATAGATGTCTGAAAATATCGAATACAATCAGAAAATAACGGCGCCTCGAAGAGCACCTATAATTCCTCATTAAAAAGAAATATTAACAGACTTCCTTCGAAGTAATGATCAGTTACTATTGGGCAAGTTCAGTAATGAATTTACCAAAAAACAAGCCCAACAATTGTGGGTAGAGGTTACAGGCATTTTAAATGCTATTCCTGGAGGGTTGAAGAAAACCTGGGTCCAATGGAGAAAGGTATATCTACGTTTATAAATTTTTCATAGCTTGGAAAGTTCTCGGACTCACTCTACCAAACACTCAGCTAGTGTTAGTTATAAAGTCATCGGGATTTATTGAACTTTTTAGACATGGCAGGATATGAAAAAAAAATCTGAAATTGAAGGCTGTAGCAGAAAAACGGTATGGTTCAGGAACAGGTAGTAGTCCAGTAAAAGTTATAAAATAAAATATTGAATATTTTATCGCCGATGGCTACTTTTGGTGACACACTTGTACCCATACCAAATGTGATATTTGAGTTTGTGCTCCTATCTAACGTATACAATACCTAATTATGTATAAAACATTTTCTATTTTCAATTTTCCCCAGACTTCTTCTGATTCAGCACATCAAAGAAACCGAATCGCACCTTGGAAACTCTCATTTGGAAGTGATAACTAATAATGAACCTAATGATGAAGAACCTATAGTAAGTAGTTTCTTCATTTTAGAGCAGGTAAACCTAAAGTGTTCTTTTATGACAGTTAATTATAGAAAAAGGAACAGCTGAAACGCCCAGCAAAAAGTTGACCCCTAACCCACAAAAACGTTTGATTAAAACTAAGAGGTTAGAATATTCTGTTCAAGTTTCGAAGCAATTAGTAAGTATTGAAGAAGAAAAGAAAAAGGAAGCATCAAGAACTATGTAGAAAAAATAATATATATTATTTAAAAGAAAGATTATGAAAATTTAAAAAGTTCTCTTCAATGCCAACCAGATCTTTTGAAGCAAGTAAGGGAAGTCAAACAACATTTTTTATCATCCTAATTATTATTATAATTTATAAGTGTCTTTTTGGATAATGGGGTAGTATACAAATGATTTTTAACTACTGCGTAGTGATATACTCGTATCGTACTATTTAGTGTAATCAGTTGCTTTGTAAAAACCGAAATACAGTGGAATCATTTTTTTTAAATTTCCTCTTAGCTCCGCCCCTACGTGAAAAAAAAGTTCGTGACGTAGTTAGTTTTTCTAATCTGGCAACACATCACGGTTTTAAGAACGCACAATTTGCACTGACATTGACCGTCAAGAACGAAACGTCAAATTTACTACATCAAACAACGTAAACAAGTTACTGTGACAATGTGACATGTCACACGATTCACACGACACCACACATCGTTGAACTGTTGAAGTCAGCTGTCGGTTTGAGGCATTTTGAGTAGCGTTGCCAGATGGTCAGCGGTTCGAATACTATAGGTCGCCGCTGTGGCGCTAAATTCAAATTATAGTTTGTTCTCTGACTAATTCTATAGGCACTATGCTGGAAAATGTTTTAGTATCCCACTATACCATCACCATTTAGCCTATAGAATAATGTCGAGCAGTTTTTTTAGTGATTTTCATACATAGTATACTACCCCATTATCGTTGAAAATGAATTATATGAAAGTAACAAGATATCGGTCAATTTAATTATAATAGTAAAACTCTTATACAAGTATAAACTTGATATTAGTTGAAATAATTTATATACTTACGTAATTTAATTTTTACAATTGTCAATATTTCTACCATTATATATATTATTAATAATTCTAGCCCTGACGAAGGAACAAAATAGTTCCGAAAGGTTGGTACTTGTAACAAGTGTTACCAATATAATTGAATTGTCTGAAATCCTGTTACTTCCATATAATACATTTTCAACGGTCATTATCCATATAGAAAATGTTCTTGTTATTTAAATATAATATTATAATAGTTCTAAGTTATTTTGTATTATTGGCCTACCTAATAAATTAATAAATATATGTATATATTTTTCATTATATTACACCTCGTCTCGTAATTAAGAAAACCTTCCACTTCTTGTCAGATCACACGCTTTTTAAAGATATCGATTTTTCGATTCCCTGCATACGCCGCTGCCCTGTCATGGAAGTGGCATGCACATGTCATCTTCGCGTTTGACTTCATTCTTTCGCAGCGTGTCAAACTACATACATCGTTCGGGCGGTTCGCGTGTTCGGTGTGTAACTAAACATTGAAAAAATGTCGAAAGTCGTGGCTGAACGTAAGAAGTGCAATGAAGAAAATGAGGTAAGTGTTGAGGAAAAAATAGTTGCTATAAAGAAGCAATTTGTAGATTTGGAATCCGCGCAAGATGGAGGAAAAATTGACAACCGGAAGCGACTGCAGCGCAATGAGCAAATATTACACTATTTAGTGTTAATTTTACACTCTTTAGTGTATTGGAGATTTATTAGCTTACACTCGTTAGGTTACTTTTACCCTTCACTTTATATTAAAATATCAAAATTTACTCTAGATGATGTTGGTAAAAACTACACTTAAAGTGCAAGACCTATATACACCACCGAGTGTTTATTGAGTGTAAAACTGTTCACTCAATTTTTTACTGTCTACATACCATCAGAATGCATGAGCAGAAATCGTTTTGAAATACTTCTTAGAATGGTACATTTTGCAGATAATGATGAAAATAAAAATAGTCGAGATCGCTTGCACAAGGTTCAGTCGGTAGTAGATAAAATACAGTGTCGCGTCAGATGCGTACCAAATTTGATAAATTTCCAGAAAGAACATTCATACTACAAACCTAATAAATTATGGTAGATTTGGGAAGCCTCGAGCGAAAATCTATGAAAATAATGACGAAAATTGTATCGCAAATCCATCGTCTTTTACAAGAATGGCAGAACGTGAGCTACCAATTACAAAATCGACATTCCATGGAGTATCAAAAAAAGGTAAATGCCATCCTTATAAACCAACAATAGTGCAAGGTTTGCGGGAAGGTGACTACCCTAGAAGACTACGTTTTGTAATTGGTTTATAAATAAATGTCAGGAAGTTCCCAATTATCCCGAAAATGTTATTTGGACCGATGAAACGAGACTCACCAATTGTGGAGTATTTAACCGTTACAACTTCCATTTTTTTGGTCCGTTGTAAATCCAGAATTGAGATCTCCGCGTAGGTTACAGACTTAACTGAATTAAATTTTTTAAGGTACTAGATTTATCGAACCATTTATTTATCAGGATACATCAACAGGTGTCAGATATCGCGATATGCTGAGAGACCAAATCATTCCCGCCATTGGGGGTGCAACCACAGAAAAACAATTTAACATTTGGTTCCAGCAGGATGGTTGCCCAGCGGATAACACAAGAGAAGTGCAAACCCTTCTAGGAAATACTTTTGATAATAGACTAATATCCAATAACAGTCCAGTACTGTGGCCAGCTCGGTCTCAAGATATCACTCCGATGGACTTCTATGTATGGGGTTTTGCAAAAAACAAAATTTACGATTTTGAACCTCCTTCAAATGGAGATGTTTTGGAGTAACGGGTGAAGAATGCCCTAGCTGGTATCAATGGAAATACCGGTTTCATTCATACTGGAATTCGTAGTCTGGCAACGTGGCAAGACGCCAAAAATCACATCGAACAAAAAATTAAGTGCAATAATATACGTAGAGTGCGGTATAATATTCTACAAATCATATGCGGAAAGAGATTGGGCCGATAAAGTGGTAGTTATAGACAAAACGCGCGTGAAATGTTTGGAACATGGACTCTATACCATAACCTCAATCAATTTAACAGAAGATGAAAACAAAAACTACAACTTATATGAATCGGTGAAACTAGAAAATCTTATTTTACTAATTTTACAAGAGGCAAACCAAAACTTGAACATCGCTATGGAGACTCTTAAATCGGAAATCAATTCTATAAAAGATAAGATAAACACAAACAGGGTGACATGGGGCCACAATGCTTCAGAAAGTCATAGAATAATAGGGTACTTGCACTAATTTTTAATCCTAAAATTTCTACCATAATTCCGTGAGAAACTTTATCTTAAAGACTCTTGCCAAATATGACCCTTGATGAATCATTATTTTCCGATAAAATCAAAATTCGAAATGGTCAAAGATTTAAATTTTCAGAAACGATTTTTATTGGTTTACGTCACAACTCAGTAAAACGTTGCCAAATCAATCTCCCTAATTGTACGAAATAGATATGTTATCGGCGTTGTCGGGCTGTCAGTTTACTCCTAGGTAAAGTTGTACTATTTCGCAAATTACTATATAAATCGCTGAAAAAGGTTTTTTAAAATTTATCATAAAAAAAAATTTCAACAAAAGAGACTAATGGCCATTTGCACCAACATTTTCCTAGGTGAGGAATAAGCAGGGAAGCCGCGGCAAAGAGGAGAAATAAGAAAATAAATAAATTTATTACATTTTGGGGTTAGGTTTGGCGGGACCCATACAAAAACAAATGAAAAACATGAAAAGTCACTAAGAATTTACGCTGTTGCCACCGTTACAACTTTCCTACGCAGGTGTTTCCTTATTACTTTTTCCAACTTATAAAAAAGGTGCAAGTTCTGTTATGTGTGAAGAGGTAAGTTTCCAACGATTTCTCCTAGATTTTTTCTTAACTTGTTTTATTAACCACTTCAGCAGATAAAAACAAAACGCTCTAGGGCTCCTAATTATACAAACGAAGAGAAGGAAAGATTACTGAATGTGATCGAAACCTTTAAATATATTATAGAAAACAAAAAGACTGATGGTGTCTCCATTATTGAAATAAAAAGAAGCATGGAATAGAATTGGTGAGCAGTTTAATCATCAACCCCAAATATGGTCTTCCGACCAGTAGATTCTCTAAAGAAATAAAAAATACTACGAGTACTTGAAGGAAGATTTAAAAAAAAAGAGCTGCAAACACTAAAACAGAAATATACAAAACCGACCCAGAGGAAGAAACAACAGAAAACCAAAACCAAGCAAATGACATTTAAATAATATACGAATCTGAGGCTGACGAACATGAAATGTTATACAACAGAGAACAAAATGTGAAAAGAAATACTCACAACAATACACAAAAAGGTGAGGTCTGGCTCAAATTGGAAAAAGTCAGAATCTCTTAAACAGCCAGTTCACAATATTTTGCAAGAAAACATACAAAACGTGAGTCAGCTATCTATATATTTCACTGCACAGTCGATCTGGAGACCCTTCTCCAACCGAAACAGAATGCTACCGAAAAAAGAGCAAACTTTCTGGTGCAGGGACAAATTTGAAGTTTATGACAGTGGAAGATTTTGGGACACCTCCTGCTAAAAGGTTACACCACGCATCTTCTCCTGATAGTTTTTTAAATGCTGTTATAGCACAGGCAACAGCAAAAGGTTCATCGATGCAGTTTTTGAAACATTTTAGGAAAAAAAAAGTCCCTCTCGGATTTGAGTATGCATTGCATATACTTGACTTTTTGTCCACTGGGAAACAAACGGCAAACGATTTTTGCGAATTTTCAAAAGCCAAACTTGATAGAGAAGCATGTAAAGAGGCTTGTGAGGCAACAAGAGACCAGTGCAACCAAAAAAAATGGCACAAGTTGCGGTATGGTAGATTAACAGCGCCAAGAAAATATGAAGCAGCAACATGCAAAACTGTTGAGGGTTCATTAGTGGAATCACTCACTGGAAGGCTGCAGATAAGGGAAACAGAGGCAAAAAACAGGATCAACCTATCCCAGAGGTAACAACATAAGAAATATCAGATTGGTGGATATCTTGGAAAAACGTTAGTGTTTTGTTTTATTTTTTAAACCTAACCCCAGACAAGAATTTCACTAAATGGAGCCACTTCATAATGACCCATCTTATTGATTTGGTTCAGAGGTTTGACGATGAGATTCAAACTAATATGAAACTAACAATTATCATAAATGAGACCCGTCAAACTAAATACACATTTCTGCAGGTAGACTCGAAGTGGAAGGGGTTGAAAAGAACATACCATGAAACTAAAAAACACAATTCACTAAAACATTGTTTTTTTTTTCGACCAAACGCACAATGTTCTGCATAAAAAACCTAAAGTTAATCCCTCCGTTACATGTAGGAGCTCAAAGGGGTTGATGGAAATCAATGGATGTGAGAATGAGCAAACCACAATAACTGAGAAGCCATATGGTAGAAAAAGAAAACATGACTTTTGTTCAAATTTCACGAATCAAAGATCGCAAATAGCACTAAGACACCAACAAAAAATGGAAAGAGTCGATAAATATCTGAAGCTTTGTAGAAGCAGTTGTGAAGAAATAACAAGTTTTTATAAAATTAAAGGTTTCAGTCAGAGTTCCATAATCTTCAACCAGAGCAGATCTATAATATAGATGAAACTGGGGTCAATTCGGTTCCAGCTCCCAGGAAAATTTTGGCTGAAAAAGGAAAAAAACAAGTCGGCGGTTATGGCACACTAATAACCCCGGTTCTCGTGTGTCAATATTTGATATTGTAGAAATGTTTTCCAAGGCATTTCTTCATGTTGCTAGTATGGACAAAGCTGTAAAAGGCTTTCAAACCACAAGAATATTTCCATTTAATGATGAAATTTTTCCTGACGATTGTTTTCTGCCTGCTGAAGTCACAGATGTCCAAGTGGAGCAAGAAGCTGAAAGTCCCCTGCATGCTGAATCTCCTGTAACCCATGATAGTCCTTTACCTGCTGAAAATCATTTACCTGTTGAAAATCTATTAAATGACAACCCATCTGAAACTGAAAATCCATTTAAGAATCCACAGCCTAGTTGCAGTCATACTTCGTTCAAAGATGCCATTATAAAAGTGTCTGCTCTGGGAGTAGGGGAGAAGCTTGTACCTTGACCCATCATGTACCTTGGACCATATGTGTAATTTCAAATTTGGCGCGTAAATCTCTGTCAAATTCTGTTATGTTGGTTATCACTTCCACCGCCAATGCGTGACACGTTGTTTAAATGAGTTCTGTGAAACGGTTGTCTTGTAAGCGAGTGTATGTTTCAAGTGCCTCCAAAAGTAAGTATTTTGATGTGATTTCAAAGTTTTCTATTCAGTTTTACAATACATAAATTAAAATTTCGCATGCCCTATGTTAAACTTAGGTATGTAGAGAAATTAAATTGATAATTTTCCATTTTTCATTTTTTGTTTATATAGGTTAGAAAAATATTTGTTTATTATATCTAATAGGCTTGTACCTTGGACCATGGCCCTGTCTTGTACGTTGGGCCATGGTCCGAGGTACAATCGCTGTTTTGACTTTTTTATTCGGATGTATAATTGCATGGATATATTTTTTTAGATGCCAAGAAGTAAACAGGGTGTAAAGAGAAAATGCCCCGACCTTGCCGCTTTACAATTCGCAGCAAATGCTGTACAAAATGAACATATTTCAGTGCGTACTGCATCTAAAGACTTTAAAGTGTCCCGATCTACACTAAAAAGGTATTTGATCAAACTTGAGCAAAACGTAGCTTACAAATCTTACGAAAATTGTGCGGTTAAAAAAGTGTTTTCGGAAGCAGAGGAAAAAAGCTTGTGCGAGTATCTCCTCACAGCATCTCATATGCATTATGGCCTTACCCGTCGAGATCTTCAGGTCCTTGCCTACGACTTTGCCAAGGCAAACAATAAAACTATCCCTGCTTCTTGGGAAAACAAACGTCGCGCCGGAAAGCAATGGTATTTGGATTTTTTGAAGCGCAGAAACACAATAAGCTTAAGAAAACCACAACCGACAAGTTTAGCCCGGTCCACAAGCTTCAACAAGCACAACGTTTCCACTTTTTTCGAGAAGCTCAGGGGGGTTTTGCAAAAGCATCAGTTTACTGCTGATAAAATTTACAATCTAGATGAAAGCGGAAACACAAACGTTCATATGCCAGGTAAATTAATATTTTTCTCACTATCTTGTTTTTGACATCGTCAGGAAAATTTCAGTCCTTTATTATAATTTTTTTTTTCGGTTTCAGATAAAATTTTGGTCTGTAAAGGGGTGAAACAAGTTGGAAGCGCAACATCAGGTGAACGAGGTGTCAATGTTACTATTATTGCATGCGTGAATGCCATAGGAAACAGTGTGCCACCTTTATATATATTTGCGAGAGTAAATTATAAAGACTTCATGATTAAAGGTGCTCCTCCTGGTTCCATTGGAACTGCTCACCCCAGTGGCTGGTCTAACAAAACAATCTTTCTACAGTATCTTCACCACTTTCTGAAACATGTAAATTGTTCCTTTAATAATAAGGTGCTACTTATCCTAGATAACCATGAAAGCCATATTACCATCGAGGCAATAGATTTCGCAAGAGATAACGGAATAGTAATGCTTACCCTACCTCCTCACACAAGTCACAAGCTCCAACCGCTAGACCGAAGCGTATTTGGGCCTTACAAAACATACTACAACACAGCATGCGCCGACTGGATGCGTTCTCATCCTGGAAAACCTATTTCAATTTATGATGTGGCCGAAATATCAGGAATAGCCTACCCTTTAGCCTTCATACCTCCAAACATTCAGTCCGGTTTTAGAGTATCAGGTATTTGGCCGTTTAATGAGAATATCTTTCAAGAGCATGAATTCATGGGATCATCAGTAACTGATCGGCCATATGACGACCCATCTACATCCCAAGGAGCCCCATCAGGAACCCCATCTTTACATTTAGCAACCGTATCCACAACAAGCATTCCTACAACTGCATCAAATACTGTTGCAACTCCATCCAGCATTATTACATCCACACCAAACGCTGCTTCCTCCAGATTAAACACGACTCCGTCCACACAAAATGTTACTCCATCCACATCACATGCAATAATCACACCAGAAATGATTCGTCCATTTCCACAAGCTGCTCCAAGAAAAGCTTCCGCCAAAGGACGAAAAAAAGGAAAATCCCGAATATTAACTGACACGCCTGAAAAAATGGAAATTGAAGCCAACAAAAAAAGCGTTACAAAAACGCCCAAAGCAGCAAAGAAAGAAATTGTGAAGAGAAAGGTGTTACAGTCGTCATCCTCGTCATCATCCTCAGATGAAGATTCTGAAGACATTGTTGTCTATGATGACGATTCAGACTTAGATGCTGAAGATGATTTTGAAATTGATCCCATAGAAGAATGTCAGGCTAAACCCACAGAAGTCAAAATTACCGATTTAGCAATAGGTGATTTCTGTCTCACAAAACTAACAGGGAAAAAAAAATACATTTCTATGTTGCCGAAGTAACTGTTCTAAGTCCCTGTTTAATGGTCCAATACTTGAAAAGAATTCTCACCAGCAACAAATTTTCTGGCCCAAGTGGTCAACAATTTCAAATTGATATTGAAGACGTTTTGCTCAAACTTGCACCCCCACGTCAGGCAGGATTGTCCGAAAGGCAAAAAGGGATACATATTTTCGATTTAGATTTTGAGAAGTACAATGTTGAATAGTAAGAAATAGTTTTTTTACATTTATTTTTAAATTTGTATAAATGCCTCAAGGTACAAGACTAGTTGGTCCAAGGTACACTATATGTTTGTACCTTGGGCCAAATTCGTAATAATAAATAAAATCCCAAAATAAATGTGTTTTATTGTTTAACTAATATTATTATGTAATATAATGTTCTACTATATATAACATACAAGTTAGCCCAAAAAGTTTACCTTAAAATTCAACAATGTGAATATAACGACGTCTCGAAAAAATCCTGCCCAAGGTACAAGCTTCTTCCCTAGTTGTTTCTGACTGGTCGACGAAGTTCAATTTTGCTTGGGCAGGGAGCTTCAGCCTGTCCTTCTGATGAGTCCTACCAAGGACGAACCGCGTCAAGGATTGGCACGGGAAGTCTGAATTCACTGCTCAGTGGGTCGATTCCCAAACAGGGACCGTAGTGTCCCTGTATTCACGTTGGTCATTACCTGAAAAAATATTTCTAACAATTTTCATTGCCAACGAAAGCTCAGACCAATCAGTGTAATTGAACGCCGGTAGGGGTATTTGCTCTCGGAGAAGTTGTTTCTGACTGGTCAACGAAGTTCAATTAAAATGTTGTTTAATAGAAATAAAAAAAATAATAATGATGACAAATTGATAATAACTCTATGGAGATTGTTAACACCATATGTTTTTTCAGCTCACTCGACAATCAAATTAATTTCTTATAGAAACAGGTAAAACTGCAAGTTGTTTTCTGGTGGCATTTTAGATCATATAGCGGAAACATTACAATAATTGAAAAACAGATGGCGCGATATATCCTACAAATAAAAGGTCGTTCGGAACTAATTTTGGTTAACAATCAGACAAGATAGTTATTTGGCAACTGGTTGGTATACGAACTAGAAAGGTTCAAATAACTTTTCTGATTTCTTCTTGTCCAAAGCACTTGAGTTTGATAGGTACTTTGGCCGGAAGTACAAATACCCATTGATTGGATTTGTCCAATCGATTGATTATTGGTTGCGTGATTTTGACTTCAGTTGGCTTGCAAGTAGAAGTATCTTTTTCAGAGTCCAGTAGCTTTACTTCACATGGACTGCTGTCTTGAAGATCTTGGATGTCTTCTTTTTCGCATAGGTGGAATTCAGGAAGGATTTTCTGGCATTCTTGGCCATAATGTGCGTAGTGCAATCCGTTTTTTAGAAGATATTTATTTTCTGGAAGGACTACCTTAAACTGACTCTGACTTCTGATTGGTATTGAATATAGGTAGAAATAATCGAAAGATTCAGGATACATTATAGATATATGGACCAAATAAGTTATTTTATTGTTTTCCGAAAAGTTCTTAAATCAGTTCCAAAAACAAAAATCCGGACGACTGCGCCAGTTATCAATACGTAGGCCGATAACAATTTAAAAAAAATATATTCACTAAATTACAATAATGAAATACTTTCGCGTTGCGCGTTACAAAGTTTCAAATAAGAAATATAATTACAATTCAACTAACTATTCTAGGCGAGCAGCGATATTTATAATAAAGAAAAGCGAATTAAGCAGTTTATATGAATGGTTAGCAAATAGAGCTGACATTACTTGTAGAGTAGTTTTTAGGTGATTACTGAGAATGATGCCATCCTATAAATTATTTAAAAAATAAATAAATAAAACGAACCAATGTTTATTTTTGTACAAGGTGTAGTAAATAAATGCGCTAAGTAAAAACAACTTCGCGCCCTTCCCGAAATAAATGCCTTGCTTGCACGATCAACGAACGTTCATGCGATGCGAACACGATGTTTTATATATTTTTTGATTGAAATGATAGTGAACGCAGCAATTTGCTTTGTCGTTCACTATTCACTTTGATCTCTAGTCGATATCGCTCTCTCTGTTCGGTGTGTGTAGTTCCACGAGTTCACGTCAGCTGTTCGCAATATGCAATATTCGCATTTCGCAGTTTATTTTAAAATAGTTGGCAGATTGCGATTGCGACTTTTCATTCAAAGTGAATATTTAGCAGTTCGCTATTTTCTGCTCATCTCTAGATACATATATTGATGAAATATTTTTTAATGAAGTCAAAGGGGTTGTGGCTGAGATAAAAGCCAGAGTATTCATGACGGATATGACAGGAGTGTTTTATAATGCATGGAAGAAAATCATGGGAGCTGTTGATAAGCAATTATATTGTTCCTGATGATGATAAGTGAAAACACCGAATCATCTGTTAGAGTAAGTACATATTGATGGTTGAAAGGCAAAAAAAAGGTTGTGAGCATTGGTACTTGGGCCTTGGCAGCTATTTGATCCTTTCTAATAGCATGCTGCCCCTGCCACCTTGCTACTACTAAGAAAGTGATAAGGATTCTATCAATTGCATTTTTTTCCATGAATCTAATGTTGCATACTAGCACATGGTGTTATAAATTCTGTAGTTTCTCCAGCCTAAACTTAAAATTTTTGTAGGCCTCACTTGCTGGACCTTCATTGGAAGTTTTCGAGAGAATGCTGAAAAGACCACATCGTCAAGCATACAATGACGAACTTAAGTGCTTTGCTCTTACTTTGGCATTCTACTCCCCTAAAGCATACAATTTTGTAAGGGAAACCTGGATTCACTAAAGAAGCGTTAACAGCTCTGAAAATTAAATGTTACCAAAATAAAAATGAGAAGATTCTTTGCAATCTCCTCATGGACGAGATGTCAATTGGGAAAATGATAGAGTGGACTGGTACCAAATTCAGAAGTCATGTGGATATTGGCTCAAATTTAGAATCGGATATGTTGCCACGTTGCAAGAAGCTCGGGAGGCTTTGGTATTTATGCTTGTAGCATTGAATGGGTCTTGGAAGGTGCCTGTTGGCTATTTCTTTTTAAATGGAATAACAGCAAGTGAAAAAGCCGTTTTAGTGAATAGGTGCCTGGAATTCATCCACGAATCGGAAGTTACCCTAACAGGACTGACGTGCGATGGTGCAGCACTAAATTTAGCTATGATGGAGCGTTTGGGTTTGGATTTTTCAAATCCTGAAAATTCGAAAACTAGCTTTCTACACCCAGTAACTGGTGAACAGATTTTCGTGTTCCGGGACGCATGCCACATGCTAAAACTGGTTAGAAATTGCCTTGGTGTACATAATTTGCAGAATGAAGGAGAAAGTTTTATAGGCTTGAATGTTGCCACTAAGCTAAAGCTTAGGCACTTGGAATGGCAAAGGGAAAAAATGGAAGTGCGCCTGGCAGCTCAAGTTTTGAGTAAAAGCGTGTCAGATGCACTTATATTTTTATGCGAAGAATTTAAAATTGATAAATTCCAAGGATGCATTCCAACCGCAGTATTTATTTTAAAAATCAACAATATCTTCGACATTTTGAATTCCAGAAACTATTTTGGCAAATATTTTTTAAAAAGCCGCTTTCACCCAAGACATTTGGAGAAATGAAAAAATGTATAGACGAATTAACCACCTATATCATTAAATTAAAAATTGATGGGGTCTCAGTGTTGAAATCTAGAAGAAAAACGAGATTCTTAGAACTTCTGTAGGGTAAGTCCGGGAGAGATCGACCATCGGGAGAGATCGACCATCGGGAGAGACCGACCAGTGTCGATTACTGGAGAACAGAGCAATAGAGGGCTCTGTGTGTCACAAATATGATAAATTCAGTTGATCTTGTTGCCACCAACACGTTGACATGGCCCGAGAGAGCAGTGTAAATTTATAAATGAGGATTGAAAATTTGTGCTAACTTGAAAGTTTTCTGACCGATTTACTGTGGTGGTGATATTTTGAAGACTGGTAAGTTTATTTGAACTGTTTCAATACTGGATGATAAAATATGCATGGAACTATCACATAACCTCAAATATGTAGGCATTTCTCGTTTTAACTTCGGTTACCAAGGTGGTCGATCTCTCCCGTAACTTTGGTAGAGTACGACCACTTCAAACCGGGAGAGACCGACCACGGAAATGGAAATAATAATAATGAAATATTATGCGGTTTGAAGTATAATGAAGCCAAAACTCAAACAAATATATTGTTACAGATTAACAAAAATGCCCACCACTTACAAAAGGAAAAATGACGAAAGAGCTAGATGGAGTGCCGATTCATTAAGGAGTGCAATTGAAGCTGTAGAAAATGGTACAATGGGAGTAAACAAAGCCGCTTGGCAATTTGGAATCCCTAAAACAACCCTTAAAGATAGGATTAGGAAGGGGAATGCAATAAAACAAAACAGACTATGTCCGTCATCAGAGTTGGGAGAAAATGCAGAACTTAAATTGGTGCGACACATAAAAAAACTGCAAACATTTGGATTTGCACCAGATCGCGAGTCTGTCAGAATATGGGCATTCCAACTTACCGAAGAACTGAAATTGAAGCATACGTTTAATAAAGAAAAAGGCAAAGCCGGCTACGATTGGCTTAACTCATTTTTGCGACGACATCCTGAAATATCGATTAGAAAAGCCAAAGGAATCTCTATTAATCGAGCGACTGGAATGAACCGCGAGACTGTGAAACACTATTTTACCCTTCTAGAAAATGTTCTCACTAATAACCAACTTCATCACAAATCTGCAAATGTATTTAACATGGACGAGAGCGGTTTGCAATTAAACAATAGACCAACCCAAGTGTTAGCCGCAAAAGGCTCAAAAAATGTTTCTTCGTTAACATCCGGCGAGAAGGGCGAAACAATTTCGGTAATTGCGTGCTGCAATGCTGAGGGAATGTTTCTCCCACCTTACTCAATATTTAAAGGAAAAAATAGAAAGGAAGAATTTTTAGACGGAATGCCACCTGGCTCCCAAATTGCTATGTCACAGAAATCAGCGTATGTCAATGCTACCATTTTCAAGGAATGGTTGGAGTTTCATTTTTTGCCACGAAAACCAGCTGGAAAAGTATTGCTAATCGTCGATGGGCATACTTCTCACACAAATTCTGTGGAAGTGCTGGAGTTTTCCGAAGCTAATGACATAATTCTACTTTGTTTACCAAGTCACACGACTCATTACCTTCAACCATTGGATAGGTCCTTTTTTAAATCACTGAAAAACCATTACTACTCGGCTTGCAACAATTTCCTAAAAGCGAATCCAAATAGGAAAATATCAAGGTTGATTTTTGGAAATCTTTTGGGACAAGCATGGGGTAAATCGGCAACTGTGGAAAATGGGATGTCTGGATTTAGAGCTACAGGCATTGCACCCTTTAATCCAGAAGTCATTCCAGATTATGCGTATATTAATATTCAAATGGAACAAGATGGAGAAGCCACGCCTGGTTCAAATAATACGGCTGAAAATATCTCCCCTCCTCCGACTCCACCCCGGGTCCCTACCGTTCAGGCAACTAACACTCGCATTTTTCCCGATCAGCCTGGTTGTTCGCGCGACCCTGATCCTGCAACAGTGGAGATCGAACCCACACTCGACCCCACACCGGGAAAATTGTTGGATAATGTGATCTCGCCGATTCGAAAAACCAGTGCAAAAGTAGCAGTTAAATCACGAGGTAGGCAGCTTGCAACCATTTTAAACAGTTCACAACGCATCGAGATTCAGAAAGAAAAAAAAAACACAAAGAAAAAGACCGGATGTCCAATTCAGAAGAAAGCTGTGGTTAAACAGAAAAAACAATTAGAATCTTCAGATTCAGACAGCGAAAGCCCAGTATTGCAGGAAAGTGATACATCTGCAGAAGAATGGGACGAAAATGAATGCGTAGGGTGTGGGGAAAATTATTTCAAAACCACTAAGAAAGACGATTGGATCAAATGTGTGGACTGCAGTCGTTGGCTTCACAATGGGTGCTCCAAATTCGAGAATTTTTGCGATTTATGCGGAAAAATGAGAAAGAAACGCCGTGAAAATTAAATTTATTAATACGCATTTATTATACTTTCACTAATATGCTGTTTTAATATGGATTTTTATTTTATGTTTTGATATTCTCCGAAGTCGGTCTCACCCTCAGTTGATGGTCGGACTAACCCGGACATGCGGGTGAGATCGACCAGTTGCAATGTTTGAACTTTTAATTCAGAATAAAAATTTATGTTCGTATTATATCATGACTTATATTTTTTATACTATCCTTATCCTTTAGGCAATGCTTCAACAGATTTTAAATAATATATCTCAGAAACCAAAAAAGTTACAATTTTTTTTCCAAAATGTGGTCGAACTCTCCCGGACTTACCCTATGCATGAAAAGTTTGAAGGACTTGTACCATCTATATGTTGAAGACAAAAAACTATTGAAGTACATACTTTCCTACAAATTATCACAAGACCGCTTAGAACTGTTTTTTGGAGCTATAAGAAGCAAGGGTAAGTTACCGATGACTAAGTTACATCTTACTCCTATTTACAACAACTACATTTTCAAATTTTTAGGTGGATTTAACAACAATCCTTCGGCAAGGCAGTTTGAAGCGGCCTACAAACGATTGCTGGTTCATAGCGAGGTGTCTGCTCCGAACACTGAGAACGCAGTGAATTTAGAAAAAATTTCAATTTTATGTGGTGGTTTGTAATGAAGTTGCATAATTTTTCTAAATCCGTCAGGGTAACTTTCTTATTTTTCAACCAATCACTCCGTTCTTTTTTATTTTAGAAATATAAAAATCACGTCATCCTATTTACACAGTGAAAATTCTCCGCAACTATCGCGAAAACATCGGGAAATTGCTACGAATTTTCCCAGGCGAAATAAACGCGCAAAAATTACATGGTACCGAGAGTACGGCGCTTGTCTCCGATCGCGACCGATCCCCCGCCAGACCATAAAGCCGAACCAAGGCTTTCGAACCTAGCTGGGTACGACGCGGTACCAGGTAAATTCATTCGAGTCCGGGCAACAGCAGCCACCGCCAGCAGCCTAGTTACGAGCTCCAGTGTGTAGTGATCGAAGTATTTTGGTAAGTAAAACTCAGTAATATCAGTTTTCCGTTATCCGCTACCGCATCCAATTTCCTCATTGTGGAGAAATCCCGATTCCCTAATTGTGGAGTACTCCCGATTTTTAACCGACTACCGTAACCGACTTCCTTATTGTGGAGAAATCCCGATTCCCAAATTGTGGAGTAATCCCGATTTTGAACCGACTTCCTTATTGTGGAGAAATCCCGATTCCCTAATTGTGGAGTAATCCCGATTTTTAACCGACTACCGTAACCGACTTCCTTATTGTGGAGAAATCCCGATTCCCTAATTGTGGAGTAATCCCGATTTTTAACCGACTACCGTACCGACTTCCTTATTGTGGAGAAATCCCGATTCCTTTATTGTGGAGAAATCCCGATTCCTTAATTGTGGAGTAATCCCGATAATTCCGTCCTGTAACGATTCTGACCAGTCCATTTGAATTCACGCCGGAAAATATCCTGCTGCAATCCCTCTTTACCGAAAATTACCGAACTGAGTTTACTCATTAGACTGTTTATTGTAAATTTCTCGACATTCGGATTCTGGAGCTGGAGCTAAATCCGCCCATACCGTGAACATAATAAATACCGACACCGAAGTAAATAGCGTGCCGTAATAAATAACGTTACCGTGACAAGTTGCGTTAGCGTGATAAATAGTGTTACTGTGCTAAATGCCGTTAGCGTGGAAAAATATTGTTTTCAAAACCGGCGTAAATAGGGTGACTATTATCCTTCCCGTCACAATGTATTTTGCTTGTGTTTCATAGTGGGTAAGAATATATTGAACTAATTTTGTTAAACAAGTTGTATTATTTGCACTGAACCTTGGATCACCGTCTTCTTCACTGTTTAAAGGCTACCCGACAGGCATATCAGCGGTCCCCTTTGACGCTGTAAATCACAGAGGGGTGGCGCCCGAGAAACCCGAAATACCGGGACAGACAGGGAAATAGGGAAACGTTACAAAAATGGCGCCCGAGCAGGGACCCTAGTGCGCAAGTACAAACTGAAAACGCCAACCCGGCCTGAGCGAAAGAGATCCCTTTTAAAATGTTTGTCTTACAACAACTGTTTTTTAGCTACATGACGATGACATCCGATTCCGGTTCCGGTTCCGAAAATGATGAAAAAGAAGCTACCGAAGCAATGCACCTCAATACCGATCCCGAGAATCCTGAGGAAGACGTAGAACAACGGCCATTGATACAAGTACATCCACCAACAGCATCTCCGCCACCAGACCATAGTTCTAGTGATTTTCGGACTAGCTGGATCTATCTGCTACGAAAAAACGATCTGTTATTGCAACTACAGAAATTCAACCTGGACGATTCTGGGAACGTTGAGCAGCTGCGACGCCGACTTGCCAGATTCATTAGAGATGGCAAGGCAACACCCCAGCCATCAGGAAATGGCGCGTTTGTTTTTCCTCCTCCCTCCACAACTACACCGGTCCCAACTGCGTCATTAATTACCACTACAACAATAACCTGGACGACTTCCGCAGCTTCAACCGCAACTCAAAGTGCAGGTTCTAGTGGAACTACAACAACTGCCGTCACAACCACGTCAACATCACCAAAACATATTCCTTCGTATTACCAGCCAATTCAACCCCAATATTATCCGACCTACCCTAAAGGTCTGGGCACACATGACCGCACCGAGTCCGCACCGAGCCCGCACCGAGACACGGCCGTGTCTCGGTGAATAGTTGTACCGTGTTTTCTTATGTCGTAGTCTTCACATCTACGCACCGTGCCCGCGCCGAGCCCGAGTGACACCACCGCACCGCGTCCGTACCGTGCGAGATTAGTTTTGTTTAATTTTTGACGGGCACGGTGCGTTGCAGAAATGGAGAAACTGATAGAAGAAGTCAAAAAGTATCCTGTATTGTACGACCAAAGAAATGAAAAATATAGGAATGCTGAATATAAGGAAAGGGTATGGACTTTAATTGCTACGCATTTAGAAATAAAGGGTAAGTCAAAATACATATGTTTTATTTTCAATTAAGAATCCTGTTAAAATAGGTTGAAATTGATTATACCTACTATACAGGGTGAATCTGAAAGTGAGGTTTTATTTTCAAAAGGATATATATCTCCACCAAAATAAGACTCCATATAAAATATTTTGTTTACATTTCCTCACAAATAAAAACCGGGTACAATTTTTATCGTATTTTATCTGATAAATATTATGTAATACTAATTTTTCAAACTGCCAAGGCCATTTCCTCTTGCCAGTCTACACTGCCTTCTGGAGAATTTAAAAAAGTTGTCAGCTGTTCTCGGACAGTAAATGCGGCATTTGCTGCTCTTCCACGAAGGCGAGGAAGATCCCTTAGAATTGACGATCTGTCGGATGTTTCATTTTGTTCATTTTGACGGATTCCCTGTTCGGGTAGCTCGTAGCTTTCATTTTTTCGAATAAAATTGTACAAAACACAGGTGCACAGAATATACATTGTTAGGTTTTCAGGTTTTCCTTGAAGCCTTCTACTGTATATTCGAAATTTTTGCTCTAAAATGCCAAATGAATTTTCGGATATTCTTCTTGCTCGACTTAAACGATAATTGTATATCCTCTTCTCATCTGTCAAGTTCCTTCCAGGATAAGGTCTCATCATATATGTTTTTAAAGGAAAGGCTTCATCAGCTACAATGACCATTGGTAGTTGAGTATTAGTTCCAGGTAAACTTCTGATCTCTGGAATCTTGAGTGTACGGTTTTCCAATGACTTTCCTAAATTTGAGTGCATCAGAATACCGCCATCAGAATTTTTTCCATATGCTCCTACGTCCACGGCAATGAAGTTATAGAATGGATCAACCAAAGCCAACAAGACAATCGAATATGTTTTTTTATAGTTCCAGTAGAGACTCCCCGAGTTTTTTGGTGCCTCTATTGTAACGTGTTTTCCATCCAAGGCCCCGATACAATTTGGAAACTGCCATCTTTTCCAAAATTCATCAGCAATAATGTTCCATTCCTCTTCTGTCGGCATTGACATACATTCATTTAAAAGGACATCCACTATTGTTCTACAGGTGTCATGGATTATTGCTGCCACAGTCGATCTTCCTAATCTGTAGCTAAAGGAAATTGTTTTGAAAGAGTCCCCAGTGCAAAGAAACCTGAAACAAAAAATAGTCTCAAATATTTAGTATTATGAATATACGAAAATGATTCATTTTACTCATAATTAATCTACTTATAATGTTTGTTACAGGCGGTGGCGAAGAATGTAAGAAAAAGTGGGCCTCCGTTCGAGATCAGTTTCGAAGGACCCTTCAAAGAAGAAGGACTGTCTCTGGACAAGCTGCTGTAACTCTCCGAAAATATAAATATGAAGACGTCTTGCAGTTTTTGTTACCGCATGTCGCAGAGCGAGAGACAATTTCTAACGTTACTGATAGTGAGGAGGTAGCTAATAATGAAGTTTCTGCTGATGATACCTTGGAGGAGGAAGAAGTTATAGATGGTGACGAACCTGAATCTGTGCAAGAATATATACAAGAGGAACCTGAAATACTTGGTCAGAAAACCCAGGAAGAGGTGCTCTCTGTAAACTCGTCAGCCAAGAATCCAAAATTTATCAAACCTGTATTAAAACGAAAACTGCAGCAGCGTCAATCGAAACCTCCAGAAACAGCTTCCTCTCAACTAATGACGTACATTTTATCTGAGAAGAAAACTCAAAAACAATCAGAAGTAGCAAGTGTCGAAGCAGAAAAACATCCTGTTGATGCTTTTCTGGCTGGTATAGTAGCTCCCCTGAAGTTCCTTAGTCCCATTCTTCTAAACGAAGCTAAAGGCCGCATTTTTTCCATAGTACAGGAATGTGAAATGAAACAGCTGCTGGCCTCTCAAGAAACAATTCGTTCATTTCCTTGCAACCAATTTGCACCCTTACCAGCATCATCACCAGCATTTGCACCCTCACCAGCATCATCAGGGTCTGTGCACTCTGTTCCAACACCATATGCATCTCCGGTATACTGGAATTTAGATAATGCATCACAACTTTCTGGACACCATACAGATCAGACCCAGAATCTAGAATGATGATATTGTGTGAAAGGCATTTTGCATTTTGTATGTTCGGGGTTGCCTATATGTTTAGAGTTCACATTTTAATTTCTATTTGTTTCATGAAAATGAAATGTATGTTGTAATGTTTCAGTTTACCTACATAATATTTTTTTTTGTTTTATCAAAATGCAAAATAAATACATGTTCATTATTTATCACGCTGCTAATATCCGTGCTTAACCTAATCCTATATAAATAAATAACTTACCTTAAACATACCATCAACCTTTCTTTCGGTGTTATTGCCACTCTCCAAAATGTATCTTTTTTCTTTAATCTCTCCTCCAGCTTACTCAGTAGCTGATGGAAGGTAAATTGTGTCATTCTAAAATATTCGTAAAATTTGGTATCATCGTCCATTAAGTGGGGAAGCAACGTGCGGAATTCGCCTTCAACGTGTCTTGCTTTCCAAGCGTTGTGTACCCAAATTTTCCGTCGTTTTGCCCTATTTTCTTCATTTTCCTCCTCATCGTCCAAAGCAATAGCTATTGCTGCCAATTCTCTGTTACTGAAGCTGGCGAACATTTTACTTTCTCTCACGCACACGTACAGGCAGGAAGCCAACTGACGAAGTGACAAACTACCGACCGCACTCGTAGTACGACCGTCATGCGGCCGTGTGTTGGAAATGTGTGGCTTTTACCTTATTGAGCGACACACTGCCGTGTTACTGCACGGACTCGGTGCGGGCTCGGTGCGGATACGGTGCGGTCATGTGTGTCCAGACCTTACCCTAATGCGATGTATTATCCGCCGCCGCCTCATAATCCACTGGTGTACCAAAACCCACCGACACCACCAAGACCACATATGAGAACCCGAGAATGGAATTTGAGCTTTGACGGATATAAAGATCCGGCAAATTTCCTGGAAAGATTGACAGAAATTTGTGACTCTGAAAACATTTCCGGAGATCTGATGTTACTCCATATGCCCGACTTACTTCAAGGTGAAGCTGCCCTGTGGTTCAGAAATAACAAGCCTAGCTGGAGGAACTGGAATGAGTTTGTTTCCGAATTCCGACAATTCTATTTTCCAGTTAATTACGAAGTAGACCTGGAAGCCGAAATAAGCCGCCGAACACAGAGAAGAAATGAATCCTCTTCTTCCTATGTCACGGAACTCCAGACACTCCTCCGAAGACATGGCAATATGAGTAAAGATACTCAGTTGAACTGGCTATACCGGAACTTACTACCCGAATACCGTCAATATATTCGCAGAAGCGACTTCACCGATGCTACATCCCTGGCCAGGCTAATTCGCGAATTTGAACTGTTAAATAAAGAAATCAGTGTCTCTCGACCCGCCACTGGAAATAGACAAGACTCCCAATACAGACGACCGATCCCTGCATCTCTGGAGGCATCCAGATACCCAAACATGTCAGCCGTACGACCACCCATTTCCACACCTGCACCCCTTGTTCAGCCGGGACCGTCACGAGAAAGAAATACGAATAGTAAAGCAGAACTAGTTTGTTGGCGTTGTGGGGGTACCGGACATTTAAGGAGTCAATGTCAAGCCCCGAGAAAACTATTCTGTTCAAGATGTGGCAAGCAGGACATAATGTCCCGTGACTGTCCCTGTGTATTTTAAATTATTTTTAATTTGTCATTTTTTTATATATTAAATAATAATTTTTAAAATTTATATTAATAATAATATTAATTTTAAATTTAAAAATTGACAGACCGAAAATACAAGTCACCGTTCAAGACAAAGTATTTTACGCCCTCATTGACACCGGAGCCACTAATTCATATATGGGAGATGTATTAGTGGAACTTTGCCGTTTTAGCAAAATTCCGAAGATAACGCCTTCTGTTGAAAGAGTTAAGGTAGCCAATGGCCAGCTCGCTTCCATAACAGAGGCGTACCGTATTCGGATGAATACAACAAAGCAGAATTTCACTGGGGTAATTAATTATTTGCCAAACCTGGCTTGTGATATTGTTTTAGGAATGGACATCCTAAAGACACATGAATTTGTTATAAATTTACGAAACAACCAGGTAACCATGAAAAATGAAGTTCTATTTTGCATCGGAAAATGTACCAAAGCAGTAGACCCCGAACCACTGACTTTGACGCCCGCCGAAGCAATGAAGTTGAATGAATTTTTGGATCATCAATTGCCGCTGTTTGATTCAATTGAAGGACCGACATCTTTAATTGAACATCGAATACATTTAATAAACAAAGAGCCGATTAAACAACGCTACCGCCCACAAAACCCCAAAATCCAGGCAGTAATTAATTTAGAGGTAGATAGAATGCTGGAAGAAGGAATCATCGAACCATCTGATACCCCGTGGAGTTCACCAATCGTTATGGTGAGAAAGAAAGATGGGTCGTATCGTTTCTGCGTGGACTATAAAATGGTGAATTCCGTTACCAGGAAAGATGCTTATCCTCTGCCCTATATCAACGCTATCCTGGATAAGCTGAGAAGAGCCAGATATATCTCTAGCATTGATTTGAAGCAGGGATATTGGCAGATACCAGTTGCCCCTGAGAGCAGACCAATTACAGGGTTTACCGTGCCATCCCGAGGCCTTTTTCATTTTAAGGTCATGCCGTTTGGTCTCCATTCCGCTCCGGCTACTTTCCAGAGGCTTATGGATAGAATAATTGGCCCCGAGTTGGAGCCCAACTGTTTCGCTTATTTAGACGATATCATTATTCTGGGGGAAACTTTCGAAGAGCACCTAAGCCATCTACAGGAAGTATTTGGCCGTCTCCGAAATGCAAATCTGAAAATCAACCCAGAAAAATGTCAATTTGGCCGCCGTTATTTGAAGTATTTAGGTCATATGGTTACCGCAACCGGAATTCACACCGATCCCGACAAGGTAGCTGCTATATTGGAATTACCGCCTCCCGTAAATGTCCGTGGTCTTCGCAGATTCTTAGGAATAGCATCCTGGTACCGTAGGTTTGTTCCCGGATTTGCACAGATCGCGGCTCCGTTAAATCGACTTCTGAAGAAAGCCACTCGTTGGACTTGGACGAGTGAACAAGATGAAGCATTTCAACATTTAAAGACAAGGTTAACCAATGCGCCAATTCTGGCTTGTCCAGATTTTCAAAAGCCGTTCATTCTGCAAACCGATGCAAGTGACTTAGGCTTGGGAGTAGCATTGATACAACATAATCATGATGGTGACGATGTCATAGCCTTTGCAAGCAGAAGCCTATCGTCAGCTGAGAAGAAGTATTCCGTCACTGAGAAAGAATGTTTAGCAATAGTATGGGGAGTCGAGAAGATGCGTCCATATCTCGAAGGTTACAGGTTCACGGTCCTCACTGATCATCAATCTCTCCGATGGCTACACTCTCTGAAAAGTCCTAGTGGACGTCTTGCTCGGTGGAGCGTGTTTCTTCAGCAATACGATTTCGAAATTAAGTACCGCAAAGGCGTGCTGAATCGAGTAGCCGACGCATTATCCCGTCAACCCATGTTAGCCGATATGGAAGAGGATGGCGATCCTCTCATCGCGCTGGAAATAGAGGAAGATTGCCCTTGGTACCGAAAGAAGAAGGAAGAAGTAGAGAAAAATCCCGCCGCGTTTCCAGACTACTGTGTTCGAGATGGAAAGTTGTTTCGACATTTCTGGGATTCTTCGGATCTAACTGAACCAGACATGACAGATCCTTGGAAGTTTTGCGTACCAAGGCCCGCTAGAGAAACCGTACTAAAGGAGAACCACGACCTTCCGACCGCAGGCCACATGGGAATCGCGAGGACCACCGCTCGGATGGCCCTTCGATACTACTGGCCTGGAATGTTTCGCGATGTGGCCCAATATGTCAGAAACTGCAAATGCTGTCAGGAATTCAAGTCCTCTCAACAACAAACACCCGGAAAGATGCGACCGTCTAAAAATAACTCCCCATGGGAGACCATAAGTGCCGACCTTGTTGGACCATTGCCCCGTTCCTCCAAAGGAAACTGCTTCCTAGTGGTTTTTCAAGACCGTTTTACCAAGTGGGTAGAATGTCGAGCCCTTAGAAATGCTACTGGTCGAGCTGTAAGCCAAGCATTGCATGAGCTTATTCTATCTAGGTTTGGGAGAACAAACACAATAATAACTGACAACGGAACCCAATTTACTGGACGAACGTTTAAAGAACTACTGGATGATTATGGCATTCAGCACCGTTTGACACCGCCGTACACGCCACAGGCAAACCCGGTAGAAAGAGCAAACAAAACAATCAAGACAATGATTGCCCAGTATTGTCAGGACAACCACAAGAAGTGGGATGCCTTCCTTCCTGACCTTTTATTTGCCTATAACACGTCTCGCAATGCCAGTACCGGTTTCACTCCAGCATTTTTGAATTTTGGAAGGGAATTAGAACCACCGAAGTCACTATTTCGCAAGGATATCCCAAACTCCGCTCCCGATGACAATACCAATCCCGACCCTATACCGACCACCGAACGTTTAAAACGACTCCAAGAAGTTTATGAGTTGGTGCGCGTCAATTTGGCCCGTGCTTTTACCACCCAAAGCCATCATTACAATCTCCGACGTAGAGATTGGAGGTGTCAAGTTGGCGATCGGGTCATGAAACGCGAACATCATCTTTCTTCCGCAATCAAAAACTTCGCCGCGAAGCTTGCACCAAAGTATTCCGGGCCATATACGGTTTTTAAAGTTATCTCACCCGTCGTGTATGACTTGAAAAGCTCCAGCGGGAAATTAATCCGACGCGTACACGTTAAAGATTTAAAGCCATCACATTAAAACTTTTTGTTACAGAAAAGCAAACTATGCCGAAAAATAATTCCGGTCGTGCTAACGGGGAACCGCCCCGTGGAGCTCCCGTAGGTGAAGTACGGTGTCCAAAAATGGACAATGTATATTTGCGACGACAGCAGATGATGAGGATGCAGGCCATCAAGAACTGGGTTCGCAGTAAGAAGCTGCAGTTCTCCAAGGATCCTATACAGAAACCCAGCCATCACAAACCACTCCTTTCCGCTGCCAATCCAATCTCGCCTATATTCACCTCACCACCCCCCGAAACCGAACCCACATTCACCGCACCACCCCCCGAAACCGAACCCGCATTCACCGCACCACCCCCCGAAACCGAACCCGCATTCACCTCATCACCCTCCGAAACCGAACTCACATTCACCCCATCCTACAACGAAACCGTACCCGCAAGAAAAAAAAAACCGTCCCTTATGATAAGAATTCCTTTCACTTTACACCCAATTCCTACAAAAGTACCTGATCCTACATTAATTCCTATTCCTGAAACCCCACCTACCGCCGAGTCAGTAAACCAACCTCTCTGGAAAACTCACATTGCCGACACCGTTTTCCAGCAGAGAAACAAGAAGTTGTGGACGGAAAAGTTCAGGCAGGAGCTTAAAAAGCTGCGACCCGCAACCCATGTGGGCAAGTTCCGGGTCCGCCTTCTCACGTCCGGTGGACAGAAGGTCCACGTCACCGTTTAGTTTTAATGAAGTTTTGTGTTAATTTGGGAGGGGAGAAAGAATTTTTTTTTGTTTTTTTTTTTGGGTGATATTATTTTCCGTATAAGTCTGATTTTCTGTGATATTGTTCTTCTTTATTTTTTTTGTATAATTGTAAATATATTTGTTGAATGTTAACAATTAGCATTTATTCCCGCACCCCAAATCCCAGGGTAAGCTTAACCTAATTCTGATGATGAATAACTTACAGAAATGGACTCTCCAACTCTGCAGTTGCTCTCCACCGAGGAATTAATGGATGAATTAGCGGCTGCCATAAATGATACGACCGAGACAAAGGCATCTGGGGCTGAGACAATTCTGCTTCGTGAAGACTCCATTGAAACTCAGCCTGTCCCTCAGAACGGCCTCACCAAAATTCCGGAAACTGGCTCTCCAGAAAACCCCACCGAAGATATCCAACGGTTGAATATCCCTGTTGACGACTTGACCAAAGCTGAGTCATTTCCAAGATCCATGGGAATGGAGAATAATACACCTTATGAATGGACCGAGTCGGACATCATTAACAGTAACCCCACCACCATGCCGCATTTCCTGCCCGTATCGCAAGGTCTATGCTGGCGATGTGGGCGACCAGGGCATAAAAGGGGATCATGCACTGGAAAGCCCATCTTGTTTTGCTCAGGCTGCGGAAAAGTGGGGGTCATGTCGTCCAAATGTATTTGCCTAATCATATACCCTCCAGTCATTCTGCCACAATTCAACAAGAATAAGCGAATTCCGAAAACATTTTCCAAACCCCAAGGATCTTGCCGACGCCGACGAGAGGGATTCCACGCCTGTCCACTATGTGGGTGTTCCTGTGGCATGCGTCCGATAAACCGCAACTAAATTTTTTTTAACCGAATTTATAAAACCGACCGTGAGCCGTTCATTTCTTTCAGCATAATACCGGACCGGCGGTCAATCCGGGCTTTAAAATAGAAGAGGGAATATGGGACCGAGACAGCCGAGAAGATTTTTTTTTATTTATTTATTATTTCATTATTTCGATAGAATGTATTATACTTCTTTTTGTTATTTTTTTGTTTGTTTTGTAATTATAAATTAAAAAAAAAAATGTTAGGGTAGAAAAACATTTTTTTTTGTCAAAGAAGGGGGAGTGTAATGAAGTTGCATAATTTTTCTAAATCCGTCAGGGTAACTTTCTTATTTTTCAACCAATCACTCCGTTCTTTTTTATTTTAGAAATATAAAAATCACGTCATCCTATTTACACAGTGAAAATTCTCCGCAACTATCGCGAAAACATCGGGAAATTGCTACGAATTTTCCCAGGCGAAATAAACGCGCAAAAATTACATGGTACCGAGAGTACGGCGCTTGTCTCCGATCGCGACCGATCCCCTGCCAGACCATAAAGCCGAACCAAGGCTTTCGAACCTAGCTGGGTACGACGCGGTACCAGGTAAATTCATTCGAGTCCGGGCAACAGCAGCCACCGCCAGCAGCCTAGTTACGAGCTCCAGTGTGTAGTGATCGAAGTATTTTGGTAAGTAAAACTCAGTAATATCAGTTTTCCGTTATCCGCTACCGCATCCAATTTCCTCATTGTGGAGAAATCCCGATTCCCTAATTGTGGAGTACTCCCGATTTTTAACCGACTACCGTAACCGACTTCCTTATTGTGGAGAAATCCCGATTCCCAAATTGTGGAGTAATCCCGATTTTGAACCGACTTCCTTATTGTGGAGAAATCCCGATTCCCTAATTGTGGAGTAATCCCGATTTTTAACCGACTACCGTAACCGACTTCCTTATTGTGGAGAAATCCCGATTCCCTAATTGTGGAGTAATCCCGATTTTTAACCGACTACCGTACCGACTTCCTTATTGTGGAGAAATCCCGATTCCTTTATTGTGGAGAAATCCCGATTCCTTAATTGTGGAGTAATCCCGATAATTCCGTCCTGTAACGATTCTGACCAGTCCATTTGAATTCACGCCGGAAAATATCCTGCTGCAATCCCTCTTTACCGAAAATTACCGAACTGAGTTTACTCATTAGACTGTTTATTGTAAATTTCTCGACATTCGGATTCTGGAGCTGGAGCTAAATCCGCCCATACCGTGAACATAATAAATACCGACACCGAAGTAAATAGCGTGCCGTAATAAATAACGTTACCGTGACAAGTTGCGTTAGCGTGATAAATAGTGTTACTGTGCTAAATGCCGTTAGCGTGGAAAAATATTGTTTTCAAAACCGGCGTAAATAGGGTGACTATTATCCTTCCCGTCACAATGTATTTTGCTTGTGTTTCATAGTGGGTAGGAATATATTGAACTAATTTTGTTAAACAAGTTATATTATTTGCACTGAACCTTGGATCACCGTCTTCTTCACTGTTTAAAGGCTACCCGACAGGCATATCAGCGGTCCCCTTTGACGCTGTAAATCACAGAGGGGTGGCGCCCGAGAAACCCGAAATACCGGGACAGACAGGGAAATAGGGAAACGTTACAGGTTCTGGACCTCAAAGAGTCACAGCAACTGATAGCCAAATAAATTTACAGGAGACTGAACTTAGTTGACCAGTCAGAAACAACTACTCCAAGGGCAAATACCCCTACCGGCGTTGAACTACTCTGATTGGTCTGAGCTTTCGTTGGCAATGAAAATTGTAAGAAAGATTTTTTCAGGTAATGACCAACGTGAATATAGGGACACAACGGTCCCTGTTTGGGAATCAACCCACTGAGCAGTGGACTCAGGCTTCTCGTGCCAATCCTTGAAGCGTTTCGTCCTTGTTAAGACTCATCAGAAAGACAAAGGCTGAAACTCCGTGTGCAAGCAAAATTGAACTTTGTTGACCAGTCAGAAACAACTACTCCGAGGGGAGAAAAAAAATCTTTCTAACAATTTTCATTGCCAACGAAAGCTCAGACCAATCAGTGTAGTTCAACGCCGGTAGAGGTATTTGCCCTCGGAGTAGTTGTTTTTGACTGGTCAACAAAGTTCAATTTTGCTTGAACACGGAACTTCAGCCTTTGTCCTTCTGATGAGTCCTAGCAAGGATGAAACGCGTCAAAGATTGGCACGGGACTGAGTCCATTGCTCAGTGGGTCGTTCCTATTATTTCAAAAAGTTCCTGGTCACTTTGGAGTTTGCAAATGTAAGAAACTGACTGAATGACTCCTTCTAAATATAATTCAAAGTTGCAAAAATTACGGATTTTTTTTGCATGATATAATTTTTATTTTATAAACAATCCCTAATTTCAATAAGTACCTGGTCATTTTAGAGTGTGCAAATGTGAGAGAGTATCTGAATGACTCGTTCTTACAATAATACAAATTTTCATTAATTTCGGAATTTTTTCGCATGCCATAATTTTTATTATTTGAACAATCCCTGATTTCAACAAGTTTCTGGTTACTTTGGTGTGTACAAATGAAAGGAAGTCTCTGAATGACTCATTCTAACAATATTTTAAATCTGCTACAATTTCGGAATTTTTTGGCATGTCACAATTTCTATTATTTAAACGACCCCAATTTCAACAAGTTCCTGGTTATTTTGGAGTGTGCAAATGAGAGGAAGTGTCTGAATGACTCGCTCTAACAATAATTCAAATTTGCATTAATTTCGGAGTTTTTTCGCATGTTATAATTTTTATTATTTAAACAATCCCTGATTTCAAACAAGTTCCTGGTCACTTTGGAGTGTGCAAATGAAAAGAAGTATCTGAATGATTCGTTCTAGCAATAATTCAAATTTGCATTAATTTCGGAATTTTTTCGCATGTTATAATTTTTATTATTTAAACAATCCCTAATTCCAACAAGTTCCTGGTCACTTTAGAGTGTGCAAATGTAAGCAAGTGTCTGCATGACTTGTTCTAACAATATTTTAAATTTGCAATAATTTCGGAATTTTTTCGCATATTATAATTTTTATTATTTAAACAATCCCTGATTTCAACAAGTTCCCGGTCGCTTTGGAGTGTGCAAATGAAAAGAAGTATCTGAATGATTCGTTCTAGCAATAATTCAAATTTGCATTAATTTCGGAATTTTTTCGCATGTTATAATTTTTATTATTTAAACAATCCCTGATTTAAACAAGTTCCCGGTCGCTTTGGAGTGTGCAAATTCAGATTAGGATATGTATCCGTATTCCAAACATTTGCACACACATTATACAACTTTCGTAATTATTTTTCATAAAAATTGTCTCAATTTCGGCCAAAATTGGAGACGATTGGTAAAAAATATATAAAACAAAATGTTCCAGTCAAAAATAATGTGTGCAAAATGGCAAACAAATATGGGATCATATCAAGGCATATAAACAACTATTTGCACAAATTTCGCAATTTTTGTTATATACTTTATTCCACTTTGAAGTTTATAAACAATTGTTTATAATGTTCCCGTCACCACATTCGTGTGCAAACTTGATAGAACTTTTATAAACAATTCTAGAATGGTTTCTCATGATTTGCACAAATTTCGCAATTTTTTCCGCGGAGTTAGTGCAAAAAAACTATTTTTAATTTATTTAATAATATTCCTGGCCGAAACTTTGTGTGCAAAATTCAAATAATTCCTTTTTAAAGCTTTTTCGACATTTTCATCAAATAAAATTTAACTTCGCAATTTTTTTGCAGAATTTAGCTTAAATGACTGGCCTAATACTCTGGAAGACTGAATCGAGGTCTGAATTCGATGTGAGATGTTACTCTACTCTTTAGGGCAGCTTTTCACTAATGATTAAATGGAATAAGTCAGAATCTACTTGTGGAAAAAAAAAAAAAAACGTGCACAGCAAACTTATCGAAATGGTTGTTTTCAAATCCGATAACATTGGCGAAAATTATAGCACTTTACGAAAATTAAACAAGAAAACTCAGTGTGCCATAAATTCAGAAAATTAGGTCCAAAATCCCTCTTTAGGGCGAAGAAAAAATTAAATTCTTCAAGGGACCCTTTCTTCAAAACAGTCAGAACGTGAAAGAAATGTGCTACACATCAAATTAATTAGCTGACCTAAAGGTAGGGATTCAGAGTCAAAAATTAAGCGATAGAATTCTTACTTACCAAAAATTGCACACAACAATATAATAAGAATTACTAACCCTGCAATTCTATCCAAGTGTCAAATGAGTTTATAAAAATCTAAGATAGGAATGTAAAATCGGTTTTCCTCTAAAATTAACCGTTCATGTTCTACAGCCTGTCAAAGTTGCAAAAAGTCAATTTTCAACTGTCAATATTTTCAAAACAGTTGAACTTAGGTATAGGGTATATCACATGAAATCTGCTTAGAATTTTACGTAGAATCCAAATATGCAATTTAATACGGGGTGTTCCATTTAAAGTAGTGATGTTGCCACTAGTTTAGAGTAGAAGCGGCAACACCGCATGGTCAAAAATATTTTTAAAGTGTAGATCATGGTCGTTTATCCCAGTTGCCAAATTTTCAAAATGATCCGCTTTTTAGTTCTCTATAAACGTCTAATACGCCATCCACCGTGGGACACCCTATATATGAGAAAACAAATCATTGTCTCAAATCGGATTGTTGGAATATGCTTCTGTTCTGTGCCAATATAATATTGTCGTGATGAAAGTCTAAATTTTTGGTCTATTTCTTTTAGATTATTTGGAGTTTTGGAATATTTATCGCCTGGTGCACTTCGCAAAATATTGTCACGGGTTTTAGCACACTTTCTATAAAGCTGCTACTGTATTCAATTTTTACCATTTTTTCTTAGCTTGTGACATATTTTCATATTTAAAAAAACAATAGTTATTAATAAATACCATAACCTCAAAAACATAGTGGCCTCTCCTTCTGCATAAAAAAGTTGTTAATGGGCCTATAAGTTTTATAACGTTCTTCAGGTTTAATAATTGCTGTAAAATATTTATTAGCTGCTTCGAGATTTATAAGGATTTCACGGAGTAAGCTATAAAACCCCAAGAGTCAAAGTTTTATGATAAGGTTTTTAAGAACGCTATAATACCTTTTTGTAATAACCAGAAGTACCCAACACCAAAGGTTTTATAGATAAAGTAAGGGAAACGTTTTCGATGCCAAATTATAAAACTTGACGTATTTTGGTATTTATTGGACGTCTTATAAAACTTGTAACACCAATGGTTTTCTTATAAAACTATAAAAACATTATAAAAATGGCCTCTCGTTCTGCATAAAAAAGTTGTTAATGGGCCTATAAGTTTTATAACGATCTTCAGGTTTAATAATTGCTGTAAAATATTTATTAGCTGCTTCGAGATTTATAAGGATTTCACGGAGTAAGCTATAAAACCCCAAGAGTCAAAGTTTTATGATAAGGTTTTTAAGAACGCTATAATACCTTTTTGTAATAACCAGAAGTACCCAACACCAAAGGTTTTATAGATAAAGTAAGGGAAACGTTTTCGATGCCAAATTATAAAACTTGAAGTATTTTGGTATTTATTGGACGTCTTATAAAACTTGTAAAACCAATGGTTTTCTTATAAAACTATAAAAACATTATAAAAATAAAGGTTTCTTATAAACCCCTTATAAATATCTGTTACCTCATAATAAAACCTTGAGCTGCGAAAAATGTTAGCTGGGACATTTAATCTAAAATTACAATCCCAAAAAACAAAACACACAACTAGAAACCTTAAAATCAAATACAAAAACCAAGGTAATAATTAAATTGAGGGAAAAAAAGTAAGCCCAAATAGGGACAATTCAGTTAAGTGCTGGTTTAGTTTAAATTTAAGGCAAATTTAAGTTAGTTCAAGTAAAACCTAATCATATGCAAATCCTTTCCATAAGTGAGTAAGCTAACCCATGATGGGAAGAACTCTATAAAATCCAACAATAGAAAAACTTCTTGCGACATGACTTGAACGGTTTATTAGAAAATGTGCCCTTAGAAATTAGAAATCAGATCTGGTTTTCAATAATTTAGTTCGTCCGTACCTATCAAGAAATTTTGGAAATCAATGGATAGGTCGAGGTGGGCCTATTTTATGGCCACCGAGGTCGCCCGACATGATTTCTTTTTTTGGGGGAATGCAAAAAGGCTTGTGTACTCGACGCCAGTTCACACCAGACAAAACCTGATAGAAAGAATAACACATCATTGCAACGAAATTGGAGACAATCCTGGAATGTTATTTCAAGTACAATGAGAAAACATCCGTCGGATAAGGAAATGCGCAGAGGTAAACGGCGCCCATTTCGAAAATCTGCTCACCTAAACAAGAAAAATCAATGTTTCCTTTGTGATTCCCAATAAAAAGGTTCGGTTTCAGGCACTTTTTATAAGTCAACCACAACCTGTTTTTATTAACTTGATTATCAAATAAATTTCGAAAGTAAATGATTAAGTGTGTTATACAAAAACCTATTTTTTTTCGGAAACTGCTGATTTAATCGAAATAAATGTAGAGCACCTTTTTTGAAGAGAAATGACCAAAGTATTGAAAAATCAGTTTTTCTAGTTGGGTGCGCAAAGTTATTATTTGGCACACCTATTTGCGTGCGCAAAGTTGAACTTTGCGCACGGAAACTCTTTGCGCACTCATTTTTGTTACGCATGTTACCGCATTCATACTTGATTTTTCAATGTTTTGTGGGTTTCTGGATAAACTTATATTCAGAAAGAAGGGCCAGATATTATTTTTGTTCCAAGAAAGGCATTCAGGTAAGGTTTAGCTTTTTTAATTGGACACTTTCCGTATAAGAAGCGAGGGGAAGAAAAATCCAGCAAAAATAGATGTGAGGTTAGGTGACCGTTGGCATGGGAAGTCACCAACTCACATTCCTTTAGAGTAACATATTATAAAAGTTGGACTGTAAGTTATACTTCTCCATATACTCCAAAACTTGATGGTGCTGCGGAAAGAATGAATCAGACAACAATAGACAAAGTAAGATCTATAATAATGCAAGCAAAAATGGATAATATATTTTGGGAAGATGCTGTACTTATGGCTACGTAAAACTAATTTTTCTACGAGCGTGCGGGAAATGGCTCTTCCCGCACGATTTGCTGTGCGGGAAGAGTTTGAAATAATCATTGTGACATGGAATTGTTTGTATTGTTGATACACCTATACCTTTACCTCTAATACCTTTACCTTTTTTTATAAATACCTTTCAATGCAATTTTAATTCAACCTTCTACACAATCGCATTTTATTTAAATTAAACTTCTCGTAACATCAGCTTTAGCATGCTCGTAGAAAAAATATAGTTCCTAACTCTTGCGGGAAGAAATTTCTCTTCCCGCACTCGTTAGGAAAATAGCTATTAACAAGTCACATGAAAAAATATCATCCTGGTAAATTAAGTCTCGATTTGGCAGGAAAAGCAAACTTAACGACTTGTTCAAATTTTAAGTAATCCTCGCTAACACAACCAATGTTGCAAATAAAGTCAAGCTGATCAATGAAAAAAAAAAAAAAATTGAAAACACAACACATTGAACTAGGAGAGAAAATTACTAGTTTTGAGCATCTGGAAACATTTAAGAAGATTAGGTACAGCTCCTCTCTGGATGCTATGCAAACCTTCGAACACTCGTAGAAAAAGTAATGTTCCTAACACTTGCGCAAAGTGTCTTTCCCGCACTCAAAGCTTATCAGAACTCCGCTTCGCGTCGTTCGACTGCTTTTTCGTGCGGGAAAGTATCACTTTGCGCACTCGTTAGGAAAATAACTATTTCAGCTCTGTAAAATGACTCCGTTCAAAAATTTGACACAATGAATATGGTGGCAAGTCCGTTCCTGCCTTCCCAGACTATGTGAAACATCTACTGTAATATGGTTTTATGAGTCTTTATGGCCAACATAAAATATAAAAAACTTCATTAACTTATACAAGTCGGTTCAAAAGTTCGAGCCAAGAATGTGAATCGCAAAGTACTCTTTTGGGGCTCTGTATCTCCGTTGAGGGGCACTTTAGGATTTTTTTTTATAGCAAAGTAGGGTTATTTTGACTCCTTCTATACGCTCTCGAGAGTATGCCATATTTGCCGGACACACTGTATATTTTCAGAATCTAAAAGATGAATTGTTTGTTCTAGGCTAAAGCTAACAGGCATGCTAGTGGAAGCGAGGAGCTTTATACGCGATAAAACTAGAAAAAAAAAACTTGTTTTAACAAAAATACATGTTCATATGATGCTCTTTTGCAAATACTATGCTGCAACTTTTGCGATAGCGAATGTATTTGAATCTAAAACTACGAATATAGAGCTTGTGCAGCGAATGAATAAGTCGATCAGAGTCAAAGCCTACAAATTGAAATGTAAAATTCTGTTTAAAATGTTTCCAAATTCCGAAGTTTTGCCGAACGGAATAACTCATATTGCTTTTCAAACCGCTATTGAAAGCTTGATACTAAAACAGACAACTGCTGAAGAAATCGATTATTCATGCATAGAAAGAACAATTTGTGCAAAATGCTCAAATGTAAGGATAATGACTTCTAGTGTTATACCAGTAATAGTTGGCAAAGATGTAAATTTCAGGAGTTTCACCAAGTACATCTCACAAAGAGTAACTGGTGAAAAGTATGTTAAAATAGATTGTACCGAATTTACTACAGTACAGCTCGATAAAAACGGAGCATATATATTCATTGAAATTGAAACACTTGTTACAAATTCCTCACCTACCCTGCCGAATTTACGTTTATTGGATATTGCAACACAATTATTCTGGACGAACAACCATATAGTTTGAGTGGAGTTATTGCTTATGTAGGTCCCATGAAAACGGTTAGTGCAAATTTTATTGGGCATTTCAAAGCTTATTGCAACCGTATTAATGAAAAATGGGAAATACACTCATCAAAAAAGTCTAGGGAACAAGAAATATTCGTCTTTTAATTTTTAGACAGAATAAATTTTTTTTAAAAGATACCATATGGGTATTTTTTGTTGAACAAATCTTGTAAAATTTATCATATCGGCTTTTCCAGCAGGCTTTAACAAAATTTAAAAATCTTTTAAAAGTATATTTTGTTCAATTTATAAATGTATTCAGTTGCATCTTGTTCCCTAGACTATTTTGGTGTGTGTATATGACAGCCTAAGAGAAAACCAAAAAATATTGCTCTCATACAGACTTAATATGTATGATTTTATAGAATTTAGAATGAATGAGAGAGAAAATAGTTGTGTCATTAATTCATAACTCGGTGTTAGCTCCAACAGGGGACTGTATAAATGAACTGATCGTTGAATTGAATTTTCAATACAAAATTACAAAATATATTAATAATTTGACAATGTGACAACAATGAAACAATCTTTTCTTGGCGACGAACAAAATTCTCCGTCACTTGTTTTCAGCTGGTCAACGGCAACGATATATTGGAGAAATATACATAAGTTTATTTACTTGCGCTAACACTCGGTCATCAAACTACAGTTTTTAAAACCGTCAATTTCGTCTCAAGTGCAATTTGCGGAAATAAATAAATAAATGGATTACATTTCCTGCTTCAGACCAAGCCCTTAGCATAGCCAGAGAAGAGTGGGTAGTAAATCATAGGAATGTCATTGGTGCAATTGATTGCACAGACGTAAAAATGGTAGAACCTCAAGTATACGGTGACGAATATATTAATATAAAAGGTGTTTAAGCAATAAATGTGCAAGCAACGTGTGACCATAGAGAAAAGTTTACTAGCGTGGATACATCGTGGCTCTGGTTGTCTCCACAATAGCAGGATATGGTCTAATTCTTCAGTTTACCCCCTAATGTTTCACAACCAGGAAAATGTGTCTCCTGGATGATTCCGTATATGATGCAACTTGATGGATGCTTACGCAATTCAAAAATCCGTTAACAAACATCGAAAAATATTTCAATAGAATGCATGCAGAAACACGCGTTATTATTGCACGGTGCTTTGGGCAATTAAAAAGACGATTACCAATGTTACAACACACTGTACGAATAGAAACTGACGAAATATGTGAATATATTATATCGGCATTTATTTAACACAAATGTTCGAAGTTTTCAAACGATCCGAATGATTTTGAACGAATATGTATGTATCTTGATGAAGAACCTGTGATGCCCCAACTAGAGGAAAACCACCTACAGTGGCCAGGCTTCAGCAGTGGCCATTCGCTAATAACTGCTTTATCAACTATAAAGTAGTGCTGTCATCTTTAGAGTATAAAGCTTATTGCCCGTACTAAAGAATGTTTCGGTTAGAAATGTAAGCAGTTCCATTTTGTGCGCGGTAGAGTGTGTATGTTCTTTTCTTATACCCAAACTTGCATATGCAGGTGGGTTTATTTCAAATTTTCTCCGGAATGCTTTATAACATTATTTATGTAATATTTTCATAATAATCTACTGCATGAAAAGAATGTTTTTCGCCTATAATATATTTTAAAATATTATGGTTTGCAATTCTTTTGAAAGAAAATTTCAAAAACGGGCTTTCTTTAACACTGGCCAGGTTAATATTTCCCTACAGTGGCCACTACTTATGCTATACTATTAGTAGTGGCCACTGATAAAATCGAGTTTTCTTTTTCAGCGATATGGAGAAACTAGAACAAAAAATAGAAGCAATATTGGAAAAACACCTGCCGAAACTATAAAAAAATGCTCTCTACCGCATATTTGAAGATGGTTGGAGTGTGAAACGGGCGGCTTTTGAATTCAAAATTCCGAGATCCACATTGAGACATTACGTCACAAAATATAAAATAGGTAGGTTATTAGATTGATTCTTGGATATAGGAAAGTTTGGTTAGGAATTAAAACAATTTTTCTCCTGGAGACGTTTCGTAACCTTTAATTGTTACTTTTTCAAGCCCTACAGAACAAGAATTCAGTCAATTACAATAAAATCTTTTATATAATTAAATAACTTACTCAGAAACTAGTTTTACAACCGTGGATGTCCATTAAGTATAATAATTCGGAATCGGCATTCTTTAATCAGCCTTTGACACCTTAAGCAAATTTTGTGGATAGTGCGGAATGCCGATTCCGAATTATTATACTCAATGAACATCCACGGTCGTAAAACTAGTTTCTGAGTAAGTTATTTAATTATATAAAAGATTTTATTGTAGTTGACTGAATGCTTGTTTTGTAGGGCTTGAAAAAGTAACAATTAAAGGTTACGAAACGTTGTCAGGGGAAAAATTGTTTTAATTCCTAACCAAACTTTCCTACACCCAAGAATCAATCTAATTATGTATCAAGGAGACGAAACCTCATCAAGTAAAATAGGTATACGGGAGTTGACAATTATAAGCCAGAATCGGCGGATAAGGGGCCACAAGATATATAAAACATATTTTTTAAAACGTTCAAGCTTTAATTGATTTGGAAATCAGTGGCCATTGTTGGAATATGGGGTGGCCAGAGTAGCCTGCCAGCTCCAAAAATGGCCACATTTTGAGAATTAAGAAAAAAGGAGTGTACTTTTTTTTAATTTTTTTTTTGCATAATTTATATAGGACGTCTGTTGGCGTAATGGTTGATGTTTTAGAATCACCTTCGGTGTTACGTGGACTGTAAGCGCAACTTATGAATATGTAGCAAAAATGCTGGGGTTCTTCTAGTTCTAAGTTAGTTGTTACCGGGATCCCGGGTCTTGTTTCGATTGCACAACAATACCGGCTTTTATTTCAAAACCGGTAACCGGCGAGTTCACGAATTCATCGACTTTCTTGTGCGCGAAAACGGAATAAAAAAAGTGTGTTCGTGTTTGGCGAAAAGAGAGAGAGTGTTTTCGCAATCGCTTGGCTGTACGAATCAAGTGTTTTTTGTACCTTTTTGTCGACCTCGGTTCCATGCCGAGGGCGCTGGTGTTCCTTGCACTGGAGGCGCTATATCTATTTGAATTTGTATGGTTTTTCAATATGAGCAAAATTCGTGACTTTGACACTCTTGAAGAGATGCACGTACAACGTCTTTTAAACAAATAATTGACGTATCTAAAATAAATTTTTGAACAAAAAATTTACCAAAATGGGCAAGTTACAGCAATAAAAGTAAAAATGTGGCCACTGTAGGTGGTTCTCCCTACATATTTCCGTTGGGCAATATAGGTGAAATTAGACGCCAAGTTTACAGTTTCGTAATTATATTGCTGATCTGTTATACGAACAGAGAATCATTGCAAATTAACATATTTCTTATATTCTTTGATAAATACTTCAAATTTATTATTGATTTATATTATTAATCAATTACTCAACTGGAACACAGCAGCCTTTTCTTAAGTTGAATTCAATTAAGAAGTAAAATCTTTTGCACTTTTTTCGATGAAGCAGTATTTTGTTCATTTTTATTTAAAAAAAATCAAAATCTGTAACTTCATCGATTGTCTCTTCTTCACTAATTGAACACCTCTTTCATCCACTGGGCTTATCTTTGCTGGTGCCGGCAGTTACTCCTCCTGAAATGTTTATTATCCAAATATACAAGGTAAAAGAATTCTAAAAATATATAATTTGACGTTGTTTTCAGCAATTTTCCTGCAATTTTTGTTTGGACAAAATTGAATCGCCCTTGTCATGCTTGATGTTGTTATGGCAGTTGACGATAACGGGTCGAAGAATGACCGCAATAGTATTGTTCAAATGAGCTCAACGTCAAATATGTACTAATATTTAAAATTGACGACATTCAGAAGTAGACAAAACAAAAAAAAACTACCCCAAGGCCACATCAGATCAGATTGTCATCACGGGCCCTGCAAGATTTTTTCCATATCTTCCATGGTCATTTCTTCAGGTGGTTATCCAAATCCAATAGAAAAGCCTGTACAAAACATATTTATAAAGATATATATTATTATTTACCGGGAACTCTTTGGATGATTAGATTTTCATAGACATTCCATAGATTATAAAATTTTTGTTGCCACTCATTCAGATTAATTTTTTTGTTCTTAGTTCTCATCATCGGTGATTTTCTTTATTTCGGTTGTCATGTTATTGACTTTTTTTTAGATCTGAATACATAAAGATCAATGGTACAGACTAAATATCCCTGTTAGTTTGCCCGAGCGTTTTACATTTCCACCTATAGGTGGCAGCTGCAGACAAGGCCTGCTATATACTACATACAGGCCAAACTCATATTTACTAGTTATGTGGTGTAACAGGCCACAAGCCTGATAATATAATACAATTTACTTTTTGTTTCATATTTTTATTATCTCTCGTCTCTCTCTCTCTCTCTGTCAACTCTTTTAGGGCTGCATCTCTTGCCCAATATATCGGAGGTGCCATTCTTCTATCTCAGATTATTTTGAAGTCTTCGAGCATAATAACAAATTCCAACTTTTGGTCTTTATTTTAAGACTCTTTTATCACAATTCCTTAATCCGAAGACATCTTGAAGGACTGTTGAGGTTATAATAAATAAAATAAAAATAAGAACACACGCAAGTCGTTTCCCGAAAACCTAAACCTAACAATAAGCATTTTACTTTGTTGCGCTTCTACTTCCTCTTTTCGAAAGAAAGAAATTCATTTGGATAAATTACATTCAATCGAAAAGGGGAAGTAATGGCGCAACAAGGTAAAATACTTACGAATTGAGCCTGGCTGAATTTTGGAAAAATGTAATATAACCAACCACGTATATTTTGTTATAATCAAATATGAAAGTATTTAGATTTGAAATGCGACGTTTCGTCATTGGCCGATTATCATCAACGTTAATTCTTTAAATACGCACCTGTATTATTTATTCTATTTTTGGAAGCTCTTTCAACACAGTGAAGCACTGACTCATCATCTCCATTATCGATAAATTATAATTTTCCAGAAAAATATCGCATCTAAAGTAATTAAATACACAAGCTTCCTTCCACACAGTACTTTATTCATCAGTCTCTTTGCCTGATACGTTAACTTATGTGAATAGGGCAGAGAAGGCCATCCGTTTTTGTTTTTGTCAGTTATACTCTCGAACTTTAATTTGACATTATTTTATTTAGATTTATAAATCTAAAACCTCTTTCCACACATGCACTGCTGTGGGGTAAAATAAGCAATGACAACAAACTTGCCTAACTCAGGAAACATCTCAGAATCGTTCCCTCTCTTTTTAGTAGACACACTGTTTTCTAAAAATGTATAGCACCCGTAATGAAAGCTATGTCAAAATTTTTCAAACATCTATACTCTCGAGCATTTATTTTTCGACTTTCTGATTGAAATTCTCAATTCAAATCATGAGAAGTTGGCAAAGCATATTCTAAGAACTGCAAGTATAATTTAGAGGTAGGATCATTTAGCATATCATTTATTTCTGTAGCACCAAGGGATGTCTTATCAAAAACCTCAGTTCTGAAGTAAAGTTTCAATGCTTCATATTGCTCAAGAACTCTCAGTACTGCCGCATTTAAGGACAACCGCCTCGTCTTTGCTATATGTAATACCTTATGCAGTTTTATGTTGTGAAAGGTTTGAAATTCTAAATCTCACTGTTTTTTTATAAACTATAACTATAAAGAAAATAAGAATAAATACTTCTAATGTATTAGGTAGCTTATCACATGCGTAGGACGCGCATAACGCCAATGAATGGCAGATGCATTTCATAATGAATAAATTTGGAATGTTTTTCAAAAAAGTGTTTTCAAAGAGTTTTTTGACACCGTATCTGCAGCAAAACCAACCATATATTTTTTTTGTATGGTATCTCATATTTGTAAAAAAATATAGTTGTAATGGTATTGGGTATATAAACCTTGAGCACTTGCTTGCATCGATAAATGGAATTAATGCAAGAAATTCAAGTTTTATCTTTAAATTTTCATTATTGAAGCGCATCACCATTGCTAAATAAGTGTTTAACCGCGGAGTAATGCATCGACAAGCAACGGAAATATTTCTTATTTGAGAGTCTTCGAAAGTTTCGAAGCTTACTTTTCCTATTGGATTATCAATTATTGCAGTACACTTTGTTCTGCTGCATAATAGTTTTGAAATTTGAGAAGACTTCATTCCAGAATTACATATATTTTTGACTAACTCAGTTGAGGGATCCGCTGCATTGATAGGAATATTATATATATTATATTATTTTGTAATAAAGCTTGCTATTCTTATCTCATTTTGTTTAACAATTTTCTCATTGGAAATCTGAAAAAAAGCCCTTACGCAAATTAGACCTTTTTTTTAAGTTGATAATGGTTGTATTATGTTTTTTTGGAGTGCCACCCAAAATACCCACATAAAAATGTATCAAGAACTGTGAGGTCGGGAGTATGGGGTGGCCATGCTACAGCCCCATTGCGACCGATCCATTGATTGTATTGATCATTTAAAAAAGCTAAAAGAGCCCTTGTCGAATGTGGAGGTGCCCCATCCTGTTGCCAAATAGCATTTCTAAGTAAATTTAAAGGTTATTCATCTAATAAATTTTGAATTTCTCCCTCTAAAAATTATAGATAGCGTTGCTCTGTCAAACTTCCATCATAAATATTGGTCCTATTATTATATTTCGCAGAATACCGCACCAGACATGAACAGATGTTCTTCCTAGCCTTTTGATGGCCTTATATTGTCTAGGATTTTCAGTTGACCAATATCGGGTGTTCTTACGGTTATACATGCCTGATGTAAATGTGGCTTCGTCTGTCCAAATAATTTTGTTAAAAACTTCAACATCTATGTCTTGTTCCCACAAAATAAGACGAGAGACAAAACGGAAACGAAGTTTTTTATGGATCTGTTAGCTATTGAACAGGCAAAATTTCAAAGGGAGAAACTTTATGATATTCAAGTATTCTCTAAATGGTAACAGAACTAACGGGCCTTCTTCTACGTGGGATACCTCTCACAGCGGTGCGAATTAAATTTTGAGGATTTCTTCCAAAATGGTTCAAAATTTTGCGATCACGAGGTTTTTTTGGTTCCAAAGACTTGGTTTGACCAAATCGATTTTTCAATTTTATAATTGTGTTTAAATATAGCAATCGATGGTGGATATTAAGATACCTTCTCTGCGTCTCCCTTGCATTTTCATTGGGCTTATGAAATAGAGTGATGACTTCTGAACGTTCTTCCAATGATAGTCTCATCTTTGAAAGGCTCGCAACAGTTTTAAACGTGAATGACTAAATTGAGATTTACGCGGTTCTACGTATAAATGTATAAATAATACAAAATGTCATTCAATGACATGCACAAATTTCACCTTTGATAAAACTCCTGGTCATTATGTTTTATAATACCTTTTAGGCTATTTTCATTTAAATCCTGGAGTGAAATTATATCGCAATTCACTATAGTGAAGATAAACAAACCAAGTATATATAGGGAGGTCCAAAAAAAACCGGAATTTTGTTTTTGAGCTGTAACTTTTTTATTTGTTGACCAATTTTCTTTTGTTTTGGCTTGTTTGAAAGAGAAATGAACAGGCTAACGAATCAGAGTGAAACTGTTGACGTTTGAGAAAAATCCAAAATGGCGGACTCCTTCAAAAATTGCCTAGCTTTGGATAGCGCTGGAACTTTTTTGTGACACCCGGTATAAGTTTTTTTAATAAATTCTTAAAGTTCATTATTTTGCAAACATTTTAAGACCTTGACAGAAAAAATCGGTTAAAAACTAAATGAAATATTGAATTTTTTGTAATATCGAATTTCAATTTTTTATGTTGACAGCAATATCTAAGATATGCTATTTCAGCTAGATTTTTTTTTTCTACTCGACATATTTTTTCTATTTCGGACTTGTTCGAAAGATAAATAGATAGGATAAGGATTCGAAATGAAGAATTTGACTGTTGAGAAAAAATTAAAGATTTCCCAGTTCCTTTAACATAGCTAATTTTGAAAAAATTAGCGTTAAGTTTTCTTACAATACGACCAATATTTTTATTTATAAATTTTAAAAAATAAGGTAAACACATTGAAGGGGCAATAGGCGATATGCTCTCCGTATGGGCCTCAACAACCCATGCTAAACGTCTACGCCAAGAATCGATAGAATTGGCAATGTTACGTTGTTCCAGCCCTTCTCCCCAACACTCAATGATTCGGTTGCGCAGCTCTCCTAAATTATTGAATGTAGCCCCATTTTCGTGGACTTTTTCTCCCAAATCCCCTCATAAAAAGTAATCGCAGGAATTCAAATCTGGGCTATTAGGCGGCCAGTCAACGGGCTGTATAAAATCCGCAACTTGCTCTCTTAGATAGTTGATAGTAAAGCGGCTATTATTTCACCTGGCTCCATCTTATATACGAAGAGTATTTATCACTTTTAGGTATCTCATAAAAAGAGAAATACAAAAACATACAATTTTATCAAAGTTTTTGTGAGAACCAAAATCTGAACAATAAATGTTAACTAGGTGAGTTATAAAATTACCTGCATAAAAGTGTAGTCTTGAGGTGTGAGCTGTTCAATTTCGGATCAAGGTTCCTAAAGTAAACAGGTTGTCTGATAATGGGTAACTTGATGACGCATCTAGAGTGCCATATGGAGATTTGCATTATGTTCAGGCATTCAGATGACGTCATAAAAGTTATCAGGCAACCTACCTCTCTCAAACAACTTTGATTTCGGATAGCAATTGGCGAACACAAGCTGAAAATACTTGCGTGAATCCAAGCGAACTCCTTGGTCGATAACAATTAGTTGTGCTTTGTGGCTTCGAGAAATTGCTGCAGATAGATACCATTAAATAACTGCTGAATTTTTCTCTTCCTTTATCTGCTTTTCGAGCTTGGAGGGAAATTCGTAGTTGGTCGTTTTGCGAATTCTTTACTCCGGATAAGGTGAAAAAATTCCTATCACTGAACCAGATTTTTCGGATTTCAGCACGGGCACTAAATCTATTAAGTAGGATAGTTCAAATGTGTAGTCCCGTTCAACATGCTTCAGCATTAAATCACTTTTAATTATTCTTTACTGTCAACTATCTAAGAGAGCAAGTTGCGAATTTTATAGAGCGGCCAGTCAACGGGACTGGCCGCCTTATAGCCCAGATTTGAATCCCTACGATTACTTTTTATAGGGTGATATAAGGCGGAAGAAAAATCCACGGAAGTGGGGCTACGTTCAATAATTTAGAAGAGCTGCGCAACCGAATCATTGAGTGTTGTGGAGAACTGTTGGAACAATGTAATATTGCCAATTTTATCGATTCTTGACGTAGACGTTTAGCATAGGTTGTTGAGACCCACGGAGGGCATATCGCTCCTTAAATGTGTTTACTTTATTTTTTAAAATTTATAAATAAAAATATTGGTCGTATTGTAAGAAAACTTAACGCTAATTTTTTCAAAATTAGCAATGTTGAAGGAACTGGGAAATCTTTAATTTTTTCTCAACCAGTCAAAATCTTCATTTCGAATCCGTACCCTATCTATTTATCTTCCGAACAAGCCCGAAATAGAAAGAATATGTCGAGTAGAAAAAAAAAAATTTAGCTGAAATAGCATATCCCAGATTTTGCTGTCAATATAAAAAATTGAAATTCGATATTACAAAAAATTCAGTATTTCACTTAGTTTTCAACCGATTTTTTCTGTCGAGGTCTTAAAATATTCGCAAAATGATAAACTTTCAGAATTTATTAAAAAAACTTATACAGGGTGTCACAAAAAAGTTCCAGCGCTATCCAAAAATAGGCAATTTTTGAAGGAGTCCGCCATTTTGGATTTTTTTCAAATGTCAAAAGTTTTACCTTGATCCGTTAGTCTATTCATTTCTCTTTCAAACAAGCCAAAACAAAAGAAAATTGGTCAACAAATAAAAAAGTTACAGCTCAAAAACAAAATTCCGGTTTTTTTTGGACCACCCTATATATTTGAAATTATCAAAATAGGGGCGTTAAAAAATAGATTTAAATATTGGTTATTCCATTTAAAAAAAAAAAAATACTTTTTTCTACAAGCGTGCGCTATATAGGTACTTTTCACAGGCAACTGGGAGACCAAAATTCACTTTTGCGCACTAGTGCGGAAAGGAGTAATTTTTGCGCACTAGTGCTGACAACATTCAATTTTGACAAATTACTAGTAAAATTATTCATGTTTCCTTAAAGGTCTGTTTCCACAGAAATCACAAACCAGTTAGAGCGTTTTTGATTGGTTCAAATTGCCAACAACCAGTTTCCTGACTATTTTCAACCAATAAAATTCGCTCTGATCAGTTTGTGATTTCTGTGGAAATAGATCTTAAATGATTGCATGAAATTTGCTGTCAGTGTTTATTGATCAGTGTCACATCAGTGTCAAACAAATTAATTCATCATCAAAGTTATTATAGTCCAGGAGGTGGCGCCAAAAACATGCAAGAGTTTTCGCAAGGCGGATATTTGCAAAATAGGTCGTACTTTAGTGCTAGAAAGCTAGTGTACAGTCAGCACTCACAGTTCCGGGACAGCTGGCTCTGGGACGCGGGCAAAGTTGTAATTTTAAGAAGCATCTAAACTGTTTTCTCAAAGCTCAAAATTTATAGAAATTTTGCACATTATCTGTTTGAAGGTCACAGATAACGTATGTAAATCGTCAGACGTCTAGTTCGTTGCAAAAAGGGGGTCAGACGTCCTCAAAGTTTTTATTTTATGGCATTTTCTTCAAATATATTTGTCAAATACCTGCAAAAATATATTTTGACAGGTCACCGAAGAAAATGCCATAAAATAAAAACTTTGAGGACGTCTGACCCCCTTTTTGCAACGAACTAGACGTCTGACGATTTACATACGTTATCTGTGACCTTCAAACAGATAATGTGCAAAATTTCTATAAATTTTGAGCTTTGAGAAAACAGTTTAGATGCTTCTTAAAATTACAACTTTGCCCGCGTCCCAGAGCCAGCTGTCCCGGAACTGTGAGTGCTGACTGTACACTAGCATTCTAGCACTAAAGTACGACCTATTTTGAAAATATCCGCCTTGCGAAAACTCTTGCATGTTTTTGACGCCAGCTCCCCAACTATTAGAGGATTTTTTGGAAAACACAAGTGTTTCGCCAAAGCTCCAACACACTGCTAATTACTCATACTATGAGTTGTATTGCTCTGAAACGGTCAGATTTACGCAATACTTGGTGGTTTTGCTTTGTAAGACAATGGAGAAACCTGAATTCTCTTCCATTGGATACTATCGCTAATTGCAGACCGGTTTCGGACTTGTTATGTCCGAAACACAAAACAGATGCAGAAAACCTAACTGTAAACATACTACGACAGCATTTTGTGTCAAATGCAAAATATTTTTATACAGCACACAGAAAATAAATTGTTTTCTCCAATTTCATACCAAGCATTAGAATTTTTGGTTTTTTACTCATTGTCATATTTGCGATTTTTTTATTGACATATATGAAGTAGTTGTTGTTAATATAATTGATATATTATTATATTCCAAGTTCCATCAAATTTTCGATAAAAAAAATGAGAGTGAGATTCGAGCATTAGGGCGTGCTCCTTACCTGTGAGAAAACCGCACAGCTAGACACAAATAGATTTAGTGGTTTTGAGAGCAGAGCTACGGGATCTGCTTCGTGGCAAAACATTGCTTCAAAATTGAATAGTATGGGATTGGGGAGAAGAGTGTGGATGGATGGAGAAAGGTAGGTATTACGAATGGAGCAATAAATGTTTGTCAGTATTCGTTAGAGTTAACTGTACCTATCAATGGCAAGTGCAAGCAAAACCAAAATAGAATTGTACAATTTTAGATGCCTATGAATTGGAAAAGCGACACAAAAAAACAAGGATACAGCTCTAAAAAGAGATCAGCAGCAGACTGGTGGTGGTGCATCCATTTGATGAGAAGTTGTTATTGATAATGGGGACCAAAGCACTAGAAGGTGACGAGGCAGTGCCAGAGTTGGGTTTTGGAAAAGTAGATTATATTCTGTTTTATTATTTTTTTTAAAATGTTCAGTCGAATGTAATGTTTCTATATCAGATTTCTAGGAAACATATGTATATTAAAAAATAATATGTCAAAACCAACAATACCACCAATTATAGAAGTACCTGAAATTGTTGCACCATATGATCATGATTATGTTGAGCAGGCAAAGATTAGTGCTTTTTTTTTTTTGTTTATAAAAGTATGTCTAACAGTACTGCTGCTTTCAAAACTTGCTGCAGAATTTACTAATGCATTGTATTAGTTATAGGTTGAAGTATCAAGTACCTCACATAACAGTTGTTTTGAAGACATTGCGCAAGCCACATCCAGAGATCTGAGAAGAAAAACAAAACGGCAGGAAAGCAAGAAATCAAGACCCTTCCAACGTAGAACAAATGGCTTAGTTTTGTTTCTAAAGAACTGGTGAATATGAACCAACAATCGGATGAAACTCTACAAAATATCGATAAAAATACTGAATCCAGATGCAGTATTTGTATACAGCTCGGTATAGAGAGTCTCTGATTGTTCACTTTCACATTTTCAGAAGTTTTTATTTCTATTATAACTATCCTTCTAATATTATTCTTTCAAAAAACTGACAGATGTATTTTTCTATTGTGCAATAATGGCCATATTTGTATTTTTTTATCACCTAATAAAGGTATCATAAATTGTTCAGTTTTATTTTTTGAACTGCTATTTAGAAGGAGCAGATTGGATGTCAATTTCTAACTGCAGATTCGGATTTGCCAAACATTGACTACCAAATTAAGGAATTTCAACATACCTACTACTGACATAGAACATTCTAGATACTAAAAGTAAAAATAGTATTCCAGCCATAGAATATGGTATTGAAAATGAAAACCAGGCCTTAAATCAATAATAAAAAATAACTGGAAACATTACACAAAAATGTGGATTGCTTGTTCACAAAGAAGTAAGTTTTCTTTTTCTGGCCGGAAATGCTGACTGCTTGGTGAATAATGATGATAAATAGAAATCAAAAATATCCATTCAAAGCGAAAAATTGTCACTTGGAAAAAAGTGAATTGAATTGTACAGATCATGGTAAACTTAGACTTACGCACAATTATTATTTTCAGATACAGAGCCTCTTAGAAATATATAATAGAGAATAGTTTTGTACACCCCTTATGAACATAACATTAAAATTGATGAAGAAATATACTGGAATAAGAAAATCTAGTCAAACATTAGCTTTGAAAGTATTTTTTCTTACATAATCTTCCGCATTTTTGCTACCTCAAACTAAATTTTGCAATGATCAACGAAGGACAACTTTTGAAAAAAATATATATAATATGATCGATCGGTACAAATAATCGAAGAATTATTATCAACAAAAATATTCACAAATATAAATTACCGCGACTTCCTGGAAGAAGAAAAAATAAAATCACATAAGTAAGAAAAGCAAATGTAGCATTTGTGGCAACTCTTTCTCTGAATCAAACTTACGCTTAGCAAGAATTCAATTTTTCTTTCATAGATACAACCAGTTTAATTGATCACATATAAAGACAAGAAACATGGAAGTTGCAGTTCACAAACATAATATGATTTAATGCGATGGTCATAATTATTGTGGGCATTGTTGCCTCAGATATAAGTTGTGCGATATATGCCGCGCGTACTAAGTAAACTACTTTGTACTTAACTCCAATGCTAGTACGTTCACTTCTATGTACGAGAATGTATTGTGACAACTGCATAAGACTCACTTTCTTGCATTTTATATTTTAATCGTTGTCGTAGAGTTACGAGGTGGAAGAAACGAGGGTATTTCAGTGCATTGACGCAGAAGACCAAATTGCAACTATAGGAAGAAGATAGTCATACTTATTCAAAAAAAATATATTATTTATGCAAATACAAATGGAGGACCTTTAAAAAAATTTAAAAATAAGGACCTCAGGGTCCAATAAATGTGTTATTAAAGAAGCTTTGGATATTATGTTTTGTCATAGATTTTGCCAATATCACCACAAGGAACAAACTGCGAGAACCACATACATGTTCATACTGCAGTGGACAGCATTTTAAATAAAATGGAGAAAGTTGAAATTTTATTGCAACAAGGAAAAATTGCGTCAGACACTTGGCTAAAAAGCAAGAATAGAAATAATATAATAATATAATAACATCCAAAATTATGTAAGTGTGAATGCAACAAGAAATAAAAAAGGAGGAGTTAAGGGAATATTCAATTATGGTAGAGAGAAGTTGTGGAAAAGCCTTCAGAAAGATCTGGATAAAACGTCGAAACGTAGGCGAATTTGTAAATGAGGAAGTTTTATTCCACTTCATCCTAAATCCACAACTTCTCTCTACCATAATAAATATATTTGAGGACACTATATTTTCACTATAGAAATATTTATTAGCATGTACTTTGAAATTCTAGAAGTATCAAATACTCCGTAATCGTATAATTGCATAGAAATTAAATCCCCAAAACAGTTTTGTTTGTGGTATATACAAACTGTTAAATTAAACACGTTTTTTTTATATAGGCCGACATACAAGACAACAGTCTATATGTATAATTTTAAATGTTAGTTATAGTTGCAGCAGTCAATTTTTTTTTTTTTTTTGATCGCTAAAATACAGAAGTATCAACACTTTGAGAAATATGCCATGTAAGAACGCTACATTGAGTGATATAAAAATGCCCAGGCCACCACTTCAAGCGGAATTATTGAAAGAGACATAATTATTAAAAGAGATTCGACCGACATCATTACGAATTTAAAAAAAAAAACACAAATACAAATTTTTCAAAGCGCGCAAGACCCAACATCTTCAACCTGGCGACTCTGAAAGACCTTAATAATGTTTAAAACATAATTTGTGACCAGTGACGGAATATTTAATATTTATAGGAACCAGCCGAGGGCCCAAACCAATCATCACCCGCAGGTAAACAGGATATACTAAGGCCGTTTTGGATTCAATGTTTTGGTGGCCCTGCTCAATATTCGTATTTTGGCATATGAAGTGTTAGAAGACAATTTAAATTCTTTGAGCTATTCAAATATAATTGAAAAAATTATTATTATTTAGGTAGATAATTTGCCTCTACAAATCCAAGACTAAGACCTCCAAAGTCGCGCTTTCGTACAAACAAGCGGTTCATGGAATTAAGGTTGGCATTTTGCATAAAAAATTTCCGGATGTGCAGCTTAGAACTCAGCACCTTGAAGCTGCTCCCTTAAGTACCTAATTTGGATTTATTGCCCTATATTCAAATTCTCGAAATACTAAGAAGTGGGGATAACAAACTATCAATAGGAACATCGATACTATCGATATTTTTTTATTTTCCATAGTATCGATAGAACTGTAACAATATCGATAGCTCCAAAAGTAGCCAAAGGTAAATAAAGACATCTGTAAATTGAGGGAAATATAAAGAAATCTATAGCTGTTTTGAGAAATCTGCAATTATTTTTTGGGGGTAGACATGCTTACAGACATGCTGTGCTGCCAATTAGGCAATCCAACGACCTGTCCAAATGGCATCTGGTTGGCAAACAATAAACAAAAAACATATGTTTTTTTTGGCAGGATTAAGCCTAGTAGGTACTCATAACAGCAAAATTCGCTCTTTTTTGACATTGATTCGACAATTTGACGTTTGATTCGTGAATTAAACGTCAAATTGTCGAAGCAATGTCAAAAAAGAGCAAATTTCGCGGTTATGAGTACTAGGCTTTATCAATACACGGGGTGAGTACTCAAATCTGTCACTTTTCTGACATCGTTGACATGTAACAACCCGTATTCTAACCTCATAAAAATTTCAAAATGCCGGCTGGTTGGCAAAAGTCACGTGGTTTGGATTCCCTAATTTTTAATTTTTAGGTTAGGAGTGTAACGTTTTCAATTTCTTGGCTAATAAGCTACCTTGTTTTGCTTTAGTAGATATGATTCCATATAGAACTACAATGAAATAAATGAATAAACAACTATCTTTTTTGTGCCCATATTTTGTTACCTTGAGTGCTGCCTTCTATTTGAAGTTTTTTTGGTGCAGGTTTGCCAGTTTTGTTAATTGATCTGGGAAGGTTTGATTCAGTACGGCAGGGCCCGCTGTTATTGATTAGAATCTTAGGAAAAGGAGTTAGTACCATCACCATCTCTGTTTGCAAATCCAATCAATAATCTGAGGTTATGATAATAATTGTTGTTTTTTTTTACTCTTTGACTTTTCATTTCCATCATGTCATTGAACAGCTGTTTTGTCTAGGCGTTTTCTTTAGACCTGTTCTACCTTTTGATATAATAATATGTTCTATAGGCACTTTTCAACATTTACCAGTCATTTTTTACACAACCGATTCTCCGTTCGTACTTTTGGGGTGAAACTGAACACGTCCTTTTCTATAATTTTCTTCAATGTCAAAATTAGAAGTTTGACAGATGAAAGTCTTCTTCCGCAATCTAAATTCTAAATGAAGAATCTGCCCCTTTTGATCTGCGACCTCACGCTGAGTAGTCGTCCGGTCTCGGGCCTGGGCCTAATTATTTTTTGGGCGAGACTTTTTGGAATTTTGTGCCAGGGAGCTCAAGTTTTAGACTAATTTCTTGCTGATAATTGTCTAGAGTCGTCCCTTGGTCATTTTTGGATTCTGTTTCGGTAAGTTTGAGATTTTCTTCAGGAAATATTAACCTACAACACGTGTTCCATTTTTTTTTAAAGGACTGTTCCGAGCAGCATTTGGAAGTTTAAGACTTCACCTTTGGTCTAGAGTATCCCTCAATTTGAGGTAAGATTATTTCTAATATTTGGGGCTCGATTTGTTTTTTTATACGAACATCGTTATAGGGTCCTAGTCTCAGGCTATAGTTGGACAATCCTACTCCTAGTCCTAGTGCTAGGCCGTAGCTAGACAGTCTTAGGCTATAGTTGGACAGTTGCTAGGCTGTATTTAGAGAGATTCAAGACTGGATCTGGATTGCTCTCAGTTGGGGCTTTGGTAGCCATTCTTGAGCAACTCTCTTGGTACCACTTTGGCAGAACCACGTCGAGTTCTACGATAAACAGATACAACGTGGATAGGACTCATGACTCACTTACCATACCTTAGCCTATCTATAGTGAGACCAAACCTGTAGATAATCTCACTTTGGAAACTTCTGGATTTTCACATACATTTCACTTGTATACATGTAAGTTGCACCTTTACTATTTAGGCAAATCTTATATAAATCATCTGACACCGAATTACGTCGGTAAGTGCTCCTTAAATAAAATTCTAGAATTTTACCCTAAGGTTGCCCAAAGAATAACTTTCACCTTTCTGTGTTTAATTTGCCTGTTGGTAAAGTGTAACCCATACTGTTCTTTTAATCTTTCACAAGTGTTAATAAACAGTTAAAACTGTTTATTTTAAATGCATATATTCATTATTTACATTTTTTTTATTTATTCAAATATTCACAAATTAGGTACAAGCCTAATCCTAAACACCTTTTTAATAACTTCGTGGCTACTTATTGGCGCAATAGTTAAGTCCTAATTACTTGGTGGCTACACTTTTTGGCGCCTTATAATTATTGTTATTATTTCTTAATAAAGAAAGCCAGATACATTATTGTACCTAATTAGTTGTTTTATTGTTAAGCGCTCCAATTGTACAGGTTTTGTTTAAACATCATTAGGTTATCTTCCTAGTTAAGTCACAATTAACTTGGTGGCGCCCAAAGGTAAGATGTATACAAGGAACCCATATGGAACCCATGGCCTCCGAACTGAAGCTGACTAGCCGTAGCAGTATAATTAGGCAATTGCCAAAATAAGTACGTTATAGGAGGAGTGACGAGTGACTTTGATGGAGGTTGGAGGTTGAGTAGGCAATCCAATCCATATGTCAAAACGAAAAATTCAATATGGCGTGGCTGTCAGCAAGTTTGTTTCGAATATGTGTTTTCATGCATAATTTAATTATTTTGCTTGGGGTTTTACTTGCAGCTTTGATTTTGATTATTAAATAAAATATTTGTTTACTAGGTACGTAAATTATTAATACGAGCAGTAACTAGATATTTTTCATTGTGTTTTTTCGTCCATGTGTGGACGCCACGCCATCTTGAATGTCACGTGGTTTGGATTGCCTAATGATTATAGGGTTATGATGTTATTGTTGTCATTAGATGAATTTATTTCGTAATTAATTACAAATTTGGTTACTTTGGTCAGAGCAAACTATCGATAGTACAATCGATAGTTCCTATCGATAGGTAAGCCATTCTATCGATATCACTATCGATAGTTTTTTTTTCGATAGTTTGTCAGCCCTACTAAGACGGTCCTATTTAAATACTTTGCAAGTCTGTACTAAGGTAATAGTTAGGTACAAATCACAAACGAAATATGCAAATATGTTAGCGTATAAAATATCATGGCAATTTAGCAATATCTACTTGATAAAAGTTTTATTGTTTAGGTCTCAGAATGAGTGAATCGAATAGTACGGAACTCAAAGATGCTCAAATCTTTTTTTCTGTGATAAATTGGACGAATTACTCTGCCAAATCCTTTGCTTTTCTGAAAGCTCAACTTGGGCTTATGAACAAAGCTCCAAAAGGCTCAAGGTACACAGATGAGACAATTTGCTCTTAGCATATGCTTTCTTGGTCCAAAAATTTACAAGAAATTATCGACCATATGTCGTCTACCGTCTAAGTCTACCTTAGAACGTTTCACAAAACATTGGGTCATAGAGCCAGGATTCAATGATTTTATTTTTCAATAAATCAAACTGAGAGCTCAACTATTACCAGAGAAAGCGAAATACTGCATTCTATGTATCAACGAGATCTCAATTAAATCGAATATGTACTATGATACATCCAAAGACGAGAAAATAGGCTTTGAGGAGGATCCTGGAAGAAAAACTGCAGAAGTCGCCGGCAATGCTCTGGTTTTGATGGCCAGGGTAATTGCGACTAACTGGAAGCAACCATTTGCTTATTTGTTTATGAAACATCTTCCAAGTTCGATGAATTGAAAAATATATTATTTGTCACCATAATTAAGTTGAACTCAACTGGCCTGGATGCTCTAGGTGTAGTTTCCGATCAAGGTTCCAACTTGTAAAAGCAAATAACTATTTTGCAATAAATGCATGAATTATTTGAAAATTTGAGAGTAGAGAATAGTGAGGGAAGAAATGTGACAAAAAAATTAAAACTCATATTTGGTTGGAGATTGACCATCAAGGCTTTTAGCATTTTATTTGAAAAATTCCAGACAAAAGGATACAAATACTTGGTGACAAGAAATATCAACCAGGAATGCCTGGAAAATTACTTCGGACAAGTTAGAAGTTCATGTGGACATGTCAAAAATCCTACTCCTATACAGTTTTGCCGAGCTTTCAAAAAAAAAAAAATTCGATGCGATTTTTTGATCACGTGGATGGTGCCAATTGCATGGAAGATATCAACGAAGTGTTACTTAATATCACACCACAATTTACACAGCAATGTATCGAAACATTATCCTTAACGAAAAAGAAATTAAATTGCATAAAAGTTCATACACACGATTATCGAAATCTGAAAACACCTGAAGGAATTGCATTAGTTTATGTAACTGGGTATTTTTTAAGAAAGTGTTTGCAGCCACACATTTGTGAAATATGTGAAAGTTTTAACAAATGTAATTTGTTAGAGGAAGAGGAAAAAACGTTTTATCAAATGAAATCTTACAATCCCGACTCAGATGAAGGACTTGTTGTGCCATATAAGAGCATTACAGAATATGTAAGCGCACTAGAAAATATATTTACTCGAAAATTCGCTGAGCTGGCTTGTGAGGAAAATGTTGGTAAAAAACTGAAACAGCATTTTTCACATTTGAGATTTTATCATCCATGTGAGCATTTTTCCCGCGATTACTTTCTGTCTCTTTAAACAAAAGTTCAGTTTGAAGTTTACCAATAGAGATATCGGCATTCGCAGAGAACATAAAATGGACATAAAATTAGTCATTTTACAACATTTATGATTACCATGTACCTATATTTATTTATTTATCAGAATTCTATACAAATCTTTATTTTGCCGAATATTTTTCTTAATTAATTTAGGTTTTGGCTAAGCATCCTACATTATTCAAATTTTTATTTCATATAATTTTAACCCTATGTGTTTACGATGATAATAATATTAATAGTAATAATACAAGTTTTTTTACGGAAGATGTCTGTAGACGATGTATGTGGCTTGATTTCTATTCATTATATAAAGGTTCTTAATTCATCCTAAATTACCTTGGATCACTTTTCCCAGGGATAGTCTGCATAATATATTCAATAGATTTATATATAGAGCAGTGAGTCTTATTTCCTGTATTCGGTAAGTCGTAGTTATTTTTCAAAACTTATTAGGGCTTGAAATTTATATTATCACAATGTAATGGACCAATTCATCAATTCCTACTTCATATAACCTAAATTCGAATAATCTATCCAAACCTCCCTCATTTCTAAAATCACGCTATTGTACTACGCTTCTCTAGGATCACCCCTCCTATTTTTGTCGAATATCGAAGGTCGACCCTTTTCGGCGGTGTCTTTTGATGTGTTAACAACAGACGATCCGAACGGAGTGCGGCAACTTATACTGGTACTATATGAGTAGCAGTTCTGTAAACTTTGGTATTGGATACTTAAGATTTGGCAAAGAACACTGACTGAGCCACAGCAACGCGTGGCTGGGTAAGCTAGTAATACTATATAAACTGGTTGTTATGAGGAAGGTGTTGTGAAATGTGATTGTACTAAACTATCACTAATGTGGTATAGTATTACATCCTGTCAATAATCTTAATGTAACTAGATTTTACTCTACAGCCTACAGCTATTAAATCATATTTATCTTAAATTAACATGGATAGTGATGCCGCCAGACGAGACTTAAGGTTCGTCTCATCTCGTCTCGACATCTCGAGACGAAACCGTGACTAAGTCTCGGCCTCGAGTACCAAAGTCTCGTCTCATCTCGAGTGGTCTCGTCTGGTCTCGAGTTATACAGGGTGTCCAGAAAATAGCGTAAAAACTCTTCACTACCTGGTGGAGGACCCTTAAGGGAACCCCAGAAAAATATTGTAAAAAATCTAGTAGCATTCTTAAGAAAATTATTTGCATTTTAATGTTTATTAAAATTTACAACACTGAATATATCCCGTTGACAATATGTCAGAGAAATAAAATAAATACCTATGTAATTACCTGTAAAATTCGAAGGTGAATTATCACATTTACCTCTTCATATTACAAAGAATAATGCTGGACAAGGATTTTTTTAAATATTTTTTTAGGGTTTCTCAAAGGGTCCCCTCTTACGCTATTTTTCGCACACCCTGTATTTAGATTTTTATTTTATATTATAACGGAAGTTCAAACTGCCACAGTGAAGCAGTTATTTAAAGAGTGAAAAATCAGGTATGTAGAAATCATCCCAATCATTGTTAGTATTAAAATTTACTGATTTCATATTCATATAGCCCAGTATAATCCAATAATAAAGCTATGAGGGAAAAATTTTAATTGTGATCTTGAGACTACGCGAGACTCTTGCCGAGTCTGGTTTGGTCTCGTGGAGATTTCACAAGACGAGACCAAAAGCCAGTCTCGTCTCGAAAAGTCGGGACGAGACGAGATGAGACGAGACCAGTCTCGACTCTCGCGGCATCACTAAACATGGATTTAGGACTTATTTGTACATGATTTGTAATGTTAATGGGATACAACAATGCTTCCTTCAATGTTTCCCGTTCACAAATGAAAATCTAATATAATTTTTTCTTGGATTAGTGATTGTCTGTGATGATGGGTTATTATGCTTGGGGTGATGGGTTTGGTGTTTAACTGTTAACTTGTTTAAGTTGGGTACGTTGTTAGTTGTTATATATATATATATATATATATATATATATATATATATATATATATATATATAATAAAAAAATATTTGGTTTGATTTTCTATGGTTTTCCATCCATAGACGCGTTTCGACCTATCAGGTCTCATCAGTATGGCTAGGAAAAGCAAAGAAAACCAAACCAAGTTTCGTGCCTGTAGGCAATATATACAGGTCTCATCAGTATGGCTAGATGGCGCCACGATCAAATTTCGACCGTTGTACTATGTATATATTGCCTACAGGCACGAAACTTGGTTTGGTTTTCTTTGCTTTTCCTAGCCATACTGATGAGACCTGATAGGTCGAAACGCGTCTATGGATGGAAAACCATAGAAAGTCAAACCAAATATTTTCTCATCAGTGAATAATAGGTTTTCCTATTCTGGGTTTTCCCACGAACTGAATTTTGGTCGGCCGATTAGATTCTCAGTCACCATATTGCAGCGAAAATTGCTGCTTGGTGTTGAGGTTTTGTCTTAGATGGCGCCACGATCAAATTTCGACCGTTGTACTATATATATATATATATATATATATATATATATATATATATATATTATTTTTATATCATGTGTACCTACCTATTTGAATGAATAAAGTTTTGTTTCGCATATTTTGTTTGTTTTATATGTAACTGTTCCAAGCTTTTGATCCCTTCTTCCTTCTTTCTATTGGCATATTTTTTTTATTAAACCTATCGCAATTCAAATTTTGGAAATATTATGGAAACCCTACTTGCTTTTAAGGAAGTTTGCCCTTAAATCAAGTTACCTACTAGATTATCTCCCAAAAATGCTCTTGATAGTGATGAGCAAATGCAAGACCAATACCAAGACCAGGTTAGTTTGGGTTAGTGTTGGTCTTGGTCTTGCATATGCGGTCTTGGTCTTGCAGTCTGACAAGTGGCCTTAGACTTGGTATTAGTCTTGCAGGGTCCAGTCTTGGTCTTGCTCTTGCAAGTCTTGGTAGATTTTTACTGGAGGGAATGTTTACAAACAAAATTTTTAAAAAAAAAGGAAAATTGTTTTTAAAGTAATTAAAGGTTCAAAGAAACCTATATGTATTATTCTTGCTCTATATTCCAAAAATAATAGGGACTTAAAGCAGACTACGTCGTATCCTTTCCGTATCGAACTGCGCATGTGCAGAAGCGATACGAGCGTCGGAATGCATTACGAGCGTCGCATTTTTACGGTTTCCGTACCGTGAGTGTATCCCATAGAGAAATATAATAAACCAAGGTAAGAGTTACCGATTCATATGCGCCAAGTGGCAACGTATTTCTTGTAGCACATGGAGGCGCTAGTATAGCTTGAAACTATCTGACATCGGCTCCCATTCTTATATCTGTCTCTTATTAACAGATGTGATAAAAAAGGAAGAGAGGACATAGGGTTTTCTATTTATTATATTTCTAACCTATAAAATGACATTTTCTTTTTTCAAAACTGACAGAAATGAGTGAACCTAAAATTTATAAGTTTATTAAAAATGCATGATTCTGGTAAGATTCACAATGTGAAAATCGTTAAGTTTATGTATAAATAATGATAATTGGCGTTTTTCCGCATTTTTTGTCTGTCGACTGCAGAAAAACGCTGGGCTAGATTTCTACCTTCCAATATAATAAAATTATAATAAAAAAAAATTCAAAAAGCCCGCCCAAGCAGCGCTTTTACGTCCTAACAACGTCGTCCTTGATGTCTTGACGTCAAGGCGCGACGTCAAATAGACGACTATACAACCCTTATTTTCACCAAAATGGAGAATCATTTCATGGTTGTAACGACGTCGCAAGTCGCGAGGCTTTACCAATTTTCAACTTATATACGTCAGTATGCACAACCAGATTTGAACGTTTACTTAACGTCGTAAACCATGACTAACCTAAAAACAAATACAAAACCAAATAAAGGACGTTCCAGGTTTATTATATTGCACCAAATTCGCACTTTTGGTTTATTATTGGTATTATGTATTTCATTTCCCAACTCATCACATTAAAAACAAAATGAAAAGGTACTTATAAGAATATTGGGAGACATAAAATAATAATGGCGCCTGACCTTGTCAAAAATAAAATACGTGAAACTAAATTATTTAGCTTCTCTAGGTACAAAAATTTCAAACGAAGTCAACTTTTCTGTCAAATATAATTATGATATGCACCCAAAACAAACGAGCTCCTATTTTTTTTGATATTTTCAAAAAAAAAAAAATTTGAAATTTACATATTTTTTTATGACGTTTTTCGACTAACAATCATTCTTGATAAAAGTTTCTACTTCCCGCAAAAGAACGTTCTACGACGAAGCGAATTTTTGATTTTTCATGCAGAGTATTGCAGAGTCAGAAAAACTAAAATAATTAAGATGTTTTCTAAATGGCAAATTTACAGAGGGTTAAATTTACATTACGAACAAAAATGCATTGTATTTATTGAAAGCCGATTTTCACCGAAAACACGTCGTATATTGTATCATTCAAATTCAAATATTGAAATTTGCATTGCATTTTAAATTGAATATAGGTATATTCAAATCAAAAGTAAGTAATAATTGCATTGTTAAATAGTCCAATATTCGAATAGTCGAATATTCGAATAATCGAATATTCGAATAGCCGAATATTCGAATAGTCGAATATTCGAATAATCGAATATTCGGATAGTCGAATATTCGAATAGTCGAATATTCCAATAGTCGACTATTCGAATAATCGAATATTCGGATAGTCGAATATTTGAATAGTCGATAATTCGAATAGTCGAAAATTCGAATAGTCGAATATTCGAATAGTCGAATTTAGAATAGTCGAATAGTCGAATATTTGAATTATTCGAATACAATTCCGAGCCCTACTTTATTTATATTATAACTTAAGTAAAAGTAGTCTCCTTTTTTCACCGCAAACTATATGTATTGCTGGGGTGACTTATTTTTCAAGAATTTACGTATTTAGTAGGTACATATGTTTTTTGTTTAAATTTTATAAACATAAATTACATGAACCACAACAACGCCAAAAATAAAAATTTCTATCAAAAAACGTTCTCAAACTGATAGAAACACTTTAGAAATTCACAGAAAAATGAAAATAAACAGGGTTAAAATGAGGTTAAGCTGTGTAAACAGTCTCTTATGGACGTCAAGGTCAAGTTTGTTATGCCGCACCGCCATCTTGAACGTCAAACATCAAACTGCCCTATAATAAATAATAAAATAATAATAAAGTGGAAGGCTAAAAGCTACTTAAATTTATAGTTGCCAAAACCAGTGTGTGGTAATTTTGAAATATGTCGGACTTTTTCATAGTGGTTTATATCAAAGAACTGAAGGAAGTGGAGCCCGTGCCCTGTCGTTGGGAAGAGAAGGGAATATTGTACTAGCCTGCCTCAAAAAAGGAGGTGCGTCAAAACCAGTCGAATGCCAAAAGCATTCCCCATAAAAATACCTGGATAAAATATACCTGTGAGGTTAAACAAAGTAATATACTATTGTTCAATCATGCCTCATCAGCAGCCGACCGTATCTGTGAAGACTCTTCTACTGAGGAAGAACGAGATGAAGTTATTAAACATCAAACCAAAAGGAAAAGAAATGCAAACAAGTCTACATACAATGATAGTAATTATGAGTTTTTTAATAACAATAATAATCCAGGCACATCGAAACTACAGCCCGAGATAGAGAGGGATGAAGACCTCGAAGACACTAGTAGTGAAGTAGAAATAGAAAGTGAAAAGACTATAGTGGCATCAGACCAGGCTTTAGACGGTGCTTTTGAAGTGTTGATACCACATAGTCAACTATCAACGGAATTCGAAAAATTCGAGGAAAAATTATATGAGTTTTTGAAAAAACGTAAGTAGTAAACAATAATCAAAAAAACAAAGTACGTTCTACATAAGCTTTTTTTTTTAGTTGAAACAAACATTGACCTCAAATTTGCAGAAGTTGCTGTTAAGCTTGACCATATTGATGAAAGACTAAGACAATGTGAATTGCCACCTGAAAAAGATGATACAAATATGTTATTTCCATTAAATTATATAAATAAGGTGCAAGAACTGGAACATAAACTAAATATAGCCGAATTCAAAGCCAAAATATTTGGCCACCTTCGACGAGTGAATGGAACAGGATTGTTTTGGAAATGTGGATTCCTATTCACCAAGTAAGGCATTAGTGTATGTACAGGGTGTCAAGTTATAAAGTACCACTATCTGTAACTTTTTTATTTTTGATCGTACATAAGAAACTTACAGGTGGTGGTACCTACTTTATAACTTGACAGCCTGTACATACATAAAAATAATATTAATTATTTTGCTCTTTTTGGATACTTAGGTGTAAAAAACTGTTTCGACTCTGGCAATTTGAGATGGGAATTATTAGTACTTTAACATAGTCAAATTTACTTAAGGTTGTACAGGGGGCATGTATATTAATAACAAAATTTTCCAATTATCTTTTAGGTCCTTGTTAACAAATTATTCGTGGACAGGTTTGAGTAGGACAAGTGCAGCCAAAGAACCTTTCAACAAATTAGGCAATATTTTAGGTGAGTAGTTTTTTGCTTTATTCAAATTATGCTTCAATCAGTACTACATCCAATAATAAAATATCAAGTAAAATCTACCAATTACATATTAGACAGTCTTGCAAATGCCTAATTAAATTCAGTTTTTTTCCAGACTTATTCTATAAAGTAGTGCAATATTCTGACAATTCGTTCAATTATTCCCAAAGAGATTAATTTTTCCGTGATGGGGTACTTAAAACATAGTATCACAAGACTCAATGGACCAAAGAAGAAGACGCTTTTACAAGGTAGCTTAATAGGGCGCCACTGGTTTACAAAATACAATCCGCGGACTTAAACCAGAAAGTCCCTGATCTCCAAAATTCCTATAAAAATGTACCTACCCAATGTACCTATCCTTTCAAACAACTTTACCTTAGTTTGGTTGAGGTCAGTAGGGATAAAAATAAGAGTCCAATCCAAAAACAATTATTAAAAATCTATTTAATAAAATGGGGGGGGGTATGTGTTCAAAACTGCAAAAGACCAATATAAGGCAATATATAAAATGCCACAAGATACATAATATTATTAACTGTAAATGTCAAAATTACCAACAGGTAGCAAGGACCAAGTTGTATTGGTCTTATAAAAGGCAATATTTACCAATGAAATGTTTAACCACCTTACTTCAATGGAAACAAGAGAGAACAAATAAACAATAAAGATGTTGATAATAATAATTAAAACCTGTACACGCTTATACCATGGTATACCGGGGCGGGTTTGTACAAAATGTCACCTTAAATATAGTACATTAAAAATCATTGGTACTGCACACCCATTGTTGTAATAATTAAGGCAGTAAAACAACCTTGGAAATATGCCAAGTAAATACAAGAAAATACTATTAATCATAATTAAAAATATTAATTGAGAAATGTTAATAAATTTACGGGTACATCACCCCTTGTAGTCCTCTCTGCAGTTTAGACACCCATTTACATAACTGCCTCCTGACAGCATCACAGCCCTGATAACAGACCCATAAGCTTCCATAGACTTCCCTCTTAAAAATTTGATTTTAGGTTTCAATTCAGTGCTGTAGGCACTCTTGACACCTCAGTCTCGAGACCAGCAAACCGTCAAAGAGAAAACCCAAAGGTAAAGATTCTAAAAAATCCTAAAAACCCTGAAAGAGTACAAAAGTCTTAAAACTCCTTCATACTTATAAAAAAATGAAAAATCCCAACCCTCAAATGGTATATAAATGATTGGAATTACATAAGCAAAAACCCCTGAAACATGTAGGTTATCTTAAACAAAAAATCCCTTAATTAATAAGCCCATTATTGCCCCTTAAACGATTAATAAGTTTTTTATTGAACATGGCCTCCTGTAGCTCAAATTCCCTTTTTTATTGAATCCCAAGTATTTACAAAAATACAGATAAGTTAATCTAAATATTGATAACGAAAAGGTGAATTTGAGAATGGCAAAAACGTTTAAAATTACCTGGTTACAATTTGGGCTAGTTGAACAAACGTGCTCTAGTGCTTCACACGACAAACCAACAAAATGGCGTAGACTTCGTTTCCAGAAAATTCTGTGTGGTTGGCTTACAAACACGGGGACGACCAAATCCAAAGCTTCCACCCCAAAACCAATTAACCCAGTAACCACTTGAAATCCCAGCGCCTTCAAAATCCCACAAAAAGGTGGATGTTCCTAGGAACTTAGCCAAGAGGACCGCTGGTAAAATCTGCCAAGAAACTTGTTGCTTGCTCAACGTGCGAAGTTAAAAGAGAACGATCCCTTTTCAGCGATTTATTAGGTAGGCTCAATATGAAAAATTTTCTAGAATTCCAGTTTTTTCTTTAAGATGTCCTCTGGTGCCAGATTTCCGGTCTTGACCAGGAAAGTGGAACACCCAGTTTGGAACGGAACACAATCAGCTTGAAACGGAACTCTCCAAACCACAATGATGACCTATAAAACTCAAAGTTGTTATCAATTCTCTCCCCTAACACCAATTAGAACCAATTAATTACTTATAGAAGTTATTAAACAGCATCTACCCAGTCTTCAGACTAAAATCTATCAAAACGACCAGTGACTGTTTAGGGATTACAAATACAGTGACCCTATTACCCACAGCGGTCAAAAAACGTCGGCAACAGTGTTGCCAGAAACGAATCCGCAAGTGGCTTATAACCCCATTATATTTTGAGAGAATAAACATTTAGAAAATGCGAAAAATAAAGGAAATAAGGGTGGAAAATCGATTTAAAGTGTGCTAAAGTGATTTGTGTTGTTGCAGAATTTTTAATAAAGGAAAATACGAGATTCGTAAGTGTTGACAATTGATATTTATTTGAAAGTAAACAAACCTTTTCACCGATGTTTAGGCCCTTTTAGAAAACTTTCGAAAGCTAAATAAAGTAGATTCCTATCCTAACAGTGGGGCGTTATCACCCTAACACAACCCTGTCATCTGAATACAAATAATTTACTCATTATTACCTCGAAAAATATACCCTAGATATTGTTTCGCATCTAAACAAAAAGGTAAAAATCTAGCAAAATTCAATGAGCAACCTATCAATCACTGAAAAACATTAATATACAGCTTTATAAATACCCTCACAAATAACTGAATTAATTACTAAATTCATTCGAAAACTTCAGTTACGTTAAGGCAAAATTTTAACGTAAAAATGTATTTAATTTGTAAAAAAAAAGAATAATTTATTTTTTTCCAGGTAAGGAAAATATTGACATAAGACAAGAGCAGCAAGGGCAAACCGAAGAAAATGATGATACAGAAGATATGGATTAGATTTTTTTTTATAAAATTTTATAAACTATACCAAATTACCTAGTTAGGTACTCATTTTGTTTAAGGAAAGAAGCAATTTAAATTTTAGTTTGTACCTATAGGTAATATTATGTACAAGGATGAAAATTATGTTTTTTTTAATAAAATATAAAATAACACTGACATTTTGTTTTGATCGAATACTTACAGGTACAGGTAAGTTCATGAGAACATGAACATAACAGGGTCTCAAAAAAAAAATCAAAGATCGCTATGATTTCTTAAATGTATGTCTAGCAATATTTTTCTTAATTTTGCGATTGAATTTTGTGTCAAAATGTTGTGTCAAAAATCCTGACCAATAAACACTAATGCAAGGTACGTTTTTGTTATCAAAGCACTCTTTGATATGTTTTTTTTTTGAAGACCCGTTAGATATACAAAGTATGTATATAATTGAGTTATTTCAATTCATCAATACATACTTAATATATACCTACCCACTTAAATTTTGAAATTCAAACTATGAAGCAATGGCAGAAAGACTTGTTTCTGATTGTAATTGAAACCTATTAGTTTACATTTAATATCATCAGATATGTAGATAGATTCCGAAAAAATGTTATTTTGTAGAACATATATATGCAAATGACTAGATTTAAAAGGGTAATCAAATAAATCTTCATATTTACCAAGAAGACTTGATCCATATATGGAGGGTTCAGAAGCCAATTAGTGTAAGTCATTTTTTTTTCAAATTGCATTATTTGCTTCAAGTATTACCCCAATGTTCAAACTTTCGGTTGACAAAACATTCAAGTCACTACTTTGAGTTGTTACCAATAGATGCCGGAACTTATCTTGACCAATGAATAAAAATTCGAAATGTTCGGAAGTCATAAGGTGTAAGTCATTTATTTACAATATTCATTCAATTCAAAACCACACTTGAACACAATGAGTGAAAATATTCTTTTTTTATCGCCAGAAGAGGATGAAAATGATCCCTATTCCGATAGTGGGTCAGAATATGCTCCAGAAAATGAGGATATGCACGAAAATTCTTCTGATTCTGGTAAGTGATTTCCTAACCTCTGAATCTGAATTATAAAATTTTTAAGAAAATGCTTCCTAATTTAATTATTTAATTACATAAATAAAATAATACATAAAATAATATGGAATTTTTCGTTAAAATGTATTGTAATAATAATTACATTATCATTGTTTCTTGACTTAGGTATACTGACCTCGGAAATTTTGTTTCAGAATATCCTGAAGATGATGATGTTGAGAAAGTTGAGATTGATAATAACGTTATCGAAAATGAGGATGGTAATAACAATGAGACTCCAAAGTCTCCAAATAGAGGAAGGAAACGCAAAAGAAACCCAAGTACATGGAAACGAGTAGTCAATTCTGCAAATAGATCCACTGGAAAAGCTTACGTCAATAGAAGCGGTAGAAATGTATCCGAAAAAAAATTCAAAAATGCTGATTGTCAATGTGCTCGACGATGCTCTACTAACGTAAGACCTGAAGAAAGGAAAATCATGTTTGATTCTTTCTATAAATTAGGTGATAATACAAAGCAAAACATTAACCTTCGAGGGCTAATTCAAAACAGCCCAATTAAACAGCGCCGTTCTAGAAATTCTTCAAGACCACCAAAATCAAAAACCATAAAATATTTTTTAACTACTTCAACGAAGTCAACTCGTGTTTGCAAAATTTTTTTTATAGATACGTTTCAAGTGAGCGATGCACGCATCTATAAAATCTCATGTCAATCAGAACCGTCTGCTTGCATTGATAAACGGGGCCATAAAGAACCAAGTAATAAAATAGATATAACAAACGTCAAAGAACACATACAATCATTCCCTTGTTACAAAAGTCATTATGCCCTAGCTGATGCTCCAAATAGAAGATATTTGAACCCAGATTTAAATATCAGAAAAATGTTTGTGCTGTATGAACAGAAATGCGAACAAGAAGGCTCACAGGCGGTCAAAGAAAAGATGTATTATCACGTCTTTTCTACACATTTTAATCTTCATTTTAAGCCACCTGCTAAAGATACGTGCCAGCTATGCGACAATTTGCAGAACGTTATCACTTTTGAGAAAGATGAGGCAAAAAAAAATACAGCAATAATAGAAAAAGAAGTCCACCTAAGAAAAGCACAATTAGCCAGATCATGTCTTAACAATGACAAGCTTTCTGCTGATGAGAACGTTTACGTATTAACATTCGATCTAGAAAAAGCTCTTCCTTTTCCAAAACTCAGCACTTCAGTTGCTTATTATAAGGTGAATATGTACGTTTATAACTTTGGAATTCATACTTTTAATAACAACAAAGGATACATGTTCATGTGGGATGAAACTGAAGGATCTCGAGGTTCCCAAGAAATTGCATCGTGTCTGGTGAGACATCTGAAAGAGGAAGCTAGTAATTTCAATCATATTGTTATGTATTCCGACTGTTGTACAGGCCAGAACCGGAATATTAAATTAAGCTTATCTTTGCTGAAACTTACACAAGACCCAGTAATGTCCACATCTTTTATTGACCATAAGTTCCTAGTATCTGGACATAGTTACCTCCCAAACGACGCTGACTTTGGTATCATTGAGTCAAAATCAAGAAAAAAAGAATTTATTTATGGTCCTAGAGATTGGTTCAACTTAGTTGCAACTGCAAAAAAAACTAATCCATTTCAAGTAACTGAAATGGCCAGAGAAGAATTTGTCTCGACGAAACCTTTAGAAGACTCGATTTGTAATAGAAAAACTAATACGGACGGAGGTAAAGTTAATTGGCTAAACATAAAATGGCTCAGATATTGCAAGAATGAACCAAACCTAATTTTCTATAAAGAAACGTTGCAAGATGATTTTCCGTTTTTTAAGATCAACATAGCAAGAGCTCCAGGAAAAGGAAGACCTCCCAATTTGGTTAATATTGTCCAGGAGCCACTCTATCCAAATCGCAGGCCTGTAAAGCCAATCAAAAAGAGGCACATGTCTGATTTGCTAACTTATATTCCGCCGCACTACCACCCATTTTATAAAAGTTTGCCGATACTAAACGAGAGAACACGAACTTCAACTTCAAAACAACCAGAAACAGCGGAAAATGTCAGTGATAATAACGATTCAGATTACATAGATTAGTTTTTAAATAAAATTTCAGAGGACACTTAGCTTAAGTCATTTTTTTTTATTTTATTTTTTATTTTTTTGTAGGTGTGTCCTATTTTTGTTCTAGTTTTCTTGTAATTATGTTAGCCAATATAATATGTTACAATAAAAAAAAAATCTGCAATTTCTCAGGCGTTGTTATTTTTTTATTTCCAAATTTTGAAAAAATCAATTTATTCCATTTTATTGTTTATTGACTTACACTGATTGGCTTCTGAACCCTCCATATGTAGATTTGATTTTTTTTCCTATAGGCACAAGGAACCAAATCTTTTAACGTCATCCACTACATGGTTCAAGTTATGAATATTGCTTGAAATAGAATCCATTCCATATATAGATATAAAGCCTTCAATGTAATCCCTAAACAACTTTTCGGCAAGATCTAATTTGTCAGAATAATAATCAGTTGAACATAACGTTACAGCACAAAACAAAAGCAAATGATGCCTATATATTTCTCGTGGTAAGTGGTCTCTTAATATAAGAGGGCCTAGATAAAGTAGAAATGTTCTGAACTCTGTCGCTTTCCAGAATGATAAACAATCAAGCTGTCTTACTGAACGATGAATTTCTTTAGGAAGACAATTATTGCAACTAAGAAGCCAGCTAGAAATTATACTAATCTGATTGGAAAAAAACTTCATTTTAAAAGTTTTACTTCCATTTACCCATATTGTGAGACATTTTTTCATGACTCTAAGATCTAAAAGATGTAATGAATCCGCAACCACAATGTCCTTGATAATTTCAATTGGCAACTCTTCTAAGGGGCTAATTTGAAATGCTCCGTCTATGTCTTTCATTTGATGATCTGAATGAATTTTCCTCCTAAATTCCGAATCTGTTCTTTTTGGACAGTCAAGTTGTGGAAAGCTCATATGTCTCTCTGTTTTGAAGAATTCTCCTCTTACTGTACATTTTATGCAGCCATCGTAGGCATTAAAAGAAACTACACCTAAAATATAATAAAAAGTATAAATAGTTTTGAATACAATATTGCTTGTAGGTACCTACATTTAATAAAGCTTTTGGCAGGTCTGTCACAGATAAACTCATTAATTTTCACTTGGACAAAACCCTCATTTATAATTAAACCATGATTCATTATTGCAAGCAATTCCTTCGCGAACTTTTTTAGAAAAATATCTGCACTAGGTGGTTTTGCCTCTCCATAAAATATTGCTATAGGAAGTGGCCAGATATGAGGCATATTGGCAATATTAGTCAAAATTGGCCAAAACTGATGTTTAGAGCTCTTATTTATTGGTAGTCCATCGACATGAAAATTGAGCTTTACTACACAGGGCTGATTTAGATCTATGAGCATTTCTTTCAAACAGTTGCCAAGTCCGTTATGCCAATATTGCCCTCTTCCCATCGTTTCTACTGAAGGTATATTTCGAGGAGTCTTTACTAGTGACCTATCATCATTGGGCAAATCTCGAATACCACAAAGTGATAATGCTTGTAATAAGTCGTTAAGGGCAGAGTGACTAATATTATTTTTTAATGCCCACTGCCGTAAATTTCTTCGGAGTTTTATGCTCATCTTTTCATCGTCTACTTTGTCAGTTATTTCACTGTTAGACTTATCATATTCACAGTGGATATGGTCATCGCTTGAAATATTTCCTTTCAACCCGACATTTATTGAATCTTTCTCAATTTCCTGATTGTGAATTGCAGGGTTCTCTTCCAATTTCCCTTCTTGCAGTTCCTGCTCCATTTCCTTCATGTTTGGTGGAAGACATTTTTCGCTTTTCACTAAATCTAAAAATCTTTTTCTTCTTCTATAATATGTGGATGAGTATTTGAAGCTCTTGTTTCGTCCCATATCAAAAATATAAAAGCAAAAGAGTACTAATTTAAATTCTTGATTTTTTTTATAGTGTTATATTGTTTGTTTATGTTTTTATTTGACGGATGGCAGTTTATTACCGAACGACGCGAAAAGTATGAAATACTACACCAAATTTTACCTGTGTCCAATTTTAACGTTGGCCGGACGTTTTTCTAAGACTTCTATCTGACCTTATGATTGGTGGTGCCAGACGACGTTTTTAAAACGTTTCAGAGGTCATAGGATATAAAGATAACGTCAGATTGACGTCTTCAATGCAACGTTGAATTGGGTACAATATTATGACGTCCAACTTACGACTTTTATCTCACCTTATAATTGGTCGCAGTAGACGACGTTCAAAAAACGTTTCAGAGGTCACAAGTATACAAGAGGACGACGGATTGACGTCATCAATTTTACGTTAAAACTGGTTGTCATTTATTACGTCAAAATTAAGCTAGATAAAGGTACGATTTCTTGACCACATAATAAGAACGACGGCCGGACGTTATTTTAACGAAAATTCATTGACGGTCACTTATCTGCACGGTATCTGCACTTCTGGCGACGTTGTATTTGGTTAATACGTAGTCGCAGGGACATATATGTGCTACTTGGGCGCCAAATATTATTTAAGTTTGTCTTGTAGTGGATAGTGGCGCTAGTATCGATATTACGTCATCGCGATGCCAGTGTCGCACCACAGAATCGGTAACTCTCAAATTGGTTTATTATATTTCTCTATGGTGTATCCGTATCGCATCCCTGACAGAACGTCAAAAAGTCACAGTGACATAACCTGAACAAATTGTTTTATTCTTATTTCTTATGGCGTTCCCGATTGGTAGATTCAGTGCGCACTGAGTGTATTTCCATCCTTTTATTCAAACTGTAGAAGAAAAAGACAGGAATAGAAAAAATTGCACTAGTTCCGCACTAGATCTACCAATCGGAAACGCCATTAGATTGTTTATGAATTTGTTTTGTTGTTCGTCCACTGTTCAGTTTCGCGATGGATAAAAGAAAAATATTGTATTATACAGCGCACGATGACCTGCTTCTCCTCAAGGAGGTAGTGAGTCTAAACCCTTTTGAAAATCGGTCTCGGTGGAGCCTTATTCAAAAAAATATTGAGAAGACGACTGGTGAAGACTTTAAAGAAAAAGGCCTAAAAGACAGGGTGAGTCTCCTGGTTGAAAAACTTGAAGAGAAGAAAAAAAGGGAGGAATTCAAGTAAGTGACTATTTTCTTTGATTTTTTGTCGAGTAACTATCTGTAGGTACTCTACTCCAGTCGAGAAGTTTCCTAATAGGCCCCTTGCATCAAATTTTTTTATTGTTGATTTCGATAGTCCATGAAAAATAAGTCAACACTTGTTTTTTCTTTTTCTTGTTAAGTCAAAAATTGACGGAGATACAACGCTTTGAAATATCCTTCTGACGTCATAACTTATAATACGTTGCGACGTCGCACATGCTCAGTATATCTATATATGCAAAACTCAATGTTTTTTAACTTTCGAAATAATCATATTTGGACAAAATAAAAAAACACGCATCGATTTTTTTTTGATCTCCTACAGTTTGCAATAAACAATAATCAATTTAATTTTCCATGCAAGTACCCTATTATTATGTATCTATTATAATACAATTGTGATGAGAGGTTGCTTCCATGGACAGCTCATTAACTGTGAGGATTTAAAAAAAACAATCAAAATTAGGTATTCTTATTTGTTAAAACAAGAATATGAAGCAGAGTTACCTAAGAAATATAAAAAAATTACAAGCTTAGAAGTTTGTCCTATTTCTAAAATATTTTAGGTTTTAAAATGACCTTTAGTAATGTATTCTTTGTTGCTGCTTTTGCTACTACGTAATATATAATTTCATTTGAATCATAATATTTAAGATCTCGGGTGGAAGAGGAGGTGACTGAACTAGATGATCTATTGCACTCTATTTTGTTATTAATACAAGATTTCAAAACGTCTAAAACACGTCTAACGCCTTATGAAAAAGGGTTCCAGAAAAGAGAGACAGCTTCTCAGGCGCAGACAGAGTCACTAAATAGTAGGTACAGGGTATAGTTTTGCATTTAAGCCATTAAAGTATTTTTAGGAATGTATGATAGTGCTCCATAAGTTTTTAAAGTGATGAGTGTATGAGACTTTACTTCATGTTATTTTTTTCCATGTTTTTTAGCTTATGAAGAGATTCAGTTGAATGAAGTCGTCGAGAGTGATGAAGCACCAACTGAAATTATTTATGTTGATGAAGATGGAAATTTTCTTGAAAACAATGAGAATACAATTAGAAACAATGAAAATACAGTTGAAAACAATGAAAATAAAGTTGAAAACAAAGGAAAAACAGTTAAAAAAACACTCGTTGCAAAAGCAAAATCAGTTATAAGCAGAGCACAAAGATACGGGAGACGTGGCAGAGGTGGTCGAATTCTAAGTAAGAGTTCAATTAATTTGTAGCAAAGAGTTGTAGATTCAAACAAACTTTTTTTTTATCATAGCTCCATCAAGAGTCAGAATAGTATAAAGCAAACGTCATTAAAGTACCTTGAAACCAAGAACGAGCGCTGGTATAAAATACGTTCTAGAGAACTGGACCTTGAAGAGAAGAAATTTGAATCTGAGCGAGAAGAAAGAAAACGAAAAATGCAAATGGAAGAAGAAAGACTGGAATTGGAAAAAAAGAAACTCAAGATTGATTTAGATCTGTTTCACAACCAGCAAAAACTTATGGAAATTGCTTTCAAAGCCAAGTGTGGTTGTACCAGTCAAAATACATTGATCTAGCTTTATTTTTGTATGTTTAAAAATGAACAGTATTTTCGAATTTTTGAATAAAGAAACAGTTTCGTGTCTAATCTCAAAATGAACAGTGGATTTCTCTAGAGGCGTCATCAATTGACTCTGCAGCAACGACGTTAACAGTATAATCTGCTGGCGTCACATCTGATGCTCACACAAGTAATAGCGATTTCAAAAACGAAACCATTCCAGTTGGTATACAAAATAATACTCCATTCAACGTTTTAAATAGTACACCAATAATAATAAATGCTAATTTGGAGTACACATGGTCACACCTAGATGTTACATGGAGTAAGATCCCTCAGTTTCGTCGAGCTTCCCCGTACAAAATATAAGCGGTGAGGAAATATCGCTACAGTAGCCCAAAATAATAATTTAAGTCAGCACGCGCCTATAAGTTGAATAATTGGGGTGGGCTACTTACGTCTTTCCCGGAAAAGATGCGAGTGCCTGGCTGACTAGACTAAGCGATTTCTATAACCAGTGTCATTTCAATTTATATATTATTTGCTGTTTTATTCCACGTATTATTTAGTTGTGTTGTTTGATATTGATTATCACCATTTAAAGAAATAAAAATTATGTGACACCCATGTTCTTTATTTGTTAGATGTATGCCGACTAGATGTTTTTCTAGTGTTTCAGTTCGGATTAAAAATACTATACACAAAATGAGAAATATAAAAACAAAAATTCCAGTGATGGCGTTTAAGCACATTGCTAATAAAATTGTCCTTAAATATCCCCAAACATTTTTCAAAAACGAGATTGACGGAGATTGATAGACCGAAGCAATTATTTAAAATAAAAGAAACTGAGTTATTCATTCAATCCCTAAAATGTGTTGATTCGCATTACACACGGGATCAAAGTATGAGAGTATACTTTCTTAGTGACTATTCTGTGCGTAGATTATGGAAGCTACATAATAACGAAGCTGAATCGCAAAATCAATTAGTCAAATATCAATTTTTTTTCGGGATATTTCCATGAATGATTTCAACATTAGTGTCAAAACCCCAGCAACAGATGCTTGCTCTGAGTGTATAAGATTTAAATCAAGAATGTCTATTCTGAAACGCCAAGAAAATGCTGGAGCAATGGCATGATATACTGTGCATAAACTGAAAGTGAAGGCATTTCATGAACTTCTCAGAAAATTAAATTTAACAGTCTTAAGTTTTTTCCCCACTGTCAAAAAAACCTCGTATTGCCTAAAGTCCTTGATCAAAGCGGATATTATTATGTTAGGGACATTCAAAAAATATTTGAAATAAGGATACCGTTAATAAACAGGGTGTTTGGCGGAGGGTTAGCCAAACTTGGTGGGCGTATAGATAGGCCCATTTCGAAGATATTTCAATGATACACTTTTAGCCGTAAGTTCCCCTTTTTTTCATCATTGCTTTCGTATTGTTCTCAAGAATTTTCAAAAATTGACCTTTTAACTTCTGTAACCCTTTTTAAAATGTTTATAAAAATATTTTTTTCGTGTGTTTTTGGTTTGTAAGATATCCTTGATCTTCATGAAAGTTACAGAAATTGAAAGGACCATTTTCGAAAATACTTGAGAATAATACAAAAGCAATGATATAAAAAAAACGGGGCTCAGTTAAGCTGGCCCCCCCAGTTGAATTTTTTTGCTCAATAAGCTAGCGCAGATAGAGGATATCTAGCGCACCACTTTTAAAAGCTAGCGCACCAGCCCCCGCGGAAATAGCAGAGGATGCGATCGGGGGGGGGGGGGGGCAGATTAACGCTAGCCCCCCCAGTTAATATTTTTGTCTCAAAATGCTAGCTCAGAATAAGGACACCTAGCGCAGGCTAGCGCACAACTTTTAAGAGCTAGCGCAGCAACCCCTGTGCTCATAGCAGGGGATGAGATCGGGGGGGGGGGGGGGGGGCAGATTAACGCTAGCCCCCCCCCAGTTAATTTTTCTTGCTCAAAATGCTAGCGCAGAATAAGGACACCTAGCGCAGGCTAGCGCACCACTTTTAAAAGCTAGCGCACCAACCCCCGCGAAAATAGCAGGGGATGCGATAGGGAGGGATAAATTTAAAAAAAAAAAAACAACGTGTAATCATACTAGAGAACTAAAAAGCGGATCATTTTAGAAATTTGGCAACCTGGATAAACGACCATGATCCACACTTTAAAATTATTTTTGACCATGCTGTGTTGCCGCTTCTACTCTTAGCCGGTGGCAACATCGTTATTTTCAATGAAAGACCCTGTATCTTTTTAAATTTTCGAATTCGGTATATAATTATGAGCAACTTTTTTTATTACCTTCCTATACCTATCTGTCGCCGTTTTTCGGGAATAAATTAATTTCAATTTTTATTTAATTATTATGTCCCTCCTATAAAACAATTTTGAGCTGTAATTTGGGTTATCCCTGTAGGCATTTGACCTTTCGCTCACATCTTAGTTCAAGTATACCTACAGGATGATCCCGAAATTAATTTTTGTCGGTAACTCATAAAAATGCCAGTTTTTTTTTTAATGGAACACCCTGTATAATAATACGGATTTAAAATGTTGATAAAACTAGCTTTCAGACTATGTATACTTTGCTCATACCTAATTCTTCATTTTTTTTTTGGATTTATTAGCGTTTATTCATTAGCATTGTTCTGGCATAATCCAAATTTCAGCCCATATATAGGAGGGAGATATTAAGATTTAGTCCTGTTTTCGTTAAAAAAAAATGAAATTAATTACATATTCCTGAAAAGCGGCGACAGATAGGTATAGGAAAGTATTAAGAAAAGTTGTTCTGTTGCTCATACAGGGTGACACAAGGAATAGGGAACAGCCTTTACCTTTTTTAATATATAAGTTGAAAATTTGAAATTTGGGGAGCTTAAACGAGGCAACTTTTTGAGTTTTTTAGAAGTAAATTGCGTTACAAGTCACTTCCGGTTTAACCGGAAGTGGCCATAATTTTTGATTTTCAAATAGGACACCCGGTATTTTTTAAGTTTTCTGGCATCAGCAGATCATTTTAAGTATGGTAGGACCATTTTTGGCAAATTTTTAACAAAAAAAAATAAAATAATTTGAATTAATTTTTAGAAAAAAAAAATCGGCGCTGCCACTGGTGTAAATTGATTTAGTTAGATATTCTTAATATCAGGAAAGTCTGTACCTTCAATTTTTTGCTAACTGAACGCCATGACTTCAGATCAAGATTAAACAAAGAGGTGTTTTCAAGGTATTCCATATTTTTCAAATGTAACCACGCTGGGACATTTTTTTCCCTATTTTTCGATATCAACATTTTTAAAATCCGCTGAAAAAAAAACTCAACAACTTTCGAAAAATCCAAGCAATTTTTTTTTTTGGTTTTGTTATAAATCTTTCAAAAATGTTCCTATCATACGTAGAATGATCTGCTGATGCCAGAAAACTCAAAAAATACCGGGTGTCCCATTTGAAAATTGAAAGTAATGGCTACTTCCGGTTTAACGGGAAGTGACTGGTAACGCAATTTACTTCTAAAAAACCCAAAAAGTTGCCTCGTTTAAGCTCCCCAAATTTCAAATTTTCAACTTATATATTAAAAAAGTTATAGGCTGTTCCCTATTCATTGTGTCACCCTGTATGTGCCGAATTCAAAAATTTACAAATATACAAGGTGTTCCATTTAAAATAGTTGCTACTGGTTTAGAGTAGAAGCGGCAACACCACATGGTCAGAAATATTTTCAAGGGTAGATCCATCATAGTCGTTTATCCCGGTTTCCAAATTTTCACAATGATCCGCTATTTAGTTCTTAATAAACTAGGGCTGTAAAAGTAACGAAAATTTTAATTAATACTCGTACGTATTCGTTACTTTTGATATTAATATTCGTTACTAAATATTCGTTACTCGTTACTTCCGTTACTCTAGTATTCAGAGCATAGGGAAGATACCTACCTATGCGAAAAAGTAGAAAAGTGACTCATTCGCCATTCGCATTTGTTCCGATTATCGAATAAGCATTGTCGGGATTCGTATTTTCAATATTTGACAATAATAAATATACCCAAACTGTCTAAAAATATTTAAAAATTTGTAGAATTACCTATATGAAAAATCTTTGGTAAATGTTCAAAAAAACAAAACATTTCGTAGAGATGCGACTGATGCAAGTCACGGAAGACGGCCGACAGTAACGAATCCGTATTTCAAATCCGAGATAATACTCGTTACTCGGTAACGAATACATACGGTTTGTCAAGCCCTACAATAAACGTCTAATACGCCATCCACCGTGGGACACCCATACATAGGCCGAGTTCGTTTTTGTCATCTTTTCCGTCGATTTGCTCCGAAATTTTGACAGGCACGTGACTGGATAAGACAGTTTCAAGTTACAAATCACGTGCCTGTCAAAATTTCGGAGGAAATCGACGAAAAATATGACAAAAACGAACTCGGCCATAGGGTACATTCAGGCGATACCAGCGGCTAAGTTCAGCCACTCAGCAGGAACATTATTCTCGAAACAGGGAAGCAGCGTTCTCATGAGAACAAAGGTTCTGACTTCGTCATATGTATTCATGTTTCCATATTTAATACCTTTTTAGAAGTACCGGTTGTTCTAGTGACTAAACGTATGTCGCTTCTTGAACATTAGGAATTTCCTATTTGTACATGAAATTGACGTATTAGCAATCGACGTTCGTTTTTGTTGGTAAATATGTATAACACTGACAGCGACAGAGCAATCGTTCTCATGAGAACGCTGTTCTTCGGTTTCGAGAATAAAGTCCCTGCTGAGTGGCTGAGCTTAGCCGCTGGCACCGCCTGATTAGTCGTGTTCTTTCTACTCAGGATCTCACTTATTCTCATTTTACTCCACTTACTCACTTACATATGATTTACTCGAATAACCTCACCACTTCATCCCAAAATGAGATGAGACAAGCCGTAGAAAGAACACGCCTAATGTACCCATATATTATACGATATATCGATACGTCCGCGATGATGGAGCACATCGATACAAATTTGTCATATCCATATGACAAATATATAATTTGTATGTCAGAATTTCATTTGCCATTTCATTATTGTCAATAGTTTCAATATTAGGTGGGTTCGGCTTGCTCACTCCGTGCACTCCGAGTGACTCCATTCGCAATCCAGCCGATCGGGTATTGCTTTTTGGCGTATTAGGGGTGACTCGATTAGCGTTCGATTATACGAAGTGAAGTACATGGAGTTCACTCAAAAAGTTCCACCTCGGAGAGAGAATTTTTTAAAGTAAGCATGCGCCGAAGTGAAATGTAGAAACTGTCAAGCTTGTTGTGTTGTCACGGTGTGGTTGTGGGGGGGGGGCTAGCGTTAATCTGCCTCCCCTCCCCTAACGATCGCAACCCCTGCTATTTTCGCGGGGGTTGGTGCGCTAGCTTTTGAAAGTGGTGCGCTAGCCTGCGCTAGGTGTCCTTATTCTGCGCTAGCATTTTGAGACAAAAATATTAACTGGGGGGGCTAGCGTTGATCTGGCCCCCCCCCCCCCCCCGATCGCATCCTCTGCTATTTCCGCGGGGGTTGGTGCGCTAGCTTTTAAAAGTGGTGCGCTAGCCTGCGCTAGATATCCTCTATCTGCGCTAGCTTTTTGAGCAAAAAAATTCAACTGGGGGGGGAGGGCAGCTTAACTGAGCCAAAAAACGGGGACCTTAAGGGCACTAGTATAATAATAAAATATCATCGAAATGGGCCTATCTATACACCCACCAAGTTTGGCTAACCCTCCGCCAAACACCCTGTATTTACTTGGTCAGAAAATATGCGAGCAAAAGACTCCAACGGAATATCTTCGATTGTCTTTCATTTTCTTTGTAGCAAGAATATGGGGGGGATATAAAAAGATACAATTTTTTGTCCAGGCCAAAATAAGAATATTACTATGATTGGTATGCTGGGAAAATATCTTCTTAAAAAATCTCCTGTGAATACAAAATCTCTTGAGATTATATTCCCAATTGTTGGCCATTCCTATATACCACGAGACAGAGTCTTTGAAAGAATAGAGAAGGAGCTAAAAAGAAAATTCCATCAAAAAATTTTGGAATCATCATCATCAAAAAAGAGAAGTGCTCTTTTTTCAACTGCTTGGACTTCGTAGGCAACAGTCTGAGGCTTGATAAAAAATGAATAAATGTCCGAAACGTTGCCGACAACTAGATAGTTTCTTTTAGTCCCCTAGTCCTCTGATCCACGAAACTCTCTACCTGGAAGAAATCATATTCCAAAAAAATCGAAAACCTTTTCTCAAGAAGATATACTTAAATTTCTACTAGATGCGCCAAATGAAATTTACGTGATGATGAAGGTAATAAGTGCCAACTCTTCAAAGGCAATTTGATATAAAGTAGTCTTGATTTAAGATTCGTTTCACTTTGGAATACCCGAAACAAAAACCAACAAGCCTCGTTTATTCGTGATCACTGCAGAATTTGAAGGAAAAGTAAAATCCGCAGAATTATTCAGTAAATATTTCACTCAGCGTCCTAAGCAGATACCCTACGATCGGTATTTCCTAGCGTAAAGAAACGACAAATGCACCCATTTGAAATCCATGCTATTGGAAGTGTACCAAGCAAAATTGCTTGTACACGGGACATTGTTTCCGTCGAACATTCGCCACTCTGTTTGTCAACGTAGGTGGTAGTAAAGAAAATTTAAAGGTGGGAAAGCAACACGATTGCAGAGTCCTATGTTGAGGAATCTGTGCGCAAACAAAAATCGCGAAGGCGATTTTAATTCTTATAAAGAAGACTTACGCATTGTTAACATTGGTAATAATCCTCAAACATTATGAATTAAACTTAGACTTCAAGAATTAATTTTATTCATACGATAGGGTGTAAAGTCCGTCGATTTTGATCTGATACTGCAAAAAAATCCCCCTACGTTAGAACGCCAATGGTCACCGGTTTTTGTCATATGCTTCACCCCTTCGCTCCTCATACGGAAAGTGTCAGATTAAAAACGACGGACAATACATTCACGTTCAATATAACAAACAATAAGTAGTAGATTTGTTCTGTATTTGCTCGTATTTATGCCTCGTGCATTTTTTAAAGTTCAATTTTTACGGTTGGCGATAATGTTTTGTATGTACCATGTCAGTGAAGTGTCTTTATCCAACTCGCCCTTTTACTCGTTCGCTCGTTCGCTTGCTCAACTCTCAATCTCAGACTCGTTCGATAAAGAATCGAGTAGCGTTGCTTATAATGATAATTACTTTTGACATGATTTAAAGATAATTTTTGAAATGACATTCACAACAGACATGGTGGCCAATTTAAGGTTAAAATCATCCGAGTGAGTAATAGCCATTATCAACGAGTAGAATACTATACTTTTTCTATAATTAATAGATAATGGACACGAGTTATGCGGTTTTTATTTAATTTTCTAACAAAATTAATTGACCATTCTGACACCTAGAGCAAAAATTACTTTCCGGTCACAATTTTTCCTACTAGCAGACAATAAAAGCACAGAAATAAGAACAAATATGAATCTATATTAAGCAATTAACAATTTTTTTTTATTTATTGTTAACAATATCAATGGTGATTGTACAATTTTCAGCAGATTGTAAATTTATCGCTGATGCCATTTGACCGTTGGGTACATGATGATGGGGTTGATTATCAGAGACCTCTTCAAAGTTTCTACTATTCTATGCTAGAGAATCTGCAACGTCATCGGCTCCATGAGAGCTTGATAAAGAAGCAGAGTTTATGGTGGAATTTGAATTTGATGAAGAAGCCGCACAAGCTTGACTTATAAAATTTGTGGCAGAATTTCGTTGGAAATTCCCTTTTTATTTTCTAGTGAGTCTTCCAAGTATCCCTCGACAACTGCCGTTGAGTTGCAGCCACCTTGTCGCATTCTGTTCGTTATGCCTTCTCCTGAATCAGCCATGGCTGATGAGGCGTACTTGTCGTTGTACCGAAATTATGCAAATTTACGTAAGCCCGCCACTCCTCACAGACGTTTTTTTGTTTATTATAAATCCGGAACGACTACTACTCAATGTGTAGGAATAAACACATTTGGAAAACTGCCTTCGAAAATTGCAGCTCATTTGGGTTTAGCAAATTTCGAGATTTATATTGAGCATAGCTTCCGTCGCACCTCGGCAACTATCCTGCAGGCACACTATACATAGTGTGGGGTAAAGTGCTAATTTCTATTTGCGAATAAGTGCGGTAAAGTGCACTTCACGCACGCTCGTAGGTAAAATACTATTAAGGATATGTTATGGTTTGATAAGGTTTTATCACTAGTTCCTTCGCTAGCGCCTTATCTATAAAGAAGAGACGCAGAAAGCGGTTCAAGATAAGGCCTATGAATCAGGAAGATGAAGGCAAGAATGTTTTCCAAACCTTTTGAAGTATGCAGGGAGTTGAGCAGTTCTTTTAAGTATACATGGACGACTCCAGAACTCTTCAACTATTTACTGAGTCTCAGCCAGGATCGTCTACAGCAGGACGTTTCCAGAAACCTAATATCGGCAAAGTAGAGACTTTCATCACAGTCGTTTTCTCCAATGCGTGAATTTCCAACTCAAAGTCATAGAAATCATAGAATTTCAAGTAGGTGTTAGAAAACATTGACTTTTTTTATTACTAAAACATTCTAGATACGTGCTCTTTTCAAGTGTGAATACAGTTGGCAACAATCTTTAACATGAAGCTGTGATCTATAGAAGACTAATTTGTTTCAAGTATGATTTCAGCTACTTATTAGAGGGCTGCTTAATGCAGGAGATTGCATGGAAGAACTATATGGGCAAGACCACAGTGCATGGCTTTACCAAAGAAACCTGCAGTTTTGAGGGAAGTATTTTCACTCTGAGTGCTGCCTTATCCAACCCCAGATCTCCTCCGTAAAATAGCTAAGGAAAACTTGCTCAGATAGAATTTCCCAAATTGTTGTGGTGCTATCGACGGGAAACATGTGTTGATCCAATGTCCCAAATATTCTGAATCATCTTACGTATAAAAGAAAACCATTAGAACTAAATATTTCAGCACAAGATTTTACTTTTTTGAAAAAGTATATCTGATGTTTTTTTTTTTAATAAACCTAGGTAAGCAGTTATGACATGACATATTTGAAAAAAAATATCAGCAAGTAGGTATCAATGATGCAACTGCCACTATAAAAAAAAAACACGCTATAGGTGCTCATAAAGTAATAATTCTTCTCTTTTCAGCATGGTTCTGATGGCAGCCTGTGACAGTGACTATAAGTTTACATATTGTTGACATAGATGCACCTGGGCTCTGACCATGACTGTACAATCTTTGAACAGTCGAGTTTTGGTTCAGTTATCCTAAATCAAACCCTTCCTCTTCCAAAACCGCAACCCCTGCCTGGAAAAAATGATTATTTTCCACATTTCTTTGCAGCAGATGCAGCATTCCCCTTGCATGAAAACATAATGAGACTTTTTCCTGGCTGAAAGGAAGACCATATTTAGGATGAGATTGTCAAGGTTCAGAAGAACCATCGAAAAAACTTTCGGCATTTTAGCACGAAGCTGGAGAAGATTAAGAAATTCCATAATAACCGATGAAAACATCATTATGGCAACAGTTGTGTCGCATAATTACTTGCAAAAAGAAGAACAATATTTACGCCTTCATGAACGGCGCTATATTCCGACTAATTTTTGTCATGAGTCTAGTCTTGTCTTTCTTTACAACAGAAGAGTGACATAGGTATGTTGTGACATAAATTACAACTAACACTATAACTATGCCATGACTGAATAGGGCAAGGCACTCAGAATATATAATATTTAGTTATCTAGCTTTTAAATAGATTTAGATTTGTTCAATATGGTATCGGGTTGGTTTAGAGAAAATAACCTTTTGTATTACATTTGCTATAAAAAAAATCAATAAAAAGAAGTTAGATACATAATACAGGTAAGTATCTAAATTTCCTGCCTACCAAGATAATAATTTATCACTTTTACATCATAGAAATTAAAAAATAGGAACTTACAAATATAAAAAACTGACTAAAGTAAAAACAAAAAACGGAAATTAGGACAACATCTAACTGTAAAACAAAACTAATTTTTTGGAGTCGATAACTCTCCTCCTCTCTATGTTTTTCCCATTGAAATTCTAAGCTTTGACGTGCATGCCAACTCACCAAGCTTCTTCAGGTGCTTTATTGGACTATGAAAACGCAGAGGATGACTGGTCCCGTTCTTCAAGAGTTTAATTCAAAAGAGAATAAGCTTGTTTTTTTTTTTTAAAATATTACAATTCCGCTGGGCACAAAATGTATAGATCAATAGCCAAACTTTTTGCCCAACTTAACAGCCCTTGTGAGTCTTCATCATGCTGTCTATTTTTTATTCCATAATGGCACTGGTTATGGATGAACACATTTCATCCTGTCCATTTCTTCACCTCCCTATTCTCTTTATTAGACCTGTGCCTCATTGATGCTATTTTCTGTTTGAAATCAACCTGAGAACAGGCTGGGCGGGCCAGATGTTGAGGGAGTAGTGAAATGTGAAGTTGAAGTATCTCGAGAAGTTACTAAATTGAAAAAAAAGGTGGATAGAGGAGTTTGAGGGGGCGAATAGACAAACTGCTCTGCGTCCTCCCTGTCTTGCGACAACTGGGAGTCTTAAGTTTCAAACATCTGAGTGGTACATGCCTCGAACAATGAGCCTAAATTGCTAGCATCTAGTTTTTTGATGTTGGAGATGGTCCTAACTAATTAATTATGTGTCGGGTAAAAGCCTTCATAAATAATGACATTTTAGCCAAACTAATAACAACCTAAAGTTTGTAAATTGTACTTCTTAGGGCTCAACAACTTAACAAACTACAAGAAATCGATCAAAAAACGCCATTGCTTAAGTATGGCCAAGTAATGTTGAATGCAGCTGAACCAGAAGGAGAGTATGTTTTTTTTTTTTCAAATTCGTATACTTTGCCCCTAAAACTTTCCAGGGGTGCTCGCATGCTTCAGCTAAAACATCCAAGTTGGAAATTGTAGGGATAATAGTGTAGGGCTTATTATTCTATCAAGTGAAGTCCTATACTTTCGCACTCTGTAACGAACTTCCTGGAATTTTCGTTACTAATTAAATTGCGATTCAAATTTATATTATTCCTTGACGCATGACCTTGTCGGCAAAGCGCGCTCCCAGTACCGCTGTCCGCGCGACTTCAATCGGAAATTCACGTGTCGACTCGGCATCACGCAGGCTCTGACGCGCTGTTTCTCGCCAATAAAACGAGTTTCGCACAGTCGATTCGGAGAGTCGCTCCAGCGAGACGGTCGAAGCAACATCTACCGCCTGGAGACAAGCTGCCTGCCGTTCCACCAGAGCTTCGCCGACCGAAGTCTAAAGGTAATCCTCCGAACAGTTTATTCCGCCGCCGCCAGCAGCTCGTAGTGCAGAAGACCGTCGCCGTCCGCCAGACAACCATGACACCGTGAGTACAGGTATTTTCTTGTTCACTCCCACGCATGAGAGTAATGCGGTCACAGGCTGGTTCGTAACTCTGTGGCACCATTCTCTGCTATGCAGAAGGGTTGGGGGCTATCGTGCTGGTTCGTTTCACGATATCCCTCATGCCTTCTGGGGTCGACAAGCTCCGTTTCCGCTTCCCACGCAAATGGGCAATGGGGCCACAGGCTGGATCGTTACTCTGTGGCACCATTCTCTACTATGCCGAGAGTTTGGGGGCTGTCGTGCTGGCTCGTTCCACGATATCCCTCACGCCTTCGGGGATCTACAGTTTCCGTCTTCGTCATTCCCACGAGAGGGGAATGGGGTCATTGGCTGGGTCGGTTCCCAGTGGCACCATTCTTTTCCGCGCCGACGGGTTAGGGGAGTATCGTGCAGGCGCGTACGACGATATTCCTCTCTCCGTCTGAGAATGTAAGGTATGGTGTATTGGAACCTGTGCCCGGCTGCTCCGTTTTATTCGTGCAAGCGCTTTAAGCTTCCACTTATACGAGCTGGGGGCAAAGGCGATTACCGCACCGTACCGAATATTACCGATTACCGAACCGTACCAAATATTACCGATTACCGCACCGTACCGTATTACACCGATTACCGAACCGTACCGTACACCGATTACCGAACTGTTCCGAATTTTGCCGACTCTCTTACCATATACGTTACTTACCGTAACGCGTAACCGCATCCGCTACGTTCTACCGAAACGCTCTCTATTATTTTGTTACCCCCCCCTCACTGTTTTTTTTTGTTAGATTTTAGTGATTATTTCCTGTTTAATTAATTGTGAGGAATAAACATGTTATTCAGTTGAAGTTGGGTTATTCTTTTCCTGCGCACGACCTCTGGTTTTTCTTTCTCCACTGTAACAAGCTACCTGGTGCACGTGGACCCTCGACCACGTTAATCCCGAGGGTGGCGCCCGAGAAAACCGATGGATGATTGACCGAAAGTTATCAATTGACCGATAAAGCTTACCACAGAAAAACCCGTTTCAACTCCTAACTAATGAACTCAGAACTCAATAAAAATAGACACTGGCTGGAGAATTTTAGAACCAGACAGTCTCATAGCCTACATCAATTCAACAAAGTTTGTTGAAGTATCGTTACGAGAAGTCAGCATGACTTTTCAACAAAGTATTCCGCATTCATTCGTTTAAGGACATAGCAAACAATATGGAAAGAACCAACTGAAAGCACGAATCTATAATAACCGGCAACTTATCAGGAAAGCCGAGCATATTGTTACTCATTTGTAAAACGTCACTTATCAAGTTAAAATATAAACAACGAAAATTGTGATTTTTACAAGCTACTGGCGCAGACTTGTAAAATTGACTGCTAACTGTGATACTTATTTACCTAACAAGTGCGGAAAGTCATAATTTCCCGCACGCAACGGAATTCGTGCAAGCCGTAATTGTGGAAATAAAATAATGTGTAACAAGGATTGATTGAAAATAGCACTTTTTACACGCGTTACACATTGAACTTTTTCTACGACTGCGAATAACTATCTTCATCCGAGTTCTGTATACTACCTATCTATTAGTTATTTTATTTTTCGATAATAAAAAAATCGAACAATCATGCCTAAAAATGTTGTTTTTGTTGTTTTTATCTGACGACGACACGTTCTCATTGGTGTCATCAGTGTAAGTAAATTAGCAAATTGATTTGAGTGAAGGACATCGAAGAGGGAGAGAAGTAGAGTAGGTGGGTAACGTGACACTTTCAAATTTTTAAAAAGCTAGTAATTTCGACATTATAGGTAGGTACGAGGTACCTATACCTAATAGAAAATATGGTTGCAGATAAAATAATAAATCGTTTGGATAAATAAAAAGCAATAAAAAACATTGAGAATTTTATTTATTTTTTTTTGTTAAAAAATTATTATTTAAGGTTATAATTAACGAACAATTTTGGTACGTCCGCTGAATGCACTAAGAGTTGCTTGCAGAACAAAATTTCAGTGGAAGTGTCATTTCAATTTTCATTTTAGCTTGCGAGAAGTACTTTTCGCACTCTGTGCGGAAAAATAGATTTCTCAGTTGAATTGGTAGTGCGTTTTTAATAGCTTTCTAGAGCAGTTGGAGAAAAAGAGACTTCACGCTCGTATAGGTACAACATTTTTCCTACGAACGTGCGGAAATTGACATTTTTTTTGTTTTGTTTTTGGCTCTACTGATAAAATAAATAATCATGAGTGTGATTTTGTAATTAAGTTTAATAACAGAATATTAAAAATTATTATTATAAGTAGAATTAATAATTTATGGTAAAAAACTTATTAAATATGTCGATATTGGTCAGTACGAAAAGCTAATAGCGAGGGGTAAATACCTAGTGGAAATCATTGCACATTTTTCGGGGAATCACATGGGAATCAATTACGAATAACTTGGGAATCGCTAGGAAGGAATAACCTAGGAATCCATGGAAATCACATAGGATTCCATTGGCAATCGCTAAGAATCATGTGGTAATCGCTAGAAATCACATCTCATTTTAACCTAGAAATCTCATTTCATAACCAAATTTACACATTTTAAGGCACAGTTTGTTAGGGCAATGAGCGACGCACAGCTCACACTCTGTCGAACGCCGCGCACGTCTGCTAAAATCAACCGAGTGTAAATTATATAGACCGGTTTGTTCGCTTTGCGCAGGTAAGCACGACGCGGAGTGTCATCTGACGACGTCGATAGCGTCTGTCGACGTTTACCTTGTGAGTTGTGCGTCGCGCCTTGTCCTAACAAACCGTACCTTTAAACGACACGGCGTATCGGTCGGTTGTGTTTTTGCCTTTGAGACTAAGTTCACAAACTAAGATATGAATCAAAAGTGTTTAATAAAACAGTTAGGTAAGGGCTCTACTCTATACTTCATTAATGCAATACTTTGCTGATTGTGTAATATTTGTGATACGGTTGAAAATTTAACAAGTTATGGGTAATTCTTGCTCCATGTCTATAGGTCTGTTCCAACCCGCCAAGAAACCGTCCCAAAGAACGGTGTCGGAAGTACTCTGTATTCGAATTTCAGATTCTTCGCACAAATTTTACGTTATGCGCAGAATCCTGTAGTGGAATGTACGGTTCCCTGCTGGGTTGGAACAAAGCTTTTATAATCGTTAAGCGAGTATGATATACGCATGCATAATCGACACGTCATGGTCATTTGAAATAAACTTTTTCTACGAGTGTGCGGGAAAGTGCACTTTTCCGCAGGCATTTCAGGTCATGAAAGTACCACTTTTGCGCACGAGTGCGGGAAAGAAGAATAACTACAACTTACAGGTATACAGGTATACTACAGGTACAGGTACGGAAAAGTGAAAAAAATTATCCTAAATTGGTAAATATATAGGAACCAATATTAACTTCCATTTCGTAGAAAAAATAGTGTTCCTAACTCGTGCGGAAAGTCTCTTTACCGCACTTGATTGAAAAGTGGCTGCTCGATTTATTGTAATGCAGCTGAAGTAGTTCCAGAGCTATACAACAAAAACTAGTTTATGAAGACCATCTTTAAAGGGCTCTAGCTCCCTGAGGAAGCGTTTTTGGATCCATTTCCATATAAACTTTTTCTTTATCTCATATGTATTAGGTATCTACCCTGAAAGTTTGTACCATGGTCACATTATCACACTGTATGAGTTAAAGCTTTCTGGAAATCTCTCGTGTTATATGGCTCTGTGACAAATGTGTTTTGTATTTTTTGGATCTTGGATCATATTAACGGCCTAGTTCAGGACTTGGAGTATGCAATATCAGAAGCAATGTTCGTGATATTTAACGAAGAATGTTCATTATTTAGAAACCAGAAGGACATAATACTATATTATATAATAAGTGTGGTAACTAGGTTATTACTAGAGTCCGGATTTCAAGGCATTATGCTTTTTCTCAATATTACAAGCAAATATTAGACATAGAAATTGTCGAAAATGCACTGTTTTTAATGCTTATTTTGCTTTTTTCAAATTTCATGCTCATTTTCTGGTTTGTGCTTATTTACAGCTTTTTTTGGACTTTTTGTAGTACAAAAGTATATTAATAGTGCACACGCACACTCTTATATGGGGCACTTGGTAAGATGCTGCATTATATTATGCAAATCAATCTGAAAATTTAAAGAAAGTTATATCCGAGAATCCGAGCTATCCGAGACAGTCAGTAAAGCAATTAAAGATGGTCAAATGGTCCAGAATCAAAATAAATTAATTCACAATTTATCCTATATAAAAACTAATTTTAGTTTTACCAATACCCATAAAGTCCCTGGAGAAACAAGGAATGACATTGGATATCTCCATCAAAATTATTCATGATTTCGAAAAAGCCATTGACAATGTACCTGGAGCAACTGGCCAAATAGAACAGAAAAAGTTGAAAGATACATTGTTTAAGAATGAAGGTATTCAGAAATTAAAAAAAAAATTGCTTTGGTATTGACAGGAAGCAGGAAGTACTGACTTAGGGTTACAAATGAACCCAGATGTGGTTGCAAAATTTAAATATGCGCCCATAACAATTAGTGTTAACGTCGAAAGTAGTTCTTCCGACTACAAAAACCTTTTAAGTGACAGAAGACAGAACTTTACTATGGAACATTCAATCAGCGTTTAATTATTGCTTCTTTCTACAAGAACTTATTATTATTATTATTATTATTATTTTTTTCGTTTTTCATTCGAGACTCAATACTTTATTTATTTCAATGTTTGCTTATTATATTTCTTATCATGTATTTTATGGATAAGCAATACATTTTCATGCATATTCCATGCTTTTTTTGAGAAAAATCACACGCTTTTTAAGCGCTTATTTCACCTTTTTTTATGCTTTTTAATCCGGACTAGTTATTACCGCACGCGAGAGAAATTTGCAAACCGAGCCGATGAGGAGAGGTTTGCAATCTCTAAGGGCAGTAATAACCTAATTACTATACGTATTATATACAGTATTTTATCTACAACCGTGCGGTAACAAAATATCCGAAAGAAGTTTAAAAAATAATTTTTAATATAAACAGAAAATATTAATGAACAAAAAATATTGGAATTATTGTGAAAAAAGCGTGGGGTGCTTTGTTCCACATTTCTCGTACATTGAGCACCCCACGCTTTTATCACAATAATTCTAATATTTTTTGTTCATTAATATTTTCTGTTTATACTAAAAGTTATTTTTCACTTTCGGTGAGTCTGGGAGTTGACGTCAGTGAAGACCCGCGCCTTAGGCCGCTCGGCCAACGAACGAACTCATTCGTGCATCCATTAAGAAGGTGCTCCACCTGTCTATACATACGCCGAACACCTGCATCCACGCCAAACTTCGGGATGGCGGACTTGGCATCCAGGAACTCCGGACAACTGTACCCTATCAGCTCATGCAGAGGCTCACCAAGCTACTCACCACCACTGGAGATGCATACGTAGAGGCAGCAATGCAATCGGATTTATTCAGGGAGCAGATGGCGCGAATCCAGAGGCTAAGTGGCGACATCCCGCCAGAACAACAATGGCGGCAAAGAATAACCGATGGACCCACCACCGCCGGCATGCAACTGGCCTCAGAAGACCCTGCCAGCCGTTCGAGGCTGACTGCGAAACCAACTGGCTGGACCGGACGTGACTACGTCAAAGCCGTCCACCTTCGAACAAACAACCTGCCGACGAAGTCCCTCCCTTACATTCTAGCGAATCAGCGGACATGCAGAGCCCCAGCGTGCACCCACCAGGAAACACTGCCACACATCCTGCAGAAGTGTGACCTGGTGCATGGCGAACGCGTCCACCGACAGAATGAGGTGGCCAAAAAGATCGCCACCCACTGCAGGACAAAGACCTGGGAAGTAGAAGAGGAACCACACATCCGGCACCCTAATGGCACCTTGTTCAAGCCCGACATCGTCGTGCACAAGCCGAACAATGTAACGATCGTCTGCGACGTGCAAGTGTCTTGGGAAGGAAGAAACGGCCTAGACGGAAATCATGACCGCAAGCGAGCGGTATACAACCACCAGACCTTCAGAGAAGCCGCCCAACAACGATGGCCCAACAAAAACCTGGTAGTTGAGCCAATAACACTCGGCGCTCGGGGAATCTGGCCCCGATGCAACGCCCCTATCGAAGCAGCCCTGGACCTAACAAGCAGCTTGAAGGCAAGCTGTGTCCACTCCTGCCTAAAATGGGGTGCAACGATGCACAAAACCTTCATGAGGCGTGTATGGGCGAATGACGCAAACAGACCACCTAGACCACCAGCGCCATAGACGACCCACATACGCAGCCTGGTAGCCCGCAGCTAAGAGCACCACCTTCGGCACACCAACACCATCGACCTGAGGGAAGAAGCCGCAGAAGGAACATCTACTATAAATATATATATTTAATGTATTGTGATTATATCATAAAAATGTATTTATATCTGTACTGAATAAATATTTTAATAGAAGGATATACTAACAGTAATAAGCCACTTGAATGCCTTTAAAAGGTTGATTGCTCGCAGAGGTTTTCCCTCAGACGTCTACTCGGACAATGGGACTAATTTTCTCGGGGCTAGTAACCTTATAAATGAGATCAAAGATGATGTGTTTTAAAATGTTTTAATATTTAGACAATCGCATTTCTTGGTATTTTATACCACCACGATCTCCGCATCATGGAGGATTATGGGAGAGTGCGGTACGTCTTACGGAATATCATTTAAAACGCGTTCTAGAGAACACTCTGTTAACTTATGAGGGTTTTTACTCTTTATTGGTTCAAGTTGAATCTATAGTAAATTCACGCCCTCTAACTCCACTCAGTGAACATCCAGAAGACCTCGAAATATTAACACCTGGACATTTCATAATTGGTGCCCCGTTAATGTCTTTGCCAGAGAAGCCATTAGATTCTAAGCGTTCTTCGTTAAGCTGTCGATACAAACAATTACGAGCCTTATTTGAGCAATTTTGGAAAAACTGGTCCCGCAATTATTTGCATACCCTGCAAGAACGTTCTGAATGGCAGACTGCTAGCAACATCTACAAAATTGGTCAATGCGTTTTGGTGCATGATGATACTGCTCCGTTAGTATGGAAGGTTGGAAGAATAGTTTATGTGCATCCTGGTACCAATGGACATATCAGAGTGATTACTGTTAAAGCGAAAAATGCAATAGGGAACTTGCACATATTTTTTCTTTATTTCAGAAATATGTTCTACTACACTAAAGACATAGTCATACCAAATATTAGGGAGTTATTGAAGGGCCCATACGGCCAGGCACTAATAGATCCAGGCACTATTTTGACATTGTTGACATGTACGCATGCGCAGTACTGCTCATATTTAGGGCCGCCACTAATAAGTTTAGTGCCTTCCTCTATTAGTGGAAGAATAAAAACTAAGCACTATCCTGTCCTTATTTGTAATTTTTACACAGCTGACATTTTTGACATAAGTTTGTTTGATTTTAACCTCACTTTCCACTTCTGTTTTGGCTTCAAAACAAAGTGCGTACTGCGTATGTACCTATTTTGTGTTTTGTGTGTTGTAAAAATAAAATGGGAGATACAAATGAAAAAAGGCCCAAGAGCACGCCCCAGAGGCTTCGTTTTACGGAGCATGATAACATATATCTATTAAGGGAAGTAGTGCAAAACAATCCCTTCAGGGATCCTGTTGGATGGGAGAAAATTCAAGAAAACCTGCAAATTGTGACTGGAAAGACTTTTTTAATAAAAACATTAAAAAATCGAATTGAAAGGCTTTTGGAACAATTTATCAAGGATGATGAAAAAGATCAGAAAAGGTAGATAATTAATACTTTGAAATTTTCGCTGAACACTTGTTTAATTTTTTTACTTCTAAATACAATAATTGTTTTTTGATGTGGCCTTTTATTTTAGATCAGGAATTGAAGAACCACAGACGGAAAAAGATGTTTTACTCTGCGAAATTGCTGTTCTAGCATCTGAATATAAAGGGAAAACAGCTAAAAAAGTTAGCAAAGAGCAGCAAATATCAGAAATTGGGAAGCAAGTGAGAGCAAGATATGCCGAAAATTTGAAAATACCAGACATTACAAACGACACAGAAACTCAAAATCTTGAACCTCAGAATGATGACACGGGAGATGTAGTCGTAGTCAATGATCATTCCTATGGTATGTTCTTTCTTTCTGTTTCTAATTTACAGTTAAAGATTATACTGATCATCTGATATGCTATTTTTTCTTTAATCTATCAAGGAAGGGAATAAATAAGTATATAGTTTTCATAGCTGCTCGCATAGTAAGCAAAAGAGCACACTTTCAGCCAACAGACAAACTAAATACGCAAATGCAGTGTGATGAACCTGTGCACACTATTTTCTGTCAATGTTAACTATTTCATTATAAAAAATAGTTATAATCAAGTTATTTGAGAAATTAGATGAAATATTGTACAATTGTAGTCACATACTTACATATTGAAATGAACTTTTGCACTTGATCAAAATAGGTGCTATTGTATGTACAAATTTATTATACTGTTTATTTTCAGTGGTTGTTAACACACCTCTGGAAATTAACGAAGTTGAGATTCCTTTTGAAAATAAAAAACACGAAGAAGATAATTTTGGTCATCCCAGCACTTCCAGGTATGCAGGGGAAAAAACTACACCTTTAGCAGAGAAAACAAATATTCAAGTCAACGGTAATGGTGAATCCACAAATAACATAGAGCGTAGAATTCTCTGTAAGTATACATAGATCAGAAACGTGCATTTGCATAGATAAATAGCTAAAAATAGCTATTTAGAATGTAAGTATATTAAAAAAAAAAAATTATTATAATGTGAATATTTATCTTTCATAGTTCCATCAAGGAAACGCCAAAGGAGAGATCCTGCAGTAAAGAAAAGTTGCTTAGGCTATTTGACTGACAAACAAGAAAAAGACAGAGAAGTCAAATCAAAAGAAATTACAATTCAAGAAAACCAACTGGAACTTGAAGAAAGAAGACTCTGTTTAGAAGAAAGAAAATTTGAATTCGAAATTAAAGAGAGGGAACAAAGATTAATAATTGAGAGAGAAAAAATTAAACTGGAATTGGAAGAAAAAAGAATTTCCGCAAAACTTCTAGAGGCACAACAAATTATTATTGATAATTTTTGTAAATCACTCAACCAGAACATTCAGTAGTTGATTTTTGTAATGTTTTAAATATGTAAATTAGTCTTATAAATCTTATGAATTTGATATCTTGCAATAATATTGTTCCAATAAAAAAATGTGATTTGGATTTAAGGAATTTGATAAATCCTTTAACCCGATGGAAAAAAAAGTGTTTTTTTTATTCCTAGTTGATTTGATCAATTCTATTTTATATATTATTTAAAACTTTTCACTGCATTTTATATGTTCCTTGATATAGAATAGTAATACAGTGCTGAGACTGAATCTTGTCAATCTTTGTTTAAATTCATTTTTTGTTGGAATGGCTACATAATATTTTTACCACAAGATGTTATCATTAACTATCCATTTAACTTCCACATTCACATATTTATTATATTGTAAAAGTAGGGGGTACTACTCAGTAAAGAAATACAAGAAAGTTACTATAAATTATATTTTGTAAATCAACCAAAATATTCCTCCAAACCTGGAGGAATTACATTGAAATATTCGCCTGTTTGGCTACCATACAAGCATGTATGTGCATTGGTCATCAACACTGCCACCTTATAATAGCTTTCTAGATTCTGCAATAGAAGTTTTTGATTTTTTTTGAAATCCACAAATGCAAATTGCTGCAAGACTTTTGCGAATCCCCATTCCACAGTCACTCTGAGGACTTTCATGAATTGATTAAATAAAGCATGATGTTGAGGTATGATTTCTGGTTGTCCGGCAAAAGGTGTTATTAGGAGTTCCCTTAAGGCGTATCCTTGATCTCCATAAAGGACAAATTTGTCTTGTCCAAAAACACATCTCTCCTCCAACTGCGCATACAGGTTACTATCCCTAGAAAAGTCTAAGTTTTGTCATCTACTTATATTGCTGCATATTATAACAATCCGATGATAATATTTACTTCTATATACTATACTAGGTAAATACGAGAGGTTAGTAGCTCACTGAGAACAAAACAAATTAGTTTTTGCTTGAATGATTTACTGACTTCAACAGAAATATAACAAAGACATTACCTACCTAAATATACCAGCATCATGTCTTCTACCTGGAAATGCACCTATTAAACTAACAATTATCCCATCTGGGCACAATACACTCTGATATTTGAGGCAATGTACCCGCTTATGTCCAGAGTAGTACTGCTCTTGGTTAACTGAAGGGCGGCACATTGGACGGATAGTTCCATCTATGAAACCCCAACAATTTGGGATTGCACCTCCTTTGAGATGAACAGCCTGAAAAAATTGATTTTCTTATGTGGAAGGTAAAAAATAAAAAGCTTACATTTGCATAGCCTTCCAACCTCTCCCTGTTTAACCAATTCAAATTAGCAAGATTTGTTAAAAGTCCCCCTTTTGCTGCTACTATAACATCACAAGTACTTCTAATAATTTGTGATAGGGATTGAGATGACATTCCAAAATAGTTTTTTAAATTCACTAATCGACATGGATATGCAAATCTCTTCAGCAAAATACAAAGTGCCTTTAGTCCTAGAAGGAAATATTTGATTTATCACTTAACAATTACCTTTAAACTGCAACTGTCTAGGAAGTTAACATGCTACATTATCATTATGTAATGACCTAGGTATACAGTTGTTGTTGTAAGGAATTGAACCTTGAACGGTTGATCTTCTTGAACCCAAAAGAAATTAAGCCACAAGTTAGGCAAAAATGGATACTATTCCAATTGCTTCCTCCCAGATTCGCATTGAAAATAAAACTTACCTTCTACGTGATCACCCCCATGGGTTACAATGAAATCTGGAATACCCAAAGCATTTTTCAATCGTGGCAAGTGATGTCTCTCAAACCTAAAGTTTTGGACTATTTCTTCATCACTCATCGTAGCCAAGTTGAAATGGGGCTCTAGTACTTCATTATGGTCCCTTAACAAATAGTCTAGAATAACAAATTCGATATCGTCATCGTCTCCGTCCGCCAACAGTACGGCCTCCAAAATATTCACATGGTAGATAAACTCAAAAAATCTAATCTTCAATTTATAAAAACAACAAAACTGACGGCGAAACGCGAAACACACAAATTTGTTTTCTAATTTCTAGGCTGAACTCTGAATCAGAATTTGAAGGTTAAGAGTAAGTAAACAAAACCAAAAAATGTGGAACTTTTCCGCAGTGACAGCTGACCACCTGAGATGCGTTCAATAACTCCATTTGAATTGATAAATAGCGCCAGGCACGGCCAGGCACTAAAATCGGCACAGCCATCGACGCCGTATTTCAATAACTCCCTATTGAGCATTAAAATTCAGCCGTAAATTTTTCATAAATATTTGAATTTACGCTCGAAACATCGCCATTTAAAACGACCAATTAGTATCACGTCACTCGGCAACAAAATTCCGATGACAGTGACGAGCACTTCGAACTTCGAACAGGTAGATTTAGATTATGGTTATGTTGTTATGTATGCCATTTACGATTGATTTGACAATGGCGATACCAGCATGACATGGTGTGGCGGCGGCGCGACCCGATTATTACTGTCTTGTCACGTCACAACCCATAGAAACACGTTTTCGATCGCGTCATGAATTTCGAATTATTTGATATTTTCAATTGAAGATTTTGGATACCAGAGATAAAATATTACATTTTTTTTCCTTATTGCATCAATTATTAGGATGTTTGTTATTGTGTTTTATTATTTATTCCATTTTTGATTTAATGTGCAAGTTCCCTATTTTCAAACGTTATATAACTAAAATTAGTGTTTTAACCATTAACGATGATGATATGGACTCTGTTAAATAAAATTTACCGTAATTTATGTAACCTCTATTTTGTAGTATGTATTTTAATTTTAGTTGTTTTCTAATCAATTAACACTGAGTTCTATTGGGATTTCAAGATAAGCGATACTCTATCTGGCGGCAAATTATGGAACTAGTTCGTAGTACATTGTCGTTTGTTATTGTATTGTTTACCATTGTGTTTTTGTGAATGTTTTTGAAGTGTTTTTGAATTTTTAAAGCATGTTGGGAAATAAATAAGTGTAAATTATATCAGATACATTCAATCATGACCTCAAATCACTACTGTTGTGTGCCTCAGTGCAAGTTTTGGGCCAAAAAAGATGCTAACAAAGGGTTGAGTTTCCACATATTTCCCCTTGAAACAGGCCTACGGGTTTATTTGGAAATGAAGATGGAAAAATAGTTAGAATGGAGAAGAAAAGCCTGGATTTTAAAACTTCGTGTTAGCAAACCAGTCATCAAATTCATGAAAGTGTATTTCTCTGCATTTCAAGCAAGAAGTTTGTGTTAAGGTAAACAAACATAATAGATATTTTTGTGTCCTAGCTTCCTTTTAGGACTGCTCCTAGGCATTGATTGAGAACCTATTATCTATTTTTGAAATGTTTTGTTTAAAAATTTTGACTGTTTTTATTATTTAGGTGGGAGTACAGGTAAAGGTCGGATATTGAAAAAAACAGCTGAACCATCCCAGAATTTGCCCTATTCTACAGTGATCCATAAACCCAGCCAAAAACAGATTCCATGTGTGCTGAAAGACCTGCCAAAAAAAAAAGAAATCAAGATTCTAGTGAGAGCGGTTCAAGTAATGAATGTAGTGATACTTGTATTCAATTATTAAACTCTTTTGAGACAAACATACAAATGGACGAGTAAACAGCAGAAAGTGTCAAGTTTTTACTAAATTCTAATTACCAGTATTATAGGCAGGTTTGTAGTCAAGTTACCTGACTTTGTTAATTCAATATTTACCTATTTATTAATAAAAATAAAGAGTTATTTATGAAATATTTATTTATTTATTGCACATACAAGTTATTCAAATACAGAAATTATAAAGGACATCTGCCATGACCCTTTTGGCAATGTCCTATAGTGGAAAATTTTAAGAAAAAGATCGGTTTAGGCTGTTGTATGGATATGACAATTTCGGGTCAGGTAAGCGCAATAGATTATATTGAATTTTGGCCTGCATCAGGAGCCATATAGCCCATAAACACAAGACAAACATTCAAGCTAATGTAAATCATATGCAAATTAAGTTAAAAATAAAAGTGAGGTTATGAATCAATATACTAGAAAGTAGTTGAGCTATTCGCTACCGCGGCGCTACAATCTTAATTTGATATCCCAATATACAATGGTTCTATTTTCACTAAAAAAAAAAAATGTTTTTCGTTCAAGAATTAATTTTATTGTTTTCAGCAAAATATGCTGTATCTATTAAGTACTTTATTTAGTTTATTTTAATTGAATTATATTCATTAATCTTTGTTTTCTTCTTAAAGCCATGAGGTTTCAAGGGAGCCCGCTATGTTGCGTTTTCCTTTTAGTATTAGTTAATATTTTGAAATAATAATTTTTGTTACAAAGTTGCCCTTCTTTAATGTGAATTATTAGTTGCAACACTGTAATATGAGATGCACCCCGTTTCGACGCCGAAACAGGTGATCACTCTCTTTCCAGGCGCTTTGCTGCTTGTTTGCTCTGTTCGTCAAAAAATATAAATTTTAAGCAGTTTTTAATTGCTGTTACTGTATTGATTTATTTATCAATTTGATAATTACTTTCTTAATAAATTCAGTTTATTATTTAATTCAATTATTGCGTAATTATTTATTTAACACACATTATCTTCATCGACGAACTAGTGAAAAAATCAAGGATACGAAAGGCTTGTAAAATTCTGTGAGCAGCGCATCCCCAACACTAATATTATCTCTAATCTTTCCTATCAGTTCTTGTTTTCGTATTTTAGGTCGACTTGTAATTGTTCAAGCTGGATCAGAAAATGGAAAAAAAACCATGCCAAGCCAGCGGCGATTACCACATCCAAAGATAATTTTATGAAGTGGTTAGAGGATAAACTCCTTCCAAATATCCCTCCAAATCCTCAAAAATATGGATAATGCTCCATACCACTCGGTTCAAGAAGATAAACTTCCTACCAAGTCTTCTTCAAAGCTACACATTATTTCCTGGTTGGAAAAAAATATATACCGTTGGATTTGAATTAAATCAAATTCATAAAACGCCAAATGATGAAAAAAAAAAGTCGTTGGTAGAGTCATTAGGGATCACAGTCATATTCCTCTTAGGTTACCACCCTACATGTGCGTTCTTAATCCTATTGAACTTGCTGGGGTCCAATTAAAACGCTCCGTTAGAGACAGAAATACCACGGGTGAATTTTCCATTGAAATGCTACATGAACTATTAGTATAGGAGCTGACAGGTTTTTCGGTAAACGATATTTACCAAATTTTTATTAATAAATCATGATTGTAAGTTATCTGGATATACCAAATTTGAATTGATGTCCTGCCTAATATATCTAGAACAAATAAAGGCAGGCCAGAATTAGACCACTCATGCAGAGCTGGATGCGAAGGACCAGAAACATAAACCACGTCCTCCAGCAATTCCCGAAATCCCATGGTCATTGAATTAAAAGTTACGACGGTCTATCTGAGGAGTAATTTAAACACTCAAGGCAACGTAAATTAGCCGAGAGCCGAAAATTAAAGTGGACCACCTGGAACGGCAGACGGTCAGTTTTGGTATGTCCAGGTAACTTACAATCATGATTTATTAATAAAACATTTGATAAATATCGTTTACCGGAAAACCTGAGAGCTCTTATACTGGTACAGCCTGTAGCCGGATTACAATTTCACTAGTCGGCGCGAGTCGAGCGTCTCGTAAAGCAACATCAATGTTATTTCCGAGTCGCATCCTTCGACTTCGAGCAATTAGAATCCCTATCCTGGCCTAAATATCAAAAATGACAATTCTAGAAATTTTTTGAAATTTCCCCGAGATATTTCCAAAAAATTACATTTATAATTTTGAAAATTTTCATGCAAAATTTCCAGTGTAAATTGTACAAGGGTTTCCAACATAATTATAATTTTGATTTTTTGTGCTAGATATATGCTGAAAAAAAGTTCATTGTGGATCATCACGTCAAAAGTGCAGAGCATGCTAGCAAATTACATAAGGGCGTGAAAGTGCAGCAATCGTTAAAAGGTTGTCCGCAAACACTAGTTGCCGAAAGTAACAACCAACGCAAATTTAATGAAGATTTATGTGAAGCAATGGTAGCTTTAAACATACAACTGAAAAAGTTAAATAACGGTAATTTAAGAGAATTTTTGGGAAAATATTGTTCATTCCTGAGTTGTGTTGAATCTGTATATAACGCCACTATGCTTCACATTAAGGAACTAATTGGTAACAGTTATTTTTACGCTGTGGTTGATGAAACAACAGGTTCATGTGGCAGATACATCGCTCATCTTTTAATTGGAGTGCTAGAGGAAGAAAATCAGGGATTTTCTACTTAATATCGTCAAAGCAGCTTTGATTGATCCATACAAAAATTTCAAGGAAAAATGTGAGTGAACAACCAATACCTCCTGGACAAAACAGGAAAAGAGTTCATTCTAACTAGCAAATCGAAGAGCTGAAAAAATCTATTGAATATGACCAGAGGGAACGAATATATCAGGAAATGAAAAAAAAAGGATGGCTTATCATGCAAAAACATTCTGTGTAGTGACCATTTTTAAACTGTTTTTGTTTCAAGTTTTATTTTCCAATACTAAATATTGCGTGCTTTTTTTGTGTAGAAATTTCCAGTTCTTGAGGTTGTGACTGATGACCTTCAAGATACATTTCTCGTGTTTTGTGATATTATTCGTAAATTTTTTTATATGGACGACATGCTCGCAGGTACTGAATCTCTCGAGGAATTGTCAAGTATTATACGTGATATTTCCTATGTTTGTTACGATAAATTTATCATTCACGTAACATGTCCCATTTCTTCTAATTTTCATTATAAAGTTGTATTTTCCAGAATAAGCAAAATAATAATTCATAACTTAAGTAATTTCAAAGTATCTTCAAAATTTAAATAATTCAATATATTTAATATCAGTCAAGATATCAGTACTGCCATTTACCCATAATGAGCATAAAAATACAAATATCTGTTATTAAAAGAAGGTACCATCATCTAGTACCTGATAAATTTATTTTTTAAAATATTATTTTTATTATTTGTCATTGACAGTCATTCGTATTTTCATATAAAGAAATTACATTTATCTCACTTTTAGGTAATGGATATATTTCTGTCTTTCTCTAACTTCTTATTCTGAAATAATTGTTATTAACTTAATGACCTAATTAATTAGTGGTTTTGTGTTTGCAACATAACCTTTATTTAAATTATTGTAATTTGTAAACAACTAAAATAATTCTAGTGGATTTTTATCTATTCCCTTTTAATCAGCATGGTTTTTCATTGATGAAGTGAATATGGTCTTATGTGTGTGGTGTGGTGCTGTCTTCTGATTGGTTCGTTCTGGTAAATACGCAGTTAAGTATAAAAAACACGAAACTCGTTTTCCTGCAGGGTTTTGCTTCTAAAACGGTCTCTTTTTCTGGTAGTGGCCGAACAGAAAAGTCGATTTTCATTATTGTAATTTTTTCCTTCAGATTTTTAGATTTTCCCTTAATAATTTTTCAATTTATTTTACCATTAGTGTATACCATTATATCACCTGATAAATCTTATCTTATCTATCTTTGAAATATAAATATTATGTTTTAATTTTTTTTTATCTAATTGTGTGCCTCCATTTTGTGATTGGTGGTCCCACGTTTTTCTGAGGTGAGTCAATTCAAAGTTTTGGCTAGTAAATAGGTACTGCTGCTCTGGTTTTCAGAATCAATTGTTAGTGTGGGATTATTGAACCATTTGCTCTAAACAGAGTCGGTGCAAACCAAATGTGTGTCCATCCCTATCAACATTTTACCGAATCCAGGCACCGAATCCATTTATTGTTTGACTTTCTCATTTTCTTCTCGAGAAGGAGAGTGCTGAAAAAAAAGGTGTAATTTTTGAAATAGAAATCCGGATAGGTCAGAAATTCATTTAAAAAGTTTTAATTAAAACATCTCAAGAATTTTGACAATTCCGGGATTTAATTCATTTCATCCTCAGCTTTATCTTTTAGTACCTATGGGGAAAATCTAGAGATTTATTTTTTATATTTACTATCTGATCCAATTTTTCCTACATTTTTTAAAAATGTTGCCTGTTTATAGCAACTGCTAGAAAAGCAGCATCCTTCTCAATTATAACGAGCATTTTAATTGAATCTTGGTGTATTTACCTATTTTACAATTATTTTATCATTATTTTCAATTGTTTAATTGTTTTTTTTTGACATTAAAATATTTTTCCAATTTGCAATAGTTACTCGTCTCATACTTACCTGATTCTGTTGGAAAGGAGTGTCTGCGCAACAATAGTTTTATAATAAACTAATTTCGATTTAAATCTTCTTTGCAAGACACTCGCTTTTTAACAGAATTCAGGGATTTATTATTCCAAATCTTGGTGAACTCGATGCTGCCTTATATTTTTCTGGGTACCTACTCGACATAAATATCACTATTTGGAGTCTGGATCAGCTGGAGTGACGTCACACCAGCAATCTATCCTCTTTCCTGGATACAGGAGCTCTAGTTCACGGAAGGGATACTCCAACATCCATTAAAGAGCTCCGGATTGGAAAATATATATACAGTATCAATGTGTCACCAGAACAACCAAACTGCTAACTGTCAAATTTTCAAAGGTAACTTGTTACTTGCATTGTTACTTACATTTTTAAATATTTAAATTGTGAAGATAAAATGTTTATTTGTTGGAATTTTAGTGGTTTCATTTGCACATAAAGGAGCTACACGTTACCTTTATTTTTGAATTCTACGACCCTACATGTTCTCTTGTCTTAAATTACATAAATGGCAAAATATTAACAGTTTTCTTGAGCATGATTGCCAACATATTGAAAAACCTCAAGCCTGCCATAGTAAATTCCTTTTTCCAACAAAGTGGTTCCACCAGAAAAGTTTTAATCTGAGGCATACCGGTATACGAAAGGTGGCTTAGTTTTTTGGAAAGCAACAATACTCCTAGGCTTTTGGCACACCCAGCTCTAGAAGAGGAAGATACTCATCCAAGAACCCTATTTCCTATTGTTCTGAAAGATAGTAATATTGAAAATATGAATGAAAATAACAATAAATTAGTGATTCGAGAAGGCCTTCCAAAGTAAGAAATTAGAAAGATGAATATTATTAAAAATTAATCAGTTTTAAGAAGAGCCTCACCAAAGCCTTCAATGTCCTATGCACTATCAGAAAAAGAAAATGAATCGCCCCTGTCATTAGCATTTCGAGTTGGCTCCAGAAACTAACCTCGATTTAGATTATTTAAGCCAAGCTCTACCCGAAATACCTTCCACAATGCAAAATAAACCATTGTCTGGGCAGAAAAAATCGTTTGACGCATTATTTTTGGAGCAAGTGAAACATGTTCCCAACGTCAAAATAGGTAGAAAATGTATTTGCACAGGAGCAGAGACCATAACATCAGCTGAAGCAATGGCAAGAATTGCAATAAGGGAAGCTGGAAACAAATTCCTGACCAAAGCCAGAAAAAAACCATCCCGCCATTCAAAATTGACAAACATCTTGAAAAGATCAGCGAAGATGAATCAAGTGACTGCACAATTGAAGAAACTGAAAACAAAAATTCTCGAAAAGGTCAGAAGCAGAAAAAGAAAGCCGCCCCTGCAGAAGAAAGTGACGAGGATGATGAAGAGTTTCAAGAAGATAAATCAGAAAATGGCGATATATTGGATGAAATCCTAGAAGCTGCAGATGACGATAAATTTTTGGAAGGGGTGGATAGATGATTTAAATCGCTGACCATCAATGATTGGGTTATGATGCAGCTTTTATAAAAAAAAAAACTAGGTCGAGGCGACAAGATAGGTCGAGGCGACAACGTTGCTTAAAGTTTGCCATTTAAGGAGCTCCGATCATTTTCTAGTATTTCATAGTTTTATTACAAAAATAAATATAATTTTTAGTGAAAATCGTTCTCTAAAGAAGTTTTGCTATTCACTGTGCCAAAAACGTCGCTAAACGAAGTTCATGTGGTAAGAAACTAGATGATTACCTAAAAACGTGAAAGAATAAATTGAACCTTGGACCCGGAATATTCATAAATTTTTAACGGAAACTCGATCGGTGTTGCCGACTCTTCCGCACTATTTTCGTATGATCGTAAATATAACTGCCGTTTTTGATTTTTTTTAAATTTTTCCTAAGCCACTGTACTTACTAACATGAGTGATAACAAACAAGTTAAGGATCTCTCAACAAAAGAGCTCTTAGATCTGTTAAAGGCCGCTAATATTGAGCAAACTCAGGAGATTAAACAAGAGCTGAGGCAAAAAATTGATGGGGTTGTAAGTACGGTGGCTGAGCATCAGTCCAAAATCACCAAATTGGAGAATAAAGTATTGTCTCTTGATAGGAAATCTCGACGAAATAATATAGCTGTTTGGGGATTGAAACTAGCAGACAATTCAGATGTACTAAAAGTAACTCTTACTAAATTAAATTCGTTGTTAGGGACCAATATTTCAGAGGGAGATATAAACAACGTTTTTATTAATAAAGCCTCCAATTCGGCGCCAGTTATCTTAGAGTTTGTGTCTAACTTAAAAAAGCGTTACATTTATAGCTTAGTTGGTAAACTCAAAAACAGTGGCATATCCATATCGCATGACAGTAGCTTCGAGGATAGACAGAAGCAAAAAGTTTTAGTTAAACATCTTCGTGAAGCTAAAGAGCAAAAGCTTGATGCAAAAATAAAAAACGGCAAGCTAGAGATTGGCGAAGATAGCTATTCGGTGGAGGAGCTTTTAGAATTGGAAAAGGAAGCAGACAGCGATTCTGATTCATCTGATAAAGAGCAAAACCCAAACAGTGGTGGTGAAGTTACCAGTACCCCTGGAGAAGTTTCAAAATCTATAAAACGCAAGCGCCGGAGCATCGTTTACAGCCCAAAAAAGACCAGAAGCACAGTCAATAAAGATTGAAAGCAGCAGTTTGTTCAGTGTTTTTTTAACGTAGCATTAAATTTGTTCTCTTTCATCCTTATAAAGGAAATTATTTTTTTTTTTTTCTTTGACCTTTCAATTTGTTTTCTTTATGTTAAAATTCGAATTAGGTTTGGAATTAAATTAAATAAATTTTTATCTCTGTTTAATCTCGCATCAAAGTATTTGAATTGGCCAAAAAAAAGGAATATATATAGGTAGGTAGTTTGTGGTTTCTTCATTCTAAGTGCCTGGGTATTTTGATTGTCGGCCTAAATCTATAAGATTTTTTTTTTTTGTTGTTGTTTTTGTTTCATAAAATGGCTAGTGAAAATTTTAAAATAGGACACCTTAATACAAGGTCGATGTTTATGAAATTTTTGGATTTAAGAGCAACTATACTTGATGGTGATTATGACATATTCTGTATGACCGAAACTTGGTTGACTCAGGAAACTCCAGATGCCTTTTTACATATAAATGGGTATACATTGGTAAGGGTTGACAGGAAATTAAACAGGGGTGGGGGCGTTGGATTGTATGTCAAAAAGTCGGTTAACTTTACACTTCTTGAATCTGATGATGCTATAGAGCAGGTTTGGTTAAAATTCAGGTTGAAAAAAAAATGGCTGGCAGTTGGTACTGTGTATAAACAACCTGACTTTTCTTTGAGTGCGTTTTTGGACATCTTTGAGCAGTCCGTCACAAATTTATTTTCAGAAGTCGATGAAGTAATCTGTCTAGGAGACTTTAATGTTGACCTTTTAAGTCAAAACCCTGCATTTTATACATACATGTCTTCGGTAGAATCTTTAGATCTATGCCAAATTATAAATTCACCAACCCGCCTGACCCTAACTACTGAGACACTTATCGATCACATTCTTGTAAGTGATGAGATGACTGTTAAAGAAAGTGGTGTAATATCTGTAGACCATATATCAGATCATGAACTAATTTATTGCGTTCTACATTTTCCTAGTGATAAACCAATACCAGAAATAAAAAAAATCAGGGATTTTAAAAATTTTAATCAACATTTGTTTAATGATGAACTAACCACAATTCCTTTTGATGAAATTTTTACCGTGCCTGATATTAATACAAAACTGGAACTTCTAAACACTTACATACTAAATTTATTTGATAAGTTTGCACCTTTTAAAGAAGTTAAAGTAACAAAAAGATACAGCCCTTGGTTAACACCGACCTTAAAGTTAATACTTAAGCTTAGAAACAAAGCTAAGGCCAAATGGAAACGCACTCGAAGTAATAAGGATAGAGAGTATTTTAAGTCTTTGCGTAACTATGCAACCTTAGCAACAAGAAATGAAAAGCGCGCTTATTTTGAACACCAAATACGAATAGGAGGAGTAAAAAATACATGGAAAACTTTAAAAAGGTTTAATCTAGGCAAGGGAGAAATTGAAATTCCGCACTTAATCCGAGATGTAAATGCCATCAATGATTATTATACAACTTCCGTTCAAATTCCACCGATTGATCCGAATATTTTGGATTCATATTTATCCGTTGAGCCAAGTTGGGGAAAATTTAATTTTCAAAATATTGACATTGAATACATTCAAAGGATTCTCTATAATGTCAAATCAAATGCACAAGGAACTGATAACATAAACATAAAAATGATTTTGAACTGCTGTCCTCGAATTCTTCCACACATAACACATATTGCGAACTCTTGCCTTGAACAGGGGGTTTTTCCTACAGCTTGGAAACAGGCAGTGGTAAGGCCTCTCCCGAAAACAAATAATATTCAAGAAATTAAAGATCTTCGACCAGTGAGCATTCTGTGTACTCTTTCTAAGGTTTTAGAACGGGTTATTGACGAGCAAATTCGACATTTTGTCTTTACAAATAATATCCTGCCCTCATGTCAGAGTGGTTTTCGTAAGAATTATAGTTGTGAAACAGCCCTTTTGGATTTGACTGACGACATTATTAAAGAGGCGGACAATACTAAACTTACAGCACTTGTTTTGATAGATTATTCGAAGGCATTCGATACGATAAGCCACCCTCTTATGAGCGCAATATTAAAATCTATTGGATTTGCTGATATTCCTTTGAAACTGTGTGCAGATTTTCTGGCTGGGAGATCCCAAAGGGTTAAAATAGGTAACGATATATCATCTGCTAGGAATCTTCGAGCTGGAGTTCCACAAGGATCCATCTTGGGACCACTTTTTTACATTGTTTATACCCATAAATTGCCAGAGGTGTTTGAATTTTGTAAATCTGTTTTATATTGTGATGATACTCAAATTCGACTACCTTTTTTACCAAAAAATGCTGATCAAGCAATTAATCAAATTAATAGCGACATAGATAAGCTAGTACAGTGGTCAAAAAATCATGGGCTTTACATTAATGCAAAAAAAACTAATTTTCTTTTATTTGGCACCAGAAAAAATAGAGTAAAAATTGATTCACAACAGTTTTTTGTCAGAGTACAGGGTGCTGAAATAAGACTTTCAAGCTCAGCTCGAAATTTAGGAGTTCTTTTTGACAGTCACCTTCGTTTTAAAACACATATTAACCAATGCATACGATCAGCTTACCTTAATCTTAAAACTATTTTCTCTGTGAGACAGTATGTGAGCTTCCCTGTAAAGAAAATTTTATGTGAATCTTTAGTTCTCTCCAGGTTCAACTATGGCTCCGCAGTTTATGGGCCTTGTATAGACTCCAGAGATACAAAAAGAATCCAGGTTGTGCAAAACTCCTGTCTACGTTTGATATGTGGAATAAGGCGCCGATGCCCAATATCACACAAATTAAAGGATCCCCGAATAAACTGGCTTAATATGGCTAACCGTCGGAAGTTACTTTCGGCATGCCTTTTCCACAAAATTATTTTGAATAAAATGCCATCATATTTATTTAATAAAATTATTTTTAATAGAAATCCTCACTCTCGGAACTTGAGACATGTGAACAGGATAAGGGTTCCAAAGCATAAAATAGAATTTTTTAAACGTTGTTTTACTTATCAAATATCCAAAATATACAATGCTGTTCCTGCCTCGCTTATTGAGAAATCCGAATTAGGTTTTAAAAAAGGTTTCAAAAATTTTTTACTCAGCTGTTGAACTTTACCTATGTCTCGGTTAGTACAGAATCATGTCATTGAGAGTCTGCTTGCTGATTTATCCAAGGTTCATTTACATTAGGTACCGTAGGCACACATTTTTGTTTTGTTTTTTTTTTTTTGTACAGCATGCAGTTTGGGGAAACATAATTAAGTATGAACTTACATTTATATTTATATTTTATATGGTATATAGTATAGTTAGTTAGCTTATAAGTATTATTAGGACTTAAGGTTTGGGAAAAGTTATTATTTTTATTTTATTTATTTTTTGCTTAAGATTTAATGCAGAGGCCATCTTGTTTTCAAGCTGGTCAACTGATCTTCGGCATTTTTCTGGCTCAGTTTTTTTTTTTTTCTTGTACCGTTCGGGTTTGAATTGTGAATATTTAATTTTTTTTTTGCTGGAAAATAAAGACCATATTTATTTATTTATTTATAACTAGAGCTCCTGTATCCAGGAAAGAGGATAGATTGCTGGTGTGACGTCACTCCAGCTGATCCAGACTCCAAATAGTGATATTTATGTCGAGTAGGTACCCAGAAAAATATAAGGCAGCATCGAGTTCACCAAGATTTGGAATAATAAATCCCTGAATTCTGTTAAAAAGCGAGTGTCTTGCAAAGAAGATTTAAATCGAAATTAGTTTATTATAAAACTATTGTTGCGCAGACACTCCTTTCCAACAGAATCAGGTAAGTATGAGACGAGTAACTATTGCAAATTGGAAAAATATTTTAATGTAAAAAAAAAACAATTAAACAATTGAAAATAATGATAAAATAATTGTAAAATAGGTAAATACACCAAGATTCAATTAAAATGCTCGTTATAATTGAGAAGGATGCTGCTTTTCTAGCAGTTGCTATAAACAGGCAACATTTTTAAAAAATGTAGGAAAAATTGGATCAGATAGTAAATATAAAAAATAAATCTCTAGATTTTCCCCATAGGTACTAAAAGATAAAGCTGAGGATGAAATGAATTAAATCCCGGAATTGTCAAAATTCTTGAGATGTTTTAATTAAAACTTTTTAAATGAATTTCTGACCTATCCGGATTTCTATTTCAAAAATTACACCTTTTTTTTCAGCACTCTCCTTCTCGAGAAGAAAATGAGAAAGTCAAACAATAAATGGATTCGGTGCCTGGATTCGGTAAAATGTTGATAGGGATGGACACACATTTGGTTTGCACCGACTCTGTTTAGAGCAAATGGTTCAATAATCCCACACTAACAATTGATTCTGAAAACCAGAGCAGCAGTACCTATTTACTAGCCAAAACTTTGAATTGACTCACCTCAGAAAAACGTGGGACCACCAATCACAAAATGGAGGCACACAATTAGATAAAAAAAAATTAAAACATAATATTTATATTTCAAAGATAGATAAGATAAGATTTATCAGGTGATATAATGGTATACACTAATGGTAAAATAAATTGAAAAATTATTAAGGGAAAATCTAAAAATCTGAAGGAAAAAATTACAATAATGAAAATCGACTTTTCTGTTCGGCCACTACCAGAAAAAGAGACCGTTTTAGAAGCAAAACCCTGCAGGAAAACGAGTTTCGTGTTTTTTATACTTAACTGCGTATTTACCAGAACGAACCAATCAGAAGACAGCACCACACCACACACATAAGACCATATATATATATATATATATGAGTTTGGTTATTTTTGAGTTGTATAATATAAAGTAAAGAGCGATATATAGTTAAATAGTATGAATATCTGTACCCCTTATCAAGGAGAATAGCTAACTATTAGCTGATATTTTTGTGTTAAGAATGACAGAGTGAAACATAACCTCAAATCAACCTGACATATTCTCTCTCTTCTTTCTTCTTTTATAGTTTCCAGACAGATGGAGATTGATAGACTTTGACGTTGTCAATACTTCATTTCTGTCTACTGTCAGCTTTCTCCAGCTGTTTTGTTGTTTTCAATTAAACGTTTTAAGACTTATTAATTAATTTTTACTACTTTTTATTTTAATCTGTTGTAATCCCCTATTGGATAATTGTTTTTTACAAATTAACTATGTCCGTCCTTTTACCTAAATGTTGTATTCTGTTATATTGATAAGCGTTTAGTTGAAATCTAGATTGTTACATGACATCCTCAAGTCTTCTGTGAAAGTGCATTATGCATTTATCTATTATATAGTGGTTATTATTGCAATAGAGCTGTCTTGAAGTTTCAAGTAAGTTTGTTGGGCCTTCTGCCTCCAAGTAAAGGGTTAATCTGTCTCTTAGTAAGGAGTTTTCATTGTTATTTTTAGCATCCTGATGAAGTCTGCAATGGTAGACGAAAGCTTGATATTTGAATAAACAGACACTTAGTAGCACATTACATCGTTTTACTTTGGCTACCTCTAGCATTTTGGGGAATCCCATCTATTAACTTATCCTTTGTTGTTACCAGTACCCCGTTACTGTCGTCCTCTTTATATATATATATATATATATATATATATATATATATATATATATATATATATATATATATATATATAAACAATGGGAGTTTCTTGGGGTATCGGTCGTCTTGAAGGGCTAGGAAATAAAAATCTCTTTTTCCACTAAGCCGAGCTTTCGGCAATTATTTATTGCCTTCGTCAGGGCTACAACAATATAAAAGATCTTATTATTATGAATAATCAAAACTATGACTAGGACATATAAATTTTTAACTATAACTTACTTTCAAAGTGAGAATTTTATAGTCGAAAAGCTTTCAAATTGTCGGAAAATTGTTGTTATTCTATTTTGACTATCAAACTGTACAGAATATAAATGTTAAAAATATGGAAAAATAATTAATAAACAATAATTGATAGATATAAGAAAAATAGAAGAGATAGCTAATATGTAGAATAAAATTTTGAAGTGTATAAATACTAGTTTCTCATAGACATTGATTTTTGGTGTCATCATTAGACCAGTTAGGTAATTTTAGGAATAAATTTAATTAGATGTAAGTAGGTTCGAATAAATACTACTGAGATCTTGAATATCCTTTCTTTTATTTAGGCATAAAGGTTCTTGAGATATCTCTACCATTTCTAGAAACAAACGTTTGTTTAAATTTTGTTCATGAATAATCACTTGTGAATTTCCAAAATCAAAATCGTGTCCTTCTTTAGTAGAATGTTCTGAAAGAGCACAAGAAAGAATAGTTCTTCTACAATCACTTTTATGTCGTGTTATCCTATCTTTTAATACAGTTGATGTTTGACCGATATAAACTTGATTACATTGTTCGCAAGGAATTTTATAGATTACTGAAGATTGTTTTAAAGTTTCATCTTTGTCTTTGACTTTAGAGTATAAATTGCCTATTTTATTGATATGTTTGTGTGCAATTTTTATGTCTGGTATAATTTCTAATATTTTGATTACTTTTTGTGAGACACTTTTAATATATGGTAATGCAAAATAATATATTTTATTTTGTATCTGAGGATCATTACTATTTATTATAATATTATTATTTTGTTGGTTATTCCCCATAGAATTATTTGTAATAAGTGACGTATTGTATAAATATTTTTTGAGAAAAGCATCTGGATAAGAGTTATCTTTCATTATATTATAAAGTTTTTTTATGTTATTTTCTCTAAATTCAGGGTGGGAAATTCTCTCAATTCTTCGGCGTAATCCTAATATAACATTTATTTTCATTTTTGTTGTATGGTAGGAATTGAAGTTGATATATCTACCTGAGCTTGTTGGTTTAGAATACCAATCAAGTTGGATTTTATTTTGATCATTTCTTATCACTAGAGTATCTAGAAATGGTACACTTTGATTATTTTCAGTTTCAATTGTGAATTGAATATTAGGATCATAACCGTTAAATGTTGAGATTAGTTCTGTAAGTTGGTCACGTGGGATTGCACAGATTAAATCATCCACGTATTTTTTAATGAAAGGCATATCAAAATGAAGTTTTGGAATACATTCGTTCAAAAGATCATCCATTACATATTGAGCGATAATAGGAGACATTGTTGCACCCATAGGTGTGCCTAAGATCTGTTTATAAAAAATATTTTGAAATCTGAAATATGTTGAATCGAAAATAAATTGTAATATTTCAAGAAATTGTTTTTGAGAAATATTGGTATGCTCAGAAATAATAGACCAGTGTTTTTTAATGCTTTTTTCTATTAAGTAGTAAGGTATTTTACTGAATAAAGAAACTACGTCAAGGCTTACAACTACATAATTGGCAGGTATACTCATATCATTGACAAGTTCTGAAAATTCAAAAGAATCAGTTATGTAATATGTATTATTTTTACTGTATGCGTTTGTCAAAACATCCGTGATTAGTTTTGCTAATTTACAGTTTGGAGCATTAATGGATGAAATAATAGGTCTTACAGTTAATGTAGGCTTATGGATTTTAGGAAGGCCATAAAATTTAGGTGCTGCTTGATTATAGATTGTTAAGGTTTTTGAAATTTCATTCGTGATAACTTTTTGTTTCAATAAAGATGACACTAATTTGTTAGATTTTTGTTGGAAAGTAGATGTAGGATCTCTGTTGAGTTTTTTATAACAACTTTCATCACTAAGTAAATCATTACATTTTTCTATGTATAATTCTTTTTTCATTATGACAGTTACATTACCTTTATCTGATCGTGTAACAATAAGGTCTGTATGTAATTTGAAAAATCGTTTTGTTTTACGGAAAAGAGTTTGGAGAAAGTTGAGAGTAGTAGGTTTATGAACAAAATTTGTTAGGACATTTGTAATTTTTGATCTAATTATATTTCTACTTTTTTCTGGACAGTGGAATAGTATGTTCTCTATGCTAGAAAGATATTGTTTGATTGAAATATCATTTACTGTTGGATTAACACTAAAATTGTGACCTAGTGAAAGAAACTGCAATACATCTTCAGGAATTTCATTATCAGAAAGATTTTTGATCCAGTTATCTTTCGTTTTAAGGAATATAGATTTGGCTTTTTCTTTTAAACTATTGAGTTTATCTTGATTATTTAATTTAGTTTTTTTAAATTTGCGTTCATATGTATCGTTTTGTGAAGAGAAAAAGATATCTTTTTCTGTTAGTTAACTTTTGAGAAAGTAAATAAGTGTAAATTGAACTCAGGCCCTCGACATCTTTTTTATGATTTAGACAGTTATCACAATTATAAATGTAACACATCTCCAGAATCCTCCTTTTATATGAATTCTTTTCAGAATGCAATATAAAGGCATCTTTATAGTGGACCATATGGTCATTGTTATTCACATGTGTACTGAGACTCGTACTCAGAGGTTTATGCCTACAATCACTTTTATGTAGAGCTACCCTTTTTGTTAACTTTTGTGAAGTTTGACCAATGTATATTTTTCCACATTCACATTTGATACCATATACAGCAATAAAAAGTATCCACAAGAGTACGTCAGAAAGAATTGGGGCTAGTTTACCCGTCTTTGTTTGATTGTCTTTTCCAAACAGACGAAATTTCTGGGAATTTAACTATTTTTTAATAATATTAACTAATTTGAAGCCTGCCTCTCTTACATTGCTGGTTTTGTGATTGGTAATTTGAATCTTTTGAGTTGTATAATATAAAGTAAAGAGCGATATATAGTTAAATAGTATGAATATCTGTACCCCTTATCTAGGAGAATAGCTAACTATTAGCTGATATTTTTGTGTTAAGAATGACAGAGTGAAACATAACCTCAAATCAACCTGACATATTCTCTCTCTTCTTTCTTCTTTTATAGTTTCCAGACAGATGGAGATTGATAGACTTTGACGTTGTCATTACTTCATTTCTGTCTACTGTCAGCTTTCTCCAGCTGTTTTGTTGTTTTCAATTAAACGTTTTAAGACTTATTAATTAATTTTTACTACTTTTTATTTTAATCTGTTGTAATCCCCTATTGGATAATTGTTTTTTACAAATTAACTATGTCCGTCCTTTTATCTAAATGTTGTATTCTGTTATATTGATAAGCGTTTAGTTGAAATCTAGATTGTTACATGACATCCTCAAGGTTTAAGTCTTCTGTGAAAGTGCATTATGCATTTATCTATTATATAGTGGTTATTATTGCAATAGAGCTGTCTTGAAGTTTCAAGTAAGTTTGTTGGGCCTTCTGCCTCCAAGTAAAGGGTTAATCTGTCTCTTAGTAAGGAGTTTTCATTGTTATTTTTAGCATCCTGATGAAGTCTGCAATGGTAGACGAAAGCTTGATATTTGAATAAACAGACACTTAGTAGCACATTACATCGTTTTACTTTGGCTACCTCTAGCATTTTGGGGAATCTCATCTATTAACTTATCCTTTGTTGTTACCAGTACCCCGTTACTGTCCTCCTCTTTCATAATTGTAGACTAATGATGGGAACTTTCTACGACCGAGTCAGAGCCACTTATGGAGACCCAGTGCTCCGAGAGCTTAAAGCATATTGTAACACTAACAGAAGGCTTGCAGCCCAGAGGAACAGAAGAATTTTTCTCCTAGAATGTAAACGAAACCATCAAGAAAGTATCGTATTCCATCTTCATCATCCTCAACACTTTTTAGTGCCACATTACATAAACAAACCCCATCTCCTATTTGTTCTTCGTCGGCCTTCCCATCACCTCAAACGGCTCAAACACTTACCGATAAAGAGTTCCCTACAACTGAAACTCTTGATAGTCCTTCTTTCTGTTATAGTGACACTTGAACAATACTTCCCAGGTGTCAGCATTCTACACCAATCTCCTCTTATCAATACATATTATTCTTCTAATGCAAATAAAAGTTACTTCTTCCACGATCCTAAGACTAAGAACATTACTTTAAATCAATATCAAAATATGATAGTTTCAGAACTTTAATAAAAGCGTCCTGACAACATAATGACATTATCAAAAGGTTCTGTGAATGACCGAAATTTAACCAGAGAGGTCAATAAATTTAATAATTGTGCTATGTTGGAAGGCGCATTTCAACTAACTCATAACGAGTTGCTTAATATAACTGACGAAAGTACAAACATTGCAGATAATTATTTAATAATAAAAAGAGAGTTTGAAGAAATAAATAATAAATCTGTTTTGAACTTTGAAGAAGTATCTGTTAATGCTAATTTTAACCAAAGTACACCAACTATGAATTCTGTGCGCATAAAAACTGCAAATCTTTCATCTTCAAAATGGAAAAGTTAGAGAATATTGTAAATCTTCTATTTTCAGTCCTTTCCTAAACCTCTATCATTCTCGATAAGGAAGACTGAACACATACGCTCGAAAATCCGAGAGAAACTGATAGGAGAAGATCTTGCCTACAGTAACCCTTTCATTGAGAGATTAGAAGAACAATTGAAAACCCCCAACTCAATTATTGAATAGGAACATTCGTGATATTAAGTCGGATGTATATCGAAAAATAGCACATGAAGAAGTTTTCAAACTGGATCGACATCAGGATGGAACTTTTGACCTTATTTCAATGGTACATGAAAATTCATAAAGGTATTTATTAGTGCTGGCAAATACCAAGAAAAATCCAAACCGATTAATCGGTTTCTAAAAAAACCGATTTCGGTTAAAATCGATTAACCGAATACGGTTCTAAAATCGGTTAACCGATTACTTGAAATCGGTTAACCGATTACTCGAAATCAGTTAACCGATAACTCGAAAATCAGTTAACCGATTTCGTCAATCGGTTTTCGGTTAACCGATTTTCGGTTAACCGGTTTTCGGTTAACCGATTTGGTTAACTCGGTTTGATTTTGGTTAAAAACCGGTTCTCGGTTAACCCTGGTTTAGAGATTAGACGAATTAAAAACCAATTATTCAGTTTATTAATCTAATTTGTGTCACGTGATCAAAGTGGAAAACTAATTTATACTATTTTGTATTTTCTATTTCTACCCTACTGACCGACACGCCAAAAAACAATACCCGAACGGTCGGAGGGCGAAAGGAGTATCACGGAGTGCAACGCAGTGATAGCCGTATTCGATTGACCCAGATTAGATTGATTCAAGTTCAGTTTAAGTGAACCTCTTGTGATCTAGAATCTGGATCATTTTTTTTTTAGTGGGGGTGCACTGATCCAACCTCAATCGAACACGACGTAGATCACTTAAATCGATCAGGGTTAGGATCACGACAAGTGGAATTCTGCTAGAATTCTACTTTCATGACGTCACCCGCCACCCATTTTTCTGCGGGATGATGACGGTTGCTGGGCCACCTGACGTCATGGAAGTAGAATTCTACTTGTCGTGATCCCAGCCCTCATCGATCTGATTTGGTCAATCGAATAGGGCTATGTAATCCTGAGCTGCTTTCCAGTATGGGAGTGTGACGCTCGGAGCTACTCGGAGCGTCGAGCTCTCGAACTGTCGTACGTAAGACAAGCGTGTCACGTTATGAAACTGGAACGGTACAAATCTAGTGCGTGGCGCTTCCGAGGTGCTCCAGAGCGCGCCAATGTGCATACTGGAAAGCAGCTCTGGAACACAGCCGCTGTCATATTGAAAATAATGACATTAATGACAGTCTTTACAGTTTAAACAACGGCAGCGCATTAACGTAGGAAAACGAGAACAAGACAGAGCTAGTCTGATGGCAGGCTCAGCAAGAATTAAAATTAGAAAAATAAAGTACAGTATTTTAGTGTAGGTTTGGGGGTCACACGGGTACCTATTTTTTAAAAAATTGACAAAATGCCGAGTGAATGTTGGAAATATTTCAAGAAATCTGAAAACAATCTTCATATAACATGCTCATTGTGCAAGTGTAAATTGAAATACACAAACGGCACCTCTAATATGTGGAATCACTTAAAAAGTCGACATGTTCACATTGGAGCGAAATTGAGCCAGAATAGAAAACATAGGTAAGTGAAACTCTTACAGCCGTATTCATAGTCAATCGCCAGCGAGTTGCCGTGTGCTGGGCCAAATACGGCGACTGGCTGGCGATTGACTATGAATACGGCTGTTATAATCCGCGTGTGGCTAAATTCAGCTGGTGTTTGCACCGTGGTGGAATGGTAGAACAAGCAGTGTTGTTAAATTAAACAGGGTTTGACAAGCTACGGTTTGAACCATTTCATACTGCTTACGGCTTACGCATACTTGTTACTGAAAAACTATAACCAGGAGCATGTATTTGCTATAAGTTCATTTTTCTTAAGTCTTACGGATACTGCTTACTGCTCATGTTACGGACTTATGATTTTTCCTCCGAATTTGTGCTAATTTCACGCATTTTCTCGCATGTTTACTAAGAGCAATCCAATCAACAAGTGTCAAAATTGTAATGTAAATAAATATTAATCAATAAAGTAGCTGTAGGACAAGGCTCAAGGCTACAATTTATTTATCACTCTGGAAGCTGTGCGTAATTTTTTTAACAATTTTGTATTTTTCATAGACACACCGCAGCTGCTCTCTTGGAACCGGGTACTTCTTGCTCTCATTCTAAAGAAACAGGCGTTGCAGATTATCCTTCGTCGGAATCGGATTGGCCAGATTCACATACTGCGTCAGAATCAGAAAGAGAATCTATAGAAACTGATGATGATGATAACGATCTTACGATCATATCTATTCCTAAGCCTAAAAATCCTTCAACATTTAGTTCAATAACACAAATTGATCAAATTTTTCTGCCAAAAAAAACTGCCTTGAAAAAGCAAGAACTGACCACCAATGCTATAGTAAAAATGATAGTTAAGGATATGCTTCCTCTTTCATTCGTGGAGGGCCCAGGATTCATCGAATTTATCAAAAAGACCATACCTTTATATAAAATTCCCTGTCGAAACACCATAAAGAATAAAATAGCAGTAATTTACGACGTCGAAAAACAAAAAATTATCAATGAAGTTACCAAATTTGATTGGGTTTCTCATACCACGGATGGCTGGTCTTCCAGAAATAATGAATCCTATATCACTGTTACCTTGCATGCAATTTCAAAAGAATGGAAACATGTGAATTATACACTCACTACAGAAATAATGGAAGAGAGACATACTGCTGAAAATTTAAATAATAAAATAGAAGAAATCATCAGTGCATGGAATCTAACTGGAAAAGTGTGTGCTATTGTTCACGATAATGCTGCGAACATTGTCAGTGCCCCAAAAAAAATCAAGAGAGTTTTACGAAAGTGTTTGTTGCTTTGCTCATACTTTGCAACTGTGCATAAATAAAGGTCTTGATATCGAAAACATTCAGCAGCTTCTTACGAAATGTTCTGCTATTGTAGGAAATTTCAAACATTCGAACGTGGCTACCAAGGCTCTTAAAGAAGCCCAAAATCATACTGGACTACCAAACCATAAATTGATTCAATTCGTCAAAACAAGATGGAATGCTGTGCATTCTATGGTGGAAAGACTAGTGGAACAACGACAAGCAGTCATAAACGTCCTCCAAAATCGCAGTTTAACCTCCAGGTCGCAAGCCGTCAGTTTCGAATTAAAAGAATCGGATTGGGATTTGTTGGAGGCACTAGCAGCTTCTTTGAAACCGTTCACTTTAACTACAGCAATTATGAGCTCAGAAAACTCTCCAACAATATCAATTGTAAAATCCTTATTAGGTAAAAACTAAGTCCAAAATTAAACAGCTCTTATCACAAGGTACGATAACTACTCCTCTGCAGGACGAATCAATGACTTCTCCATCACTTTCACAAACTGCGATAGATATTCTATTTCCGACAAAGCAAGACAAAGCCAGCACGTCACAAGATCCTGTGGAAAGAGAAGTGGAAATGTATTCTAAGGAGAATCAAATCGACAAAAACTCATCGCCACTCGATTGGTGGAAAACAAACGAGCCTAGATTTCCTCTTATGAGTCAATTAGCTCGTAAATATCTTGCTATACCGGCCACTTCAACACCATCAGAGCGGGTATTTTTTGATGCAGGAAACATAGTATCAGCTAAAAGAAGCTGTTTAAAAGGAAACACTGTAAACATGTTGGTTTTCCTCAACAATAATCTTGAGCTCAACTAAGACTTACGCACAAGGTTGAGGTATTAGTAGGTACTATTAGTCTATTTAGTTTCATGTCTATTATATTACATTACATTTTTTGAATAAAAATAAGTTCCCTAGTTCCCTAGTTTTCTGATTATTCATTGAGTTTTGTTTGATTATGTATTTTCAATTCTCGTCTTCAGTCAGTCAGTTTCTGGTAGGTAAGTATTCGGTTTTCGGTAAACCGCAAACCGATTAACCAAAAACCGATTGACCGAAAACCGATTAACCGAAAAGCGATTAACCGAAAACCGATTAACCGAAAACCGATTAACCGAAAACCGATTAACTGAAAACCGATTAACCGCAAACCGAATAACCGGAAACCGATTAATCGAATAACCGATTTTCGGTTTGGGTGAAAACCGCGGTTAACCGAAAAATCGGTCTCGGTTGCCAGCCCTAGTATTTATCGAGTTTTTGAACCTCTCACGGTTTACGTCTTCATAGTGCCGAACAATTCGATATATTATTATCAAAAAAGTTCCAAACAAAATGTTTCTACACTTAGATGCAACAGTCTCCTCATGTTAAAATCCCCCAAAAATGTTTTCTATTATGCAGGTGTTGTTTTCCCCCGTACTACTAAGAGCTCAGACGCCCGGACTATCCACAGCTGTCGTCAAGGTTCTTAAGCGCCAGTTGGTAAAGATTTATTTACATTAAAAGTTACCAAGAATCTCAAAAAGCCATGTAAGAAAATTATCGTTACAAAATCAGATGACACCAAACAACCGAAAAAGACAACTGGTAAAAGTGGAGAAAGACGCATTTCTACTAAATAAATTACCTTTGTCCTGACAAAATTGTATTTCCTCATATACCTATTTTTTTTAAATAAAATTTTGTAAAACTTATATAAATAAATAAATTCTTGTGCTGTTGAGTCGATTTTTTTTGGCTTTTTTTATTTGAAGGATTACACTCTGGTCTGGCCAAATGAATTACCGATTATGGAGAATTTCTACAAGATAAAATGTATGTAAGTAGGTAGCCTAGTTTTTTTTCTATTTCTCAACAAAAATTGCCTTGATGAATTCAGGATTGTTGTTGGTATTTCTACCCTCAGCAATTACCTAGAAGAAAAACTCTTTACTGTCAAACATGTTCATCGACAGCCAATAAATATGAGTTCGAATGAAAATAAAATACTTCGAGCAGAATACGTACGTAACCTCAACACTCTTATCCAAGAAGGCAAACAAATCGTTTGGATTGATGAGACCAACTTTAACCTTTGTTGTCGAAAAACCCGAGGAAGATTTGGGAATGTTGCACTGGCAGTACAAACATTGCCAGCTTCAAGAAGACCAAATGTTCATATCATCGGTGGAATATCTGCTGCAGTAGTATCGATGGAATATCGACGAGGTTCATTCACAGCAGAAGCAACTATTGTTTGGGTTAGACAATTGTTGCAGCAATGTGAAATGGGCGGCAATCAAACAAGTGACCTAGTAATTGTCTGCGATAACGCGCCATGTCATTCCCGGCTTGAAGCTGCTTTGATTGGCACTAATACTACCCTGATAAGATTAGCGCCTTATTCACCAATGCTGATAGACCCTGAGATAACTGTTTAGTGGAGTAATTTTTTTTGTCTGGCATTTTGAGGGGTGAATGTAGCTAGTTAGCTGATGAGATTATAAGTGGTTTTAATGCCTGCTGCCCATTCAAAATGTCCACAGAACTTTTTGCGGATTTAGGTGGTATTATGAATTAATCATAATCGCACTAGTGCTATTATGAAGGGCCTAATGACATTCGAATGACAATGCCAAATGTGTCATAATGACACCGACGTAGATTAATAATTATTATCAACGATTATTTCACTCATTATGAAATAGACCAATCAGACAACGTCATTTTCTGAATATATATTTTTTTTTTAAATATGATTAATAAAAATTAGAAGAAAAAAGGCAAGGGGCAACAAAGGAAGGCTCCGTCAAGTTAGCCCCCCACATCCGAATTTTCTAACAAAATTGCAACCACTTACTGTGCTCGAAGTGGAGTTCACTGTATCGATGATATTTTGAACTGTGCCGTTCCGATACCAAAGTGATAGGAAAAAAAAATGAGGGGCTAATTTGACGCTCAGCCCCCTTCCCCAAAATTTTGGTAATCAGATCAAACAAAAATGGATTCCTATTGAATCTGAAGTGTGCTGAACTGTGCTGTATCAGGTTTTTCTCAAAATTTTCATATTCGGTCATATTCTGACAAAATCCTACGGAGGAGGCTAATTTGACGCTCAACCCCCCCATAATTTTGGAAATCAGATCAAACAAAAATGGATTCCTATACAATCTGAAGTGTGCTGTACCAGGTTTTTCTCAAAATTTCCGTATTTGGTCATTTTCTGACAAAATCCTACTGGGGGCTAACTTGACGCTCAGCCTCCCCAAAATTTTGAAATTCAGATCAAACAAAAATGGATTAATATGCAATCTGGAGTGTGCTGGACCGGTAATAGATTTTTCTCAAAATTTCCATATTTGGTCACATAGTAGAAAATTAGATCCGCAAGCTGGCTAATGTCGGAGATTTTAATTACTCTTATGTCGAGAAGATATATTGTACAAAGTGTTCCATTATTCGAATAATATCTATGGGTATAATTCCATTGGTTATAAAACAAAATATGAAAATTTCTGATGGTGTAGACTTGGAAGAAGATTTTCTAGCAGCACGTGTTCGTGTAAAGACTGTTGACGCTCTACAGCTCTACAGTACAGGGTGCTGCAATTTGGAGTGTTTTAACATGAAAAACATACTTCCAGGCCAGATAGAGGAAAATTGACTTAGATGTTGGAATGTTCACCATCGGAACAGGAGGAACAGATCATCTGGCCATCTAGTAGCGGGGCTTAGAACCTCAGTCCAGTACCGATAGGACAATGACACCTAATAGTAAAGTTTAGAACGTCAAAAGTACGGTATCTATTGGCCAAGGTTGAGATCTGTTACAAAGCCAGAAACTGACAGGTCGGAGTGACAGGAAATAACCTCGTCAAGTGGCAGAGGAGCCGACATTTGCATTTTACTTTCAACCCTACGGCAGAATAGATAGATAGATTTTCGGATACAGAGGACGTACAATTCACCAAGAAATAAGATAAGAACCAAGTGTCAAGTTAGTCCCTCATCTTTTTTTTTGCATTTGTTTTTAAAAACTCGAATGTGGGGGGGCTAACTTGACGAAGCCGCGCCGCAAAGGAAAATTAACAATCGAGGCAAAAAATAAGCCAGTCTATTATTTTGTTCAGCTAACAAATAAGTGGAGGAAGCAAACAGAACCACAACATTTTACATGGTCCTTCAACAACCGGATAAAGGTCAGTCCTTTCCAATTTATGAAACCTTAGCCATTTGTTATCCTTAGTTTTTTTCTATCATATCCCCGAGTTCAAGACAGTTTCCAGCAGCTCCTGAATACCCAAAATCATATTCTATGGTAACAATAACACCACCATGTTCATTATGTAATCAACATTTCATTTATGCCTAGGAAAAGTTCAAAAACATCCTAGTCAATAACAGTAACTTTGAAAATAGATGTTTTAACTTGACCTATGTTCAAATCCCTTGAGATCAAATCATAGCAACACAGAAGACACACCATTCATTGCTACATCTAAATCCAAAAAAGTTTCACTAAATGAAAAATCCACAATCCAATTGAATCAGGTTGAACCAAGGTTTGAGTAACTCAGGCATATAAGCACAATTTAATCAAAATTCCAGTTATTTTTGATTTTGCAAAAAATATGCAATATTTGCAACACACGCAAACCAATAACAATGATGCCATTCAAATACGAAATCACATGATTCCTTATTGAAGACGAAGTCAGCAACTTCAGTTTTTTTAAAATTACAAAGAGTTATAGCATCAGGTCTTATATGAATTCAAAACTTTGAAATTCATTCCTCTAAGATCCCCACATTTTGAAGGTTTGTGAGAGTCAAGCGTCGGATGGCCAAATATCATTTGCATACGTTTGAAGAATTATCAACCATTTTTGCACAAGTAGAAGTCTAACTCCTGGACATTTCCTAGTTGGAGAGTCGTTAATTACGTTACCAGAAAGTGATGAAGGAGATTTTAAGTTTAATAGCCTAAATCGTTATCGGTATCTAAACCAACTTTTTCCAAATTTCTGGTCTCGGTGGCAAAATGACTGTTTATGTGAACTTTCCAAATGTAATAAGTGGCAAACACCCAGTGGTCCTCCTGTGAAAATCGGAGATTTAGTAGTTCTCAAAGAAGAGAATTTGTATTTAATAATGCAATGAGGGCAATGAGGATTGAGGATTAGCGTAGAGCAGGGTTTTGGAAAAGTTCTACAAATTTTTGCCTGTTTGGAAAATAGTTGATAATTCTTCTGCAGATAGCATTTTGGGAGAAGTTGTCATAAGATTGGGAGGATTTTATCTCCTCATGTCTTTTTTGGGAGCCATTCGATATTTTATATCTGATAGTGGAGTAGAGGAACTGTGGAAAACCATTTATGCAAAAAATTGTTATTTATAATTAGGGATTAAAAGTACCCTGTTAATCCCTGTTTTAAGGGAGTAAAGTGGGTCTTTCAATCGCCGGGATCAAATTTCACTTTATTTCCCAAGGGATTAAATGTTTACTTTATTACCCAGAGATTGAATGGAACAGGAAATAAAAGAGTAAAGAAGAGAAAGTACCCTAGTGATTAAAAGTGTACGTTTAATCCCTCTAAAGTACAATAGTCACACCTCAGAACTAAAGTATTTTTCAATCCCTCGAAAAATTATAGCCCTCCCCCGGTCGGGCTATAAACTTTTTGTCTCGGGATTAAAAGTAGCACTTTAGTCCCTAGGAGTATAATGTACTATTATGTACTTTAGGGATTGAAAGTACCCTTTCAATCCTCGTTTTCAGGGAGTAAAGTGGGTCTTTTGATCCCGGGGAATAAATTTCACTTTATTTCCCCAGGGATTAAATTAAACAGGCATTAGAAATACCCTTTTATCCCCTATTTTATTTAATCCCCGGGAAATAAAATAGTGTATATACACCTTAGGACCTAAAGTGTTTTTAAAACCCTCGAAAAAAATTTTATCATCTGGAAAACAAATTGATGATTGTGGTGATAATCTCCCGCATTTTATAGTTGCGGATGCAACATTTCCTCTAACAAAGAATATAATGCGCCCATACCCAGAAGACTTTCAAACCCAAACTAAAAGAGTATTCAATTATAGGTAGGTAACTAATAATACATAAGGTATACTATAAGTGCACATGGAACACTTATATAGTATTTTTAATACCTATTTAGAAGTACCAGTCGTTCTAGTGACAAAACGTCTGCTGCTTCTTGAACACACATATAAAATTAGGTTAGGAATTTATTATTTGTACATGAAATTGACGTATTAGCAATCGACGTTCGTTTTTGTTGGTAATTTTTTGTTTCATCCGATTCGTGATTGATAAATAATGATGGGGTTATTCTGAATGGGTATTTAAAAACCCTATATTACATTTTTGACGACATCTGAGAACCTGAACCATCAAAACTTATACAGAGTGGCAAAAAGTAGCGTATACTACCTTTACTTACCTGTAACTTTTTATGTCCTAAACAGTTACAGGTAGGTAAAGGTAGTATGCGCTACTTTTTTGCCACTCTGTATATTTGTTTTTTTACAAATTGAGTAGAGCAAGAAGAGTTATCGAAAATTGCTTGGGTATTCTTGTTGCAAGATGACGAATCTTTGAAAAACCAATTAAGGTACCTGTCCCAAATACGGCCACGTTAAGAAGTTTTATTTTTTCCTAACGTTATCCACCAAACCCAACAAAAATTACGAGCTTATATGTGAAGTGTTTCGCTTCTATTACTTGAATATCAACTCCAATTTATTCGTTTTTTATATAAGTGGTGGTTTTTGCGTAAAAAACAGACGCATATCATTGGCCTTATTTGGATTACTATGCTCCTAATAAGGTTCCCATTAAAAAATGTTTAAAATAAATACAAATATTTATAAGAATATTATTATTTGAGAAATAGTACACAAAATGGAACTTATACGTTTGCTGCATTCCTAAAAAAACAATAATTCCAAGTCCTGGGATGGTGATCCAAATAGGTCTACATACAACTAGGACAAATGAACCGCAGCATCTCTTGCTTGGTTAGACTCCAGGCATTTCAAAAAACACTTTCTTTTAAAAAAACACTGTGATGTGAGGCGAATTGGACATTTTTCGTATATGGCCTTATTAGGAACGTGTTAAATTGATAAAAAAAAAGTCTGTAACTAGAAATTTAGCAAAGATATTATTCAGTACTTACTCTGTAGCTTACCCAATACATAAATGTTCGTAAAAAAATTACATTCGCTCCATTCACTTTATAAACCCGTATATAAGCTAATTGAGTTCCACCCTCAAAGTTATAACGTGACAGTTGAAATTACGTGGTTGGTCATTTTTTCCAGATATGACGAGTTTCTAGGAACCCTTGTAATGATTTTTGATTTCCGTTATAAATTCCTTTTTTATTATTATTGTAATTTTTGAAAATAGGATTCAGTATTAAGCAATAAAGGGCACTGGCCTTATTAGGTACATGGCCTTATTTGGGTCAGGTACCTTGTATTTTCATTAATTTATGAACACCATTGAACCAAAGCAACTATATTGTTCACCCTCTTATGTAGATATAAGGAGGACAATTATGGGGACCTTAAGGGCTCTCAGAATATGGAACCCCTGCATAGGTCTCTATATAAGAGACCAGTTAGCAAATCACTTTATGCAAGAAGGAGCTATTCCATTTCAGTGGGATAAGTAAATTATATGGAGTGAATTAATTTATTTTTTGATTTGTTCCATATTGAATATCAAACATTGTTTGGAAGAGTTTTTTTTCTGCCTCTACTTTCCTCCTTCCAGACAGCTCCTCTAGCATTTCCAAAGTCTTTATACATACAGGATTATTTTTCTTTTGCACTGATGGAAACTGAGGTGGGGGAGGAACTTGTTTGATGACCTCTAAAATTGCATTTTCCACCGGATCACATTTTCGTTTAACTAGGGAAAAATTATTGTAAATTAGCTCACAAGGGCCAGTGAAAAAAATAATAATCAACAATCTAAACATAAACGGTTTGAACTTTTTCTTAGTTTATTATATAATTACCTTTAGAACTTAAAGACTGGCTTTCATATAAAAAAAACAGAGGACGGCAGTGGGAACGATATTAAATTAGTCACAGTACTACGAATAGAAAACATTTTATAAATCATAATGTCACATATACACATGAAGGTAGTTGTTTGCAACTCTCCAGAGAATGTAAATTAAAAAAAAAAAAAAAAATCGAGTTTACCTGTTTCATCTTGGCAGGTTGTTAAATGGTTCCCGCACAGTAGTTGGTATGACATGGTGCGAAACAGGTATTCAATAAACATATCAAAAAATAAATTACAAAAAACAGATAAAATCGTATTCTTCTTAAAAGAACCAGAACGTAAATAGAGCATCAAGTCATAATGAACACCTAAGAATCGTTAGAACAAATAAAGACCGTTGCAGTTGCAGTTAAAAACTCTTTGCTACCTACCAAGTCACGAACGTTGTAAGAGGAGACATACAAAACAAAGCGTACAGACAATGGTGTATTGGAAAAAAACTGCACAGACCAATGAAGACGGAATTTAAGCTTACTTTGATAACAACCTTTTGAAGTATAAAAATTATTCATTATGGAGTAAATATCCAATGTTGCGGACGACAATAAATCTTCGAGAAGGAATTGATATCTCAAAATTTCCTAGTGTAATAAATACCTTTCTTAAAGAGGAAAGCAGAAGGTTATAAGCCAAAAAAGGTCTTGACCCTTTCTAAAGAGGACGTCGACAAGTTCCTGCAGACAGCAGAGGACAGAGATAATTTGTTCAATAAGGTGTATATCCACATGTGGGCCAAATTTATTTGGAACCCAATTTGGCTTTGATATGTTTTTTTTCATTCGGCGGATTTTTGTGAAATTTTGTATGAATATTAAGGGGGGCCTTTCCTTAGTTGTAGGAAAAATATCTAATCAAAATGTACAGAGGCAGTATTTTTTGTAACGAAGAGCACTCCATATATTCATGTACTGGTTCTGGTAAATTATCAAGTGGAAATAAAATGGAATTTATCAAATGAAAAAAATTATGCGTCAATTGTTTGCGCGATAATCATTTTGGAAAAAGATGCAAAATAGTGCCTTGCAGAAAGTGTAAACCATGGCACAACACCCTTTTGCATCCAGATAATCCTCCTGTTGAGAACCAAGAACTGCCCAATAGTCCAGGAGCAAGTCAAAATACAACGTCCGCAGTAAGCAAGAAAATAAATCAAAGTCCAAACAATACTCTTCTATCAACCGCCAGAATTCGAGTCCATAACATGCATGGTATGCAGGTCTACGCTCGCGCCCTCTTAGATTGTGGTTTTCAGTCTTCATTTATTACTTCCGAGATCTGCGAGCGCCTAGGTTTGAAAAAATTAAAGTCAAATCTTTCAGTCCTTGGAATAGGCAATCTTCAATCCAGCATTGAATATAGATTTGAAATCGAAATCTGTTCTTTGAATTCTAGTATCAAGCACCCTTTGAACTGTTTCGTTCTTCCTCAAATATCCAGCATTTCGTACTCTAGCAACATTAATGTTGCAGTCTTAAACATTCGCAGTTATTTAAAGCTAGCAGACCCCGATTTTTTCATAAGACCCCGATTTTTTCATGTCTGGGCCAATTGACATCCTTTGCATTGCTATATTAGATTTTTTTGGCACAGAAAAGAATTTCCTGTGGGAAAGATCTGCCATCCCTTCGCGAAACAAAATTAGGTTGGATTCTGGCAGGAATGATAATAACGACCATAATCAAGCGATTTGAACCTGTTGTTTTTCTAGTACAAACTGTGAGCTTCAAAAAACGTTAAGAAAAGGTTGTTTGGAACGACTTGAAAATTATCAAAGTAGAAAAAATACAACCCAATATAAATTCCTACAAAACTTCTTACACACCAGATAGTTTTAAGACTATTGATATCAGACAAAACATGAAATAACTTAGAAATCAGGAACAGAAGAAAATTCAGTTGAAGCTAGCCTTCAAAAAACTGCATGCGACTCATAAAAAAAAAAAAAATCTGTTGGACCTCCGCAGAGACAGTTCTACTTCTATCAGACCTGTTTACTGGCCATTTTACGAAAGTTTATCAGAATAACCGGATAGAGTAGAGGAATGCTCTGATACGGAGTCTGAGTAGGTTTTTATTATTAATTTAAGATTTTTTGTTGAATATGCTGAAGTTAGGTATACCGGTCTGGCAAGTGAACATCTTACCTCCAGTATTCCCAGCGCTCCATGCTGGAGGTGGAACAGGGGAAATCGTTTTCGTTCTCTATTTAACCTTAGACTTTTTCTAGGCATTTCAATCTTTTACATTAAAATTGGCCCGTGAGATGTTGACTTGCCAGACCTGTATAAAATATTACCTAGGTTTGTGTTTTTTTTTAAATTTAAAAATGTTTTATTTTCAATTCGTAAAATTGATTTCAGTTATAAATCCTCCTTGAACAATTTGAGAAAACTGTGCAATAAAGCACCCATTAGTCAAATTAAATGAAAATGAAAATGGAATGGTAATTGTCCGAAAACCAATTGATGAGGCACTAATGCTACTTTTCACACATGATTTTCAACCGTTTTTCGTTGTTGAAGACTTTGAATTTAGAAAATTTTTATCAGCGCTTAATCTATATCATATCACTTACCAAATAGAAAAACTATAACAAATAAATTGTTCTTGGCAAAATACGAAGAGGTTTATAATAAAACCCAAGAGGAACTCAAAGACGTGGATGCTGTGATACTGACAACAGAATGCCGGACATCATCTGCTACTGAAAGCTGAAAGTTTTTCGGCAGTAGTTTATCTATTCTCAATTGGCGTTTTCTTTATGAAGCATAGGCGGCGAGGTTTCAAAAAATGTTTCATAATAAATAATGAATCAATATAATTTAGATATTATTCTACGTAAAATTTAATTTATATTTATTATTTATTTGAGATATTAGGCGGTTACACACGGACGTGGATGTCTTAATACATATACGTGTATACATCAAGGTGCAGACAACAACGTGCATGGCGCTTTTGTACAGACGCTCGCACAAAACTGCAGTCTTGCTATTCTTGCTACAGTATTCCGAGTGTGCATACAAAATTGCACATTCAAAAACGCGACGATATTTTGCATACACATTGATGTTTTTGTTTGCGCGTTCATGTATGTGCGTACATGTTTTCAGACATCCACGTCCGTGTGTAACCGCCTATTTTGGAATACACATACCCCAGTGCCGTTTAGGAGATATTTAAAAAAAATTTAAACAATTATTTCATAAAAATATACACACGTATAAACCTGCCTCCGCCTCTGACAAAAAAAAAAACAAACTACTGTGAAAGTACACCGGCGACGCCGCGCCGTCGCGTCACGTCGCATCGCCCAGGCAAATAAACATGAAGAAATCTTTTCCAAATTTCGTTCCGACAACCAGTATTTCATTTTGCCGATTGTAGTTTCTAATAGGGAATATTCAAAACATTTATATAGGTTTTTTGAGTATTTATTCACGCCAAAGGTGCCTAATATATTTTGATCGTACCTTATACATAGCTTGAAAATAAAGTGGTTCAATTTAGAATAGATAAACTAACAGCTCATTTTGTTTTCATAATTTTAGGAATATCTTTTATATCATAGCATAGTAGAAGACGTATTTAAGTTTTCCAGTTTATTAAATTGACTTAGTATAAAATATGTTTTGATTTCTTATTTCAAGAGTTTTATTTAATTTTTTTTTATTTGATTTTGTTTGATTTTTGTAAGATGTGTGAGCTTTTTTTGCATATTTTTGGAATTTTTCTCCTAATTTAAAAATTTGATGGTCCTACTAGGTAGATATAACAGAATCCCATGAAAATACTCAAAACGTCTTTCGCTTATGACAATATTAAATCTATCTCTAGGATAAACTTCTTTAGTGACCTCCAAGTAGAATAGATAGCGCTAAAAATGCAGTTACCATACAGTGTCTCTATACAAGACAGTGGCGAGTGGCGACAATAGAGGGTTTCATTTTTGATTGGTTCCAGAATATCCGCCATGATTTGTCGAACGTCATTTATGTTTACCATTTGATCTTGTGGCATTTTATGCAATTATGTGAAAATTAAATATATATTTTTGATATTTGTGCCTGTTATCAAATAATTTGTGATAAACAATTATTATTAGCTTGTGTTTAGTGCTGTAGTGCAGCAAATATTACTGAGTGGTGAGTATTGGTTTGTTTACCTACAAAATTCATAGAACTAAAATTTTCTAACCTCATTTAATGGTAAAATAAGGTATAAAAATTGTATAATATGTTAAATATGTACAGGGTGATTGATTAGGAATGGCACTCGGCCATATCTCAAAAACTATTCATCGTAGTCTTGTCGGAAAAAAATTATCTCATAAATATGGCCAAGAGAAAATGTAGGAAATATATTTCAGCTTTCTAAAATGACCGTAAGGGGGCGTAACCCAACTGTCAAAGAAATTTCAAATGGAAACGTATCTTGAAAATGCTAGCAATAGATTTTTGATGAAATTTCACACAATTTTGATCCATGACTTTTTACCATAACTTATCGGATAAGATAGTTATGAGCTGTCAAAAATTGCAACTTAAGAACACGCATAACTTCAAAACGAATTAACGAATTGGGTCGATCTTAGGTTTGTTGGAAAGACAAGAGTCTGTTCTTTAATTTTGTTGTGAAAAATTCCAACTTCAGTTAGTTGGACTGACTCTATGGGTGGATATTTGAAAACAATTGAATTTGTCTAATTTTTCTTGAAATTTTGAAATGGAACGGTATATTTAAGATATGTTCAATCGATTTTTGAGGATGTTTTACACAGTTTTTCTTTATTATACCTTCCTACAAACGAATTCCAGAGAGTGTTAAATTTAATTTTATCAAAAATAATCAATATTTATTAAAAAGCCCTCGTGAATTGAGCAGATACCAGTTAAGTATGTCAGGCTGACACATTTTCAAAACTTCAAACTTTATTCTAAAGTCAAAATGCATTTCCCAAATGGAGAAGCACAGGACATCCCTGAGGTTCTGCATGAATGTAACGAAAATGCAGCAATCGCAGCCCGTATTTATTCAGGGCGTTACCCCCAAAGACGTCACCCTGACCCTAGATCCATCAGGAGGTTGAATAATCGTTTTAGGGTTACGGGTAGTATTCATACCCCCTTTTTCACTCGAACACTAAGGGCAACGTGCGAGGAAAATACAATCAACGTTTTAGCACTCATTTAATATAATAAATGAAATTAAAATATAAATATAATAAAATTAAAATAATATAATTTTTTTTATATTTTTATGCGTAGTGGCTATGACTATATCAAAGACACCGCACGCCGGCAACAAAACTTGAAACGTGTCGGCAATGCCGCTGGGCTTGATTGCATACCGATAAAGCCCAGCCGTTCTTGCTGACAGTGTGAAATATCTCTTTAGAAGTGTATAAAAGCAAAAAATTACGCAGAGAATTTCATACATCTGTCAAAACTGGTATTCCAACAATAAATTGACATGTTTTGATTGTTGATTTGAACCAATTAGATTGTAATTACGTGATAATTTGCACTAGTGCAAATTATCAGATAATTGCATGCTAACTGGTGCGAAAACTGGTGTTTTGACATTTTTTGACAAAAAATTTAAATTTTTGATTTATGAAATTCTCTCATTAAATACAACTCGTGCAATGGAAATATATTTATAATTTTCGACAAATTTGCACTCATGCGTTTTTAACTGAAAAAGGCACGAGTGCACTACGTGCACTCGTGCTCTTTTTCAACTAAAAATACATTCGAGCAAATTTCCCAAAAATTATCAATTATTTCCATTGCACTAGTTATATTACTATTGAGAATTTCATACATCTGTCAAAACTGATATTCCAACAATAAATTGACATGTTTTGATGTTGATTTGAACTAATCAGATTAGAATTACGCGATAATTTGCACTAGTGCAAATTATCGGATAATTGCATAGTAAAGAAGCATTTACATTCACTTCTAACTTCAAGTTAAATTTGACGTTTGATATTTTATCATATACAGGGTGTTCCGAAAATAATGCACCAAATTTTTATGCCATATTCTACGTCGAAAATAAGCCCTAGTTTCCTATATAAACATATGCCTGGAAACGCTCACTTTCCGAGATACAGGGTGTTGAAATTCTAAGAAAAAAACTATTTTTCTATCATAATTTTCAAACCACTCTAAATATTTCATTGAAATTTTGTACACTGCTTTCAAGCAGAAAAAGACATTTTTTGATGTGAAATATTTAAAATCAGTGACGTCACAGAAATAGTTTGGAACTTTAGGTGTTTAATGTTTAGCATTTTAATCATAATTTTCATGATTTAAATTTTTGATATATGAAATTCTCTCATAAAATACAACTTGTGCACTGGAAATGTATCTATAATTTTCGACAAATTTGCACTCATGCGTAAAAATGCATTCGGGCAAATTTCTCAAAAATTATCGATAGTTTCCATTGCACGTTATATTACTATTGAGAATTTCATACATCTTTTAAAACTGACATTCCAACAATAAACTGACATGTTTTGATTTTTGATTTGAACCAATTAGATTGGAATTACGCGATTATTTGCACTAGTGCAAATTATCGGATTAACTGGTGCGAGAACTGCTGTTTTGACATTTTTTGACAAAAAATTAAGATTTTTGATTCATGAAATTCTCTCATAAAATGAAACTCGTGTAATGGAAATATATCTACAATTTCCGACAAATTTGCACTCATGCGTTTTTAACTGAAAAAGGCACAAGTGCACTACGTGCACTCGTGCTCTTTTTCAACTAAAAATGCATTCGGGCAAATTTCCCAAAAATTATCAATAATTTCCATTGCACTCGTTATATTACTATTGATAATTAAATAAAAATCGATTTAAAATTTGAATTTTTAATGAAGGAATAATATTCCCCTTAAAATATTTATATTTGATTCATTTCAATAGTTTAAAACAGAATTTTCAGGATAACCTACTATATAAATTTTGCCTATTTATTTGAAGTGTAGGCAAGTTAGATGTTGAACCTGAAAAAATTCTATACAAGCATTTCTTAACAAAAATGTACGAGGAGTAACGTTCTAAACAACATACTAAAAGTCCCATGGATTATGTCTCTGGCAAGTTGAAAAAAGCGGCCGCCATTTTATTTTTTACATTTTATTGCAAATATCTCAAAAACTATCAGGTTTATGAGGAAAAGTGTAGGGATATTTTTTACTTAAAATGCAAATTTACATTTGTTGGGATATATCAGCAACATGTATTTAAATAATTACTGACTTTTTCCAGTTTCACAAAAGAATAGGTACGTACCATCGTCACCAAAAGTATCTGGGACACAAATAATGCATAATAATCTCCTGGACTAATTCTACTGTCATTCATTTCAATGCATTTAATTTAGAGTTTGACAAATATTTGACAATAAAATTCATATAATAGGACAAGAGCTAATATGATGCTGTCCCAGTTACTTTTGGTGACGATGGTACGTTCAATTATAAGTAATATCATCTTCATCATTTTCATATACGATGCACGAATTCCAGCAAATCATTCCTGAGCATTGACTTATTTTGCCGAACATTTTAATACAAGTTTTCTGCAGGAGCATGCCTTGTTGCATGTCCCTTCCTTGCAATTACAGAATACCATTTTTAGTATATCAGAGGGGGCAATTTCTTTTGTTACGAATGTAGGCGCAAGATGTTCATCTCTATCTCGTTCCCATCCATAGAATAACGGATCTAACATATATCCCATCCACTCTTGTATCTTAAAATTACATACTATATCTAATCCAGGTTTTCATAACTAATCCTCGAAATTAGCTTACGGTGCATACCTGAGTAAATGCACTGTTCTACTTTTCTAAAGATTCCAATAAGTTACAATAACAGGCCCCAGGCCAATGGCACCGAGTACATGGGGGCATTGGGGCAGGTGCTCCCATAAGCAACCTCTCATGGGTGCTCGGAGCTCTCGTGGGTATCATGTAATTCAAATTTACACAACTTTGTATAAGAATTATACAAGTGGTATTAGCCTTAGATTAGGAAGGTATTAGTATTCTGTCCTTTTGTTATTTGTGGTCAGTTCTATGCTCTATTAATTTATAATGCTAATGTTGCTATTCTCCATCTCCATCTCTATTCTTTGATAATAATCGGGACATTAGGCATTTTAGGACATAAAAGTACCAGGGTAACCTTAAATTGCATAATTATTCTACTTTTCCGCATACTATTGCGAAGAAGTGATATTTTTCTGGCCTGAAATGCGTGCAGAAACAAGCACTTTTCGCACGCTCGTAGAGAAAAATAGAAAAATATACAGGTCTGGCAAGCCAGCATCTTACAGGCCAATTTTAATGCAATAGAATGAAATGTATAGGAAGAGTCCAAGGTTAAATAGAGAACGAAAACGATTTCCCCCTGTTCCACCTCCAGCATGCAGCGCTTGGAACGCTGGAGGTGGAACAAGGGAAATCGTTTCCGTTCTCTATTCAACCTTAGACTTTTTCTAGACGTTTCATTCTATTGCATTTAAATTGGCATGTAATATGTTCACTTGCCAGACCGGTATACACTATGAAAAAATTTCGCCTCCGCCAGCGCCTGCGGCGAGCTTCCCCCTCGCCCTATAAACAAAATAAAAATATTATCCTGCACCCATGGGGACTTTCAAAAATCGGCGCCTCTGCCAGGCCCAGCCTAGGCCCACTCTAGGCCCCCTTCAGGTCAGATGGCTAGTTACGCCAGTGCTATTAAATAATTGCATACGGGACACCTTAACATAATTCTGATTAATTTTAATAATGTTGCTCATTTGTGAAAATTTTTTGAGTTAATCCGTTCGCTTGCATTTAATATCTGTGAATACTTTGCCTATATTATTGTTAGTAATGCTCTTCCAATTTTATCTGCTAAATCGCAATTTATATTGGATTTAGCTATTGGTCCAGAGAAAACTGACATGAACTCCTAACTCCTTGCATTTATAAGGGTTGTATTTTAGCCAATCTTGAATTTTTCGCGAATCAGTTTTGTCACGTTGCTGGCGTGAGCGACTCAATTCTATATGCTGTTCTGAAGTCACAGACTTACATTCCAAAAGCTTTTGTAACAGGCATACAAACTGACATACCAGCAATCCATCTGGCCAAAGACGAATTAGTAAATCCGCGTCCATGATTTAGGCCACCTAAACAAACAATAACAAAACAACTGTTTTGATCGACATCATCAAATTCTGCTCGATCACTATGTCGGTCCAATTACCGGACCAAAAGTTGTTGGTTCTTCTTAGAAGTGAACATTCCTTCATCAACAAATTTTTCATAGTTTTCAGGACTCATACCTATCATGAAGTTTCTGAATCTGTTGTAGATAAAGGTGTTGCGTAAAATATTGGGATCATCAATTTTGAACAGTAATTGTGAAGTTGCCTGATCTTCCTGCTCTAATAAACCGCAGCAGCCGGTCGAGACGATCATAATGGTTTTGTTTGTTTATTTGCACCAAAGTTACACCCAGCTGCACCAGGTGCAGCAAAAAATCAGTCTGTCTCTGTCAGACTAACAAAGATATAGGGATTAAAATACATTTGGAGTAGAAAGTGCCATATTGGTGCAAATAAACAAATAAAGCTATTGGCGGAATCTACGGGACTTTTAGTATGTCATCTAGGGCCACATTATCTGTATGTTCCCACTCATAAACATTTGTATATAATTTTTTCAGAAGTTGGACCTAAATTCCGATAACTTGACTACACTATTAATGTATTAACTAAAATGTATTCTAGAAGTAAATCAGCTAGAATTTCGGGGCAATGGCTTTCGTCATTCCAGTTTTTATAGAAATATCTGGAGTATGTTCTCGACTATAAATAGCGTAAGTTTGAGTTTAGTTTAATAACGAAATTTGTAGGGTAATTGAAGAGTTTGGGGCAAAAAGCGGTCAAAGACCAAATTTGTCAAAATCGAGATTTCGTCAGATTTTGCATTAAAAATATACTCTCCATCGTCTGGAGCAAAAACCGTCCATGTATTAGCATCAAAATAGCATTTACTTACACATAGCCCTTTTATTGCACCAAACGTGTTGATGGACCGGGTAGGCGCATGTAATAGTTTGTGTCAAAAAGCGTCCACGTGTTGCACATGACCGTTTGTTGCACCAAAAGTCCTTGACCTATATATTTGCTGTTATTCTAACCTCAAAGCGCTCAGTACAGGTTCACACAAGGCACACGATCTTACTTAAAAATGAGTGATTATTTAAGTGATACAAGTGATACTGACCCTTTCCATAACTCAGATGATAGTGACAAGGACCCTGACTATGTAGATTCAAGTGATAACGAAAATAATCAAGGTAGGAAGTTTTTTTTTTTTTTTGTTCTGTTTGTAAAGCTACTATTTTGGTAAAATTTACAGGATTCACAGCACAAGCTCCTAGTTCAACAACTGATACTTCCGAAGATGAATTTGATGAAGACCAAGCAGGTATGCTTTAAAAAAATAAATAATTGGATATTCTAAAAGATGATTTATTGTTATTTACAGGGCCATCCAGACCACATGTTACTACATCCAGAACTGATACTTCTCATATTACTGCCAACGACGAGATTATTGAAAACGAAGCCGGTAACTATGCGATTTTTTTAAGCAATTTGTTAATCTGAAAGTGTTATTTTTATTTTAGAAAACAACGACGCCGGAATGGAAACTAAAACTAAGAAAAGAAAAAGAAGGCCTGAAAAATGGAAGAAAAATATAAATAAACTAAAAAGAAATTCAGGCAAACAGTATATTAATAAAAAGGGTATAGTTGTCTCGGAAAAGAGGTTGGGTCCTAGATGTCAGTGCCGTGGGAAATGTTTTGATATTTTAACAGAAGTTGAGAAAAACACAATATTTGGAAACTTTTACTCCATGCAAGATAAAAATATTCAGGACTCATACTTGGGTGCACTTATAGATGTGAAAAAGGTAGTAAGGAGAAGAAAAACCACTGAGGTTGAAAAAAAAATCTATTCCTATTACTACCACGTCAAAGTAGGCCCTAAAAGTGTGAAGGTTTGCCGTACAGCCTTTTGTAGCCTGCATGGAATACATAAGTCACGTGTTTTGAGGATTTGTCATTCTAGGGCCTCTGGATCCTTGCTTGAGAAAGATAAGCGTGGAAAACATCAGAATAGACCGAACAAAGTTCCTGACGAAGTGGTTGCTACAGTAAAAAATCACATTGAAAGTTTCCCAGCACGCGAGTCCCACTATTCCAGAAATAAAAATAAGAAAAAATTTCTGCCCGCTGAGTTAAATGTAAAAAAAATGTATGAGCTTTACTTAGAAAAGTATGATTTTGACCAATATTCTCTGTTAAAAAACCATCAAAAAATCAAGCCCAAGGTTACATATGATTTTTACTATCGTTATTTTACGCAAAACTATAACTTATCCTTCGGATATCCCAGAAGTGACACCTGCTCTTCTTGCGACGTAATGAAAATTCGTATTGAAGCTGCCTCGACAGAGGAAGAAAGAAGGGAATTAACAGTCCAGAAGGAAGTGCATCTTCGCAAAGCCCAAGCATTCTATGATGACTTAAAAGAAAAATCAGAACTAGCAGTAACCGATCCCTCTGTCGAAACGATCTGTTTTGATTATCAGCAGAACCTACCACTTCCTGTTTTGACGACTGGTGACATATTCTATGCAAGGCAAATATAGGTTTACAACCAGATGTTCCATTCCTGCTCAAACAACCAATCAGTAAGCTACATGTTTGACGAAATGACTGCAAAAAAGGGTTGCATCGAATCGATTTCTTTTTTAATGCATTTCATAGAGAAATATGTCAGCAAAACTGTCACAACTTTGTACATCTTTACTGACAACTGTGCGGGGCAAAACAAAAATGCGGTAATGGTGCATTTTTTGCTAGCCTTAGTCAGTAATGGAAGATTCAGAAAAATAGTTCATCACTTACCAGAGCCAGGACACAGCTTTTTACCCTGCGATCGAAACTTTGGTCAAATTGAAAAGAAAAAACGCAAGAAAGAGCTTCTTTATTTGCCAGATGAATGGTATGATTTGGTTCAGAGCTGTGGCAAAAAGTTTGTTGTCGAGCGGGTGGAACAAGACATTATATTTGATTTTAAAAGTTATCTTGAACCATATTTTAAGAAGACTTCCGTAATAAAGAAAAAACCATTCACCATTTCAAAGTATAGGATCTTCATCTATGATTCTGTTCAACCTGATCAAGTGCTTGTTACAGAAACTCACAATATTGCTCTTGTCGTCGGATATCCTTTGTATAAATCTCCAGGTACCAAAATCGATTTACATGTGGCTCCTTAAGCATACCATGAGAAGTTAGCCTTAAAAACCAAAAAGTATGACAGCATAATGCCTATTGTCAAAAAATATGTTCCACCTATTTATTTGGAATATTATAATACAATAAAACGGGCAGCAGATGAGAATAATGCCGAAGATTCCGATTGATTTTATCTTAAATGTATCTAGTTTACTTTTCTCTACACTTACTTGTATAAAGCTATGTTGAAGACCGTAGTTATTTGATCTAATCATTAAAATTACATATTTTGTAATTCAATTTGTGTTTTTTTTTTGCTTTATTGGTGGCAACAACCGGCCACGTGCATCTTAAGATGTGAAATAAAAACTTTGTCATTAGCAATATAAAGTGGAAAAATATAGTGTCTTGTTAAGTTTTTAGTTAGCAATTAAACGAAACATACCAAAAAAATATGTCTTGGAAATTAGACGAATGGTACGTTTTTCTCAATTATCTCAAAACTAGGTTCCATGCACGTGACCGATTATTGCACCAAGCTCTTCAATTTTCGTTTCGAAAAGTAATAAGTGAATTTTATAGTCAAATTATTGTTTAATGAAAGGTGTTATGTACTGTTGTTGAAGTGAGTTTTAGTGTACTGTAACGCGCAAAAGTTGCGCTACAGCATTTCACGTATTTAGGTACTGCATTTTTGCCTGGACTATTAATATTATTCTTATAACAATATGACCTCTAGCCCCCTCTCGTATTTCTACCGCAAACCTTTATTTATTAACGAGTACCTACAGAGATCTATATTTCTTTTCAAATTGTCATTTTCTGTTTCCGTAGCGCACAAAATAATCGGTGACAGCAATTTATTGATGTTTCTCTATATCGAGATTCTGTGCCGATTCGATATTCGATCGATAGTGATCGATATTGATCGATTTATTTTGCTTATAAAACCCTAATTTAAATTAATGTGAATGGTATTGTTTTATATAATTATTTTATTGATTGTTGTTGATAGCATTGAGGTTTATGTCGTCTACTTCTTTACCAGGTGTGTGGTCTAAATATACTCATCACTACTTCACCTAACTTCAGACAGCTCCTCTCTAATGTGATTAATTGACAGTTCATTGGGTTCAACCGTTCAACCCTTTCGATTTATTCAAGGTGACATTTGATTTTGACACTTTCCTTCGAGGCGCATTCGAGAATGGTTCAGGGTGATTTAAGTTTTGCAATTTTTATTGAATTTTGCACCATTTTATGGGATTTTCGTGGTGTTTATCTGCATAGTTTTAGTGCGTTTCGTTACCTTTTCGTGCCACGATTATTCTGATAATTCAGGATTTTATTTCTTGATCGACCGGTAAGTTGAATCACGCCATGTGTGGCAATTTGATCCCTAATCGGATTTTTATCCATCTAATATAGAGAGAAGTCTGTTGCTGGTTCCAGTGTTACCTTGTGGCATTCCCTTAATGCTGATTTTGCTTATTTAACTGATCGCTGGTTCCTGCATTTTTTTGTGGTTGTCCTTTTTGTGTCATCCGACCATCACCTGGACAAACTAAAACCCTGCTATTACAGGTAATTAGATATTATTTATTGACCTCATCCCTCAATGAAAGACAGTAGATCGGGAATAATTCAAGTATAGAAAAATGTGCTTTCTTGGATTTATTGACTCTCAAAGTTTAAAATGGGGATCTACAATAATGTTTCTTCCCCAGGTTTTTTTTTATCTGGGCTTTCCGTTAAATTGCCTTAACTGTTCACTGCATCAGACGTCCATCTACCGTCTACCTGTAAATTAGGGACTTGCTGGATTTAGAGTAGTTCACCCCTGGAGCTCTATCGTGAAACTCTTCCGCTCGTTCTGGTTCAGCTTAGAGCAGCACAAGATTACAAGCCAAGCCCTAATTTCAAGTGTCATATTTCTTATTAGCGTACTTAGTTACATAAAAAAAAATAATAGTTTTTTTTTTCTCTCATTTACTTTTTGGTAATTTCAATTTCAAGAATTTAATCTTAGTATTGTTTTTTCTAAATCACTAATTTATTGCCTCATTGCCTTCAACAGTACTGCATAATTATTATTGAACATTTATTTTTCTATTTTTCATATACACATTTGATAGGTTTACGGTTTACGAGCATTGTAAACTTACGTGATCACGTGGGGTATATTATAGTAACCGAGGTACTTGAGTAGGTACCATTAAGTATAACTGTATATATAATCCTATTGAATCTATTATGAAAGAATTATTAACTAATTTTGTGTGGTGAACCTATACAGTAACAGTACTGCTAAAAGGGTAGAAGGTAATTGTATCGTGATTTTATTTATAGATAATTTTAGTGACTTGTTTGCTTCTGATTTGAAATCATTCTTGATCTAGAAATTCTGTTGGACATTTGGATTTTCAATTTAACGTTTTAATACATACCTAATAAAATAAAACTTGTATTTGAGAGAAAACAATTCAGTACATATTTATTTGGCTTTATGTGCTCACAACCCTTTCTCTATCCTTAATCTTGGAAAGTAAGTATATGCGAGGATTATTATAGATTTTCTTTTACTTTTTTTTTTCACTTAATTTAAATTAACTAGGTATTACATTTAATATTTGTTCATTGGTTTTCTGGGAGAACCAGACAACAGCCTGGAGAATTCTAGCACATTCTGTCCCTTTTGCTAGTGGCGCCCATAACTACCCGCCCCACTCTCCGGTTAATGATAATTAATTATTCTGAGCAGAAGGCCGTAAATGTTTGACTGCAATCCATTGTTGCCAAGTGTGTTTTGTGTTCTCTCTTCTATTTCTGTCTTTGTCAGTTGTTTTCAGTCAGCGTCAGCTTTTTTGTGTTAAACAACATAAAATAACAATAAAACTGCGGTTTTTCTGTTTTCAAGAATGCTATTGGTTGATGAAATTTGTATTTTTCTCTATCCTCCCAAATTATTAATAATATTATTTATTTAATTATATTATTCTATAAAACTTTACGATGGGCGTGTATTGCTTCGACTGCAATAAAGTTTTTTCAACGCAGAGCAATTTTAATAGACATAAAAAGGAAGTTCATATTCAAGTGTCTGCTATCGAATATGATAAAAGCATTGGCAACTATAAATGCCTGGAAGGTTGTGATATTTCTTTTAAGAGGAATGATGATCTAAGACAGCATTTAAAAGAGAAACACAATATTATCCAAGAATATGTTAACAAAACATTTAAATCATTTGAAGGTAATTATTCAGCACATTATTATAATAATTACAATAATACAGTCTACTTTTGCACTTGTAGAATTTGAAATTTGGTTGAAGATAGAGGAAAGGGATTGTGATGTTAGATAAATAAAAGTAGGACATAAACGTAGTTTGGACAATCCTGGAAATTGTCTTAAGACAAAAAATATTATTTACTTTTCTTGTAGCAGATAAGGTAGATACCTAGTACTTACTTATTATATTTTTTAACACGTACTAAATACTATATTTATTACTGTTATCATATTTTAAATATTTTTCGATGTTTATATTTATTTATATATTTTTAGGCAAACAGAGGACTTTGTCCCAAGAAAATTTGAAAAGAAATTCAAAATCTCAGGGATCATCAAAGATAAACGCAAGTTGCACAAGCCAAATAGTTGTCCAAACACTGAAAAATGGTGAATGTTCAATAAAATATTTTAAATCTCACTATGGTCATGGAAAAGACTTGCAGCACTTGAGAATATCAAAAGCAAGTAAAGAAAGCATTGCTTCTAAGCTAGTGATGGGAGTTTCCAAGAATCAGTATGTTTCATAAGTTTTTCTTAATAATCGAGTTATCATTTTCTACATTTTTTTTTTAGCTGGCAATCTCAATAATATTAATGTAGAATTTATTTTTAGTATTTTGGATGATGTGAGAGACAGCATAAGAAGCAATTATAATAGGGACAGTTTGCTTGAAATGGAAGATATAAGGAATATACAGACGGCTTACAACATTCATATTAAAGATGGATTCAGGCATAAAAATGACAGCATGAGTGTATACTTGAGGGTTGAGGAGTGGAAGCAGTGGGAAGAGAATCCCATACTTTTTTATAAAGAGCAAAATTCAGAACAAAATGACACAATATACAATTTCAAAAAAGAAGATTTTTGCCTAATATTTATGAATAAAATGCAAAGGGAAATGCTGCAGAAGTTCGGCACAGACATAATATGTATTGATAGCACCCACGGATTGAACTCCGACGACTTTGAGCTAACTACAATTTTAGTGATTGATGAATTTCACCACGGTTTTCCTACATCTTTTATGTTCACAAATCGAAAGGATACTTATGCTAATGAAGTTTTTTTCAATGAAGTTAAGAGAGCTACAGGGGAAATGAAGATAAAAGTTCTTATGACTGATATGACTGGGATATTTGTAAATGCTTGGCAAAAAATAATTGGACCTATTGAAAAGCATTTATTCTGTTCATGGCATGTTGATAGAGCATGGCAACAAAATCTCAGTAAAGTTCAACCCTCTGATGATCGTAAATGGGTATACAAAACACTTAAATATTTATAGACCACTCTCAATGAAGAACAATTTGAAAAAGGATTAAATTCTTTTTTGAGTATTTTAGAATCCAAATACTTGGCATTTTTTGAGTATTTGGCCAGAAATTATATAGGGAATAAAAGTGGGGATACTGTTACAGAAAAAAAGTGGTATCAACACAAACATGCATATAGAAAATATGCACAAAGTAATCAAGCACATATATCTGGAAGGAAAAACTGTTCGAAGGCTTGATAAAGCTTTGCATATTTTAGAAAAGTTTTTACGAGATAAAACAATTGGAAGATTAATTAAATTAACCAAAGGTGAATGTTCGGAACATATAAATACAATTAATAAGAGACACAGAGTTGCCCTGTCCCAAAGCTATGAAGTAAATACTGTTTGGGACAATATTTATTCATTGAAAAACTCTTCTAGTGGAGATGCGCTAGAACAAAAAGTGCTAGTTACAAAAATTAATTCTAACATATGTTGTGAATTAATTTGCAGGTTTTGTAATATTTGTACTCATATGCTGGAATGTACATGTATGGATTATAATATTAAAAACACAATATGTAAACATATTCATTATGTTTGTTTAAAACATTTTGAAAAGGTTGGTTCTCCTAGCTCAAGTTCCCGAGAAAATGGAAGGAGAGTTGAAATAGAAAATTTGGCTGCCAATTTAGAATCTACTGTCCAAAATAATAGTGAAACACTTCAGAACAAAATAGCAGCAGCAGCATTTCAGATAGCTGAAAATGTCAAATCAAATCCACATAGTACAGAGCTTCTGGAGCAAATCTTGCAGGGGCTTAATCCTTTGTTGGCATTGAGTAAGATCTCTGATGAAAAACATACAAGTATTTCAACCAATATAATTGAAGGAACAGTTTTGGTACCAGCAAACAAAAACATTGAGAAACAGACTTTCTTCTCCACAAAAAAGAAAAATCTGAATCTGAAAATACATAACAAGAAACCGAATAGTGATGAAAATCTAATTATAGAAGAATATCTAAATGAGATGTTAGTTAAATCTGACAATAGTCAAAATGATCATGACTATTTCTAAATTAAAATTGAAATTGTAAATATGATTGTAAACTGTAATTAAGTACCTATGCATTTATGTATTATATTTATTTTTATGTCATACCAATACATTATTGTGTTTTTATACCTTAGATACCATCTACATAATTTATTACTTTATGCCCGTGCGGGCATAAAGTACACATTATGGCCCGCGCGGGCATAAAGACGCAAAAAACAGTTTTCAATTAACTTATTCTTTATTAACAAAATATAAAGTTACGCTTATAAACATATTATTTTTGTCAAAAAATGATGATGTTTGCACAGTGATGACAATTTGCGAATTGACTCTTTTTTCCCAGGTATTTATTATTAACAACCAACTGGTATGACATAAAAGTTTGTATGCACCACGGGTACTAATAGATAGGTATACCCTCGGGCGACTTACAAACCCTCGGGCCAGAGGCCCTCAACTTTGTAAGACTGTCGCCCTCAGGGCATAATCATCTACTTAGTACCCTTGATACAAATAACTATAACATACATTATTGTGATTCATTAATTTGTGCTTGTGCCTGAGTAACTTAGCTGCCTAATATTATAATTCACCCATTCTCCCCTACCCCTTGCAATAGATAGGCATTTGAAATCAAATGAGAAAAATCATACTTTTTTTCTACTACCTTACGAGGAAATATAATTTTCAACCCCCTAAACCAGAGAGGAAAATGTTTCTTTTCCTCCCTGGAGCAAAATTTTTCCTCCTAAATTTTCCATTGCTTTTGAAAAGGCAAGACTTGTCTTTTACTTTCTCTGTTGAATTTTGTAGGAAGAAAAATTGAGTCATGGACTACTTTTTCAGTTCAAGTACAAGTAGAGTTCAGCAGAAGCTTAGTAAAATATCGGAGATTGAAAATTATTGATTACTGTCGACAGATTTTACATTAATTATTATTATTTATCTACAAATAAAAAAGTTCTAATAAAAAAGTTCCTTCAGAACTTTGTCAACAGCCACGCCTACTGTAACAAAAAACATAGGAAGCTTGGCAACATTGGATTGCAGTCAAGCATTTACGGCCTTCTATTCTGAGCTGGGCATAAATTTGGCACGCACTAGACTCTCCTGGGCCCAATAACTTTATTATTATTATTTTTTATTTTTTTTTTTATTTTTTTTTTTTTTTATTTGAAACTTCAATTTCTTTTTATAAACAGTAAAAAGCGTGACAGTACCTATAGAGGAATTTAGAAAAATATTCTTATTTTCTTTAACACGAATTATGGCATTTTAGAGGCCTTTTGAATGTAACGACGTCGCCGACCAAATGAACCTTCAGCGGGACAACGGAGACATATTAATACATAAAGATTTACATCCCCAAATGCAAAAAGTTGTTTTAACCATTTTAAATTATTTAAAAATTGAAAATAATGCCAATAAAACCACTATTGTCCAGAGGATTTGTGAATCAACAAAAATTTCTCGTACAACAATATATCCTTTTGTTAAGGCAGGGGTTGTTATAAATCATGAAATGGAAACATTTGCACGAGACACTAAAACACATCGATGAAGAAACAAAGGATGACATTCGCCGTATAGTATATGACTTATATAAACAAAATAAAGTCCAACCCTACTAGGCTCTAGGTACACTATTATTATCGATGCCGCCGACGCTTCGCGGCTTGTCAGTCAGACCAAATCGATATGATTTTAACCTCACTTTCTTATGTTTACGGAGACGAAGTTTGAGGGAGAAACCTTTATAGTTTGTGTGACGTTGTGCTATTAAAAATTAAAAATGGTACATTGTGCGGAATGCAAACTAAATTTCCTGAATTCTTCGAATTTAAGGGCCCACATACAAAGAAAACATCCAGGTAACTAGTTCACGTAGGTACTTGTTTTAATTTCGCCACTCAAAATTAGGTATTTCTTATTGTTCGCGCATAGCTTAATTTCCAAACTAATTTAATTCGTATACTTGATTTTAAATTTTGGCGCCATACAATTTCAAGTTTAATATGGCACGAGAAGATTCGATGCGCTTCCCAGAAATCAGCGCACCAACCAGATTAAGACAGAGATCCGAACTTGTCAGTTGAGTTTTCAGAACTGTCAAACCGATCTTTTGAAATTCAGTTAAAAATTCCGTTAGAAAATCAATCTCATAGTTTTGGAAGATATTTTAAACCTATTTTATGTGATTGTGTTCGTCGAAAAATTGGTAGACCATCCAGGTGCACCTGTAGGAAAAGAAAACGTCGTTGGAAGAACACAAGTAAGTGCCTGCATTTTGTTCTTGTATGGCTCGGGTTCAAATATCATAGTTTTTATTTTTCGACAAAAATTTAGATGAATCAGCTCGTTCACAGTCCCGCGGCTCTTATTATCGAAGATAAATCGAAATTCAACATCACACGAAGACTTATTCACAATTGAATAATGAACGTCTTTCTTTAGACAAAATAGACATACTGGTGCCAAAAGTCAAAGTTCGTGGTGAAAATTTATGCCAAGAATGTAAGGCTTCTTTTGTAAACTTTGGCAATCTAAGGCGAACACAACATCCAGGTAATCAAATCATATTTTTTGAAATTTATATCATATGTTATTTTTTTAGAGAAGATAAAAGAATTAGCTCCCATTCAAAAAAAAAAATTCAACTGCAGACAATGTAATACTGAGTTTGACATCTTAAAACAGTTACTTTTGCACACAAAAAACTCAACATGTGGTACGACGTAGGGTAGCTAAGGTGCTGAATTGTCTCTTATATCAATATACAGGTGCATTTTCAAAGGATCTTATAAGCCACTACGCAATAGAGCATTCGTTGACACTTGTAACTGACACACTAGAATCTGAAACATTGGAGGCGTTTCAGATGTGGAAAAGGAAAATTGAGAAGGAAACTTTTTCTTCCTTTGTCAATATGCATGGTCTTACACAAACAACAAATTTCAAAAAAATAAAGTATATCTACCACAGATCAGTTGATATCCGAAAACGAGGTAAAAATATCGGAGATCATTAAAAACACAAGGGAGTAATAAAATTGATGCATACTGCCCTGCTGAAATGAACGTGGTAGTTGAAGAGTCTAAATGTGTGGTTCGTTTCCGTAGAACTCATATTGGTCATCAGCTCCAAGAAGATATGGGACACCTTTTTCTATCAACATCGGACCGGCGAAATATAGGATCCAAAATAGCTGCAAAAATTCCCTTGCAGCTTATACCAACTAGATGAAATAAGGGATTCAGTTTCTAATGGTCATCTAGAGCGTACCCATTTGCTGAATAAAAAAGACCTGTACAACATGGAGAAAGCTTTTCACCTAAATAAATCCTCTGTACGTCATGCAAATGATGCCATTAGTGTTGAGGCTTGGGTGAATGAGCTCAAAGTCAACGGCTCTCTTCTATTTTATAAACCACAGGATTGTGTATCTAGTCAGTACCCTCGACTGAAACAAGAAGATTTTTCGCTAATAATAATGACGGAAGAACAAAAGGAATTATTATTAAGGTATGGTTTTATGTTGAGTAGTTATTATTCCAATTAAGAATATTACTCTAGTTTACTTATTATTGTGTTCCCCCAATAATACTCTATTTTATTTAAGGTTTGGTGATGATTATATCTGTGTCGATGGCACACATGGTCTCAACGGGTATGGATTTGAACTTCATACAATACTTATACTCGATGATCTGAGGGAAGGCTATCCAAGTGCATTCATTCTTCATTTCTAATAGGAATGATGCTGAAGTATTGCAATTTTTTTTTTTTTTTTCACATGTTGAGAAAAATATTGAGAAAAAAAATCAGGCCCCAAGTCTTTATGTCAGATATGGCGGAGGCATATTACAATGCTTGGGTGCAAGTTATGCATCCTGCTCAATTTAGGTTGGTACTCAATTGGAAATTTATTATTTTTACAATATTGCTATCCGTTAATTGAATTTGTAGGTATAATTTATTTAATATCTTAGACTGTATTGCAGGTGCCGTCCATAAGGCCTGGCGGAAAAATTTAGAAAAGGTCTCTGAGAAAGAAAGAAAAGTAATCCCAGATATTTAAATATGATCATTGCATTATACATGTATATTTAAATAGGTATTTTTTAGGTCGTTATTTATCGCATGCTTAGGATGTTATTGCAAGAAAGATGTAGCTACCTTTAAAATCTTGATTCAAAAATTTCTGTTGTTTTGCCAAGAGAGTCCGGAATCTGAAGAATTTGGTAACTATTTCCAACAATATTATGAGAATAAAGCGGAACAGTGGGCATACTGCATCAGGATATATAGTGGCTCTAATACCAACATGCATATAGAGAGAATGCACAGAACTATCAAGCACCTCTATTTGAACGGAAAATATGTAAAACGATTGGACAAGGCCATCAGTGCTATACAGAAATTTGTGCGAGACAAAATTTCTGAAAGACTTATTGTTGTACATAAGGGAAAGGTATGCACCAAGTTAGTAGATTCAAGAAAACGACATAAAACCAGCGAACTACTTGATATAAGTAAAGTTGTCAAGATAGATATTGGTTAGATGGTACCATCTACCATCAACTTCAAGCAAGGAGATTTACATTGTAGAGAATTGCAGTCAAAATGTGCTTGTAAGCTTCTATGCAACGCATGTGGTGTGTGCATTCATCGCTATACATGTACTTTTGTAGACTGTAGCATTAAGTGGAACATGTGTAAACATGTTCACTTAGTCCACAAATTTATACTACAGAATCCAGCAAATATCTGCAAAGAAGCAGAAGAAATTTTATCGGGTAAGCATAACTATTCAGTTTATTTTATTGAAATTTTTTAAAATATAAGCTCAATTTTTTTAATATAAATGTTCAGGGAACCCAAAGAAGAACTCACTAGACCACTTAGCAAAATAACTCTTTATAATGGTAAAAAACATATTCGTTTTGATTGTGGTGGTATTCGAATATACCTATTCGAATTTAGCTTGGTTTGATGCATGAGTTTGATGTGATGCTGACTTTTGAATTATATTGTGTGTAGAATACATGAAGACAGTTATTGTTAATATTATGTATAGATTTATTTCAAATTCCACTTAGGTATGTGTATTGTGTATTCTTCTACTATTTTTGTGGTGTATGCTACAATAAAATGCTCAATTTTAATATTATTTTTAAATTTTGTTTAACAGTAAACTTTTTTCACTAGAAAATTTGACCATTGATATGACTGAAGTGAACAGAGTAGAAGAAACAACAAACCTTGTCATGACAGTAAGTACCAAAAAACCAAAACCGCAAGTGCTTTTTGAAGAACAACAAAAACTGGCCCAAACTCTGAAGGCAAATAGCAGAGGAGCTTAGCAACAAAAGGGTTATTATAGTTGATTTGCGAAGTAAGTTACAGAAGAATTTCAATCATGAGGTTAGCCTCGATAACGCTCTTGAAACTCAACTGGAAAAGAATGAAAAATTGCAGGAGGATCTGGATGAGCTCAGCATTATGAATCGTAATATGCTGGTATCCATTCAGGCATTGGAAGCTGGGAATAAATCCTGCCATCTTGAGATGGATAGACTTAGAACTGCGCTCGATGCTGAACTGGGAGATACAAATGCTCTGCACACTGTCGATGCGTTAAAGAACAGCATAACACAGCGCCGTGTTAGCTCATTGTTTGATGAGCTTTCTGCCACTGATTCGCATATGCCCGCGAATAAAGAAATGGGTTTCAATATAGGTGACAAGGTGACAAGTGTCGACAAAAATTTGCAAATCTCCAAAAAAAATTATGTAGTCTTTAAGCAAAATGAAAAGTTAACTGGTGCTAGACCAATTGAAGCCATGGTTTTATAATTTAATTGGTGGTATTCTTGGTGACAAAAAGAAAATTGTAGGAGTGGAAACTGTTTTTATGCAATTCATTCTACATCAAAAGCAGTCATTGGAAAAGGGCCAGTGGCGGGGCCTTTCAAATCAACATCGGAAGCAGTTAGCGCAAAAGTCATCACACAAAAATTAGACGCTCCTGAAGCATCTACTACACTAGAGAGAAAAAAAAATAACTAGTTTAGAAATTTGAAAGCTACGGTCAAACCTCGAGTAAACACTATGGCAGAAGTTATTCATGGAACGACAAAAGATGCGGTGAAAACTAATAAAGAAATCTTGAGTTAATTTTTAGAGGGACAAGAACAACAAAAAAACAGGAAAATGAACATACCTGAGGCGGCGATGATCAAATTACTTTCAGCATTATTGAAACCAAACAAAAATAAAAGAGAAAGATAATATAGCTCAGGATAAGATTAAATGCCAGGTCTGTTCCAATTGCCACCAGAAGATTTGCCGCAAATGATTATATGTCAGGTCAGGTAACAAACAAACTAGAAACGGCAACGTCTGTTTTGCTTGGATATATTTCTTAATTTTTGATATGTCACTTATGGTTATTTTCGATTTTTTTCAATTTTTTATTTTGGATATCTTCAAATGTTCCCATGAGCAATCATGATTTCCAGATAGCAGTAGACTTTCGTTGCAAATCGCGTATCAGAAATCCAAAGTATTACAAATTCTTTCCATTGGAGACATGTTGCCACCACTGATACTCCCGCTGACATTTTGTCGCGTGGATTAAATCCAAAACTCTTGATTAGATCTCAAATATGGTTTCATGGACCCGATTGGTTACTTTTGGAACCAGATGAATGGCCAAGTAAACCAATACAGACTACTGAATTACTCGAAATGCGAAATCTAAGTCTAGTACCTTCACAGCCTCAATATAAAATCCGTTTTCCATTCAAGATTTCTCACAGTTTAATAGATTAAAACGTGCTTCTGATTAGATTTCTTACGAATTGTAGGTCGAAATCGGAGTCTCGTAACATGTCGAATTTTTTCACAGCAGTGTGTGTGTGTGAGTAATTTATTTAAATCCTTAGACAGCAACACAAAAATTGTTTATAAATCATTCCAAAATCGACGAAGTCTTCTCTCAAGAATCAAAAATTCTCTAACAAACTATAGCAAAATTAGAAGTAGATCCAGAAATTAATTATCTCAATGAAACTATTAACGCCCACCACCGGGAAGCGGCCAAAATTATTAATTTGTTTAAATAGTTTGTCATTGTGTTTCTGTTTGCTGTAAATTGTTTATTTATATTATAGTTTATAGAGGTCTCTACAGGTGTTAGTTTTTAAAAATAAGTGAAGTCAATCATTCCCAACCTTAAAATATTTAAATTGCGTGAACCGTTATTATTTGTAAATACTGCGCGAAAAATATTTTTAATGTGCTTTCAATTATGTGTAAGTTTTATCTATGTGCCGTTTATTTAGACAAATTTTTAGACATTTGGTGTTAATATCATGTAAGTACTAGTATTGTTTTGTGAAATTTTTTTATCGATTTCAAGACCTATTTTATTTCTTACTTACTAGTTACTTGACAATGGTTTAACAACTGAAACGCGTTAGGAATTAATAGAAATACATTTTTTGTGGAGTATAAAAGACTCCTTTCTTGCATTTGCTCTGCTTATTCGAATATTGGGATTAAGAAAAAAGTTCCCATTAAAGTTTGGAGAAGAAAAAATGCTTAACAAGGTAATTACGCATAAAAAATATACAAGGTGCCCAAAGATCAACAAAAGTGGACGCTAGAACAACTCCCTCACTTTCCAAGGCACAACGATAGCCATAATTATGGCGTTTATGTCATTTATTACATTATGGCATTATCGAATAAACTCGATATGGAACAGTGCTTTTTGAACAAGCAACATGATTATTTCAATCCTGAAGCATTTAGAATTAATCTGCAAAACATTTTGGTAACTTCTTCAATAATATGTTTGATCTATGTTCAGTTTGTGGTCTAAAAACATAGAATTTTATGGCTTTTGCTGGATCATATCTATCTATATTTATTGACTGCTATGCAGGAGAAGCTGATTCTATCCATGACGCTTTTATGTTTAGACGTAGTAGTTTGGGACAACATACTAATAATTTGGAATTTTTGGACGACTGTCATTTACTGGGCGATTCAGCATATCCTCTGTCAAAGAATTTACTGGTTCCATTCAAAGACAATGGCCATCTTAACCATATACAAATAAATTACAACATTCACTCTAACTGTGTAGGGTAGTGATAGAACAAACATTTGTCTTGCAGAAGGGATGTCACAGATGATTAAAATTATTATTATATGTTTAGAAGGTTAAAATTATTAGAAAACAAAAAAATAGAATTGATTCCACTTATAATTATTACTTCATGTATCCTTCGCTAATTCTCCAGAAAAGTGACACAAAATAGGAAGTGACACTTTTTTTTGCTACAGTGTGTATATTTTTATTGCTAAATTAACTAGAAGAACGTCATATTGTGAAATGTGCCATTATTCTTGTAACAAAGTTTTGTAGATAATTTTTTTAATAGGCGAATTAGCGACTTTTCTGTATATATGTCACTATTTCCTGAAAATATGAAACTTATTTAGGGAAAAAAGGTTAGTTTTTGTAATTTTTATAAAAACCTAATGATTATGCGCGGTATCAATGAGATTGGTTCCTGTATATTCGAATACCTAGAAAGCCTTTAAGAAAAAGTACACAATGATACAAAAATAGACCTGAAATTCTTTTCTGACAACTGTTGGGGGCAACCATAACATGATTGTTTTCTCAAAAAAACTCAACTTTTTGAATTTTATTACCGTCAACTGGGGTGAAGAGGATCTAGCGGGGCGAACAGAATCTTAAGGTAGTTTTCTGTAATTTCTGACTTTGACGTTGACATTTGAAGTTTGTTATCGAACGTACTTGGTTAACTTATAAGCAGACATTTCAGAGCACAAAAACATATGGTCTCCGTGGCATTTCAAATTTCCCGTTATTAGAGTAAGAAAATAAAAAAAAAAGTAGGGGGACAGGATAACAGAATTTTTGAGAACAAAATCACCAGTAAATGATGTAGGCAAACTTGTTATTATCGATACTAAATTAGTTTCAAATTTCTAGGATATGCTTTCACAAAGCTACAACAGTTTTTTCAAAAAAATCGCTTGTTGCAGGGTGAAGCGTATCAACTCGAAAATACGTTGAAATGCCATGAAAATATAAAAAAAAGTTGGTTCTGAGGGCAATCGGAATTACAATATGCTGTATTTGAGAAGAACTATTCAAGTGGTAAACAATAGCCGCATGACTCTACGAGAGGCATCCCGAAAGTATGCTGTTCCATACACCAACCACATTAAGACGCTGGGTTAAATCCCAAATTTATTAAATTATGGAGGACAAACGGTCCTCACAGAAGACGAGGAAAAATATTTAGGCAAAGGGCAGCTCATACGTGCTGAGTGGGGATTCCCCCAACAACCACGGGATGTGTAAAATATTGTCCAGGTATTTTTTGAAAGACAAGGAAAAACTGTGAAACAGTTCAAAAACAATCGTCCGGGTATGAAGTGGTTTAAAAATTTTCTTAGGCGCAATCGTGAGTTAACGGTCAAAATGTCGGAAAATATTAAACGTGTAAGGGCAGCTGTGTCGCGGGAGACTGTTCGGGAATATTTTAATAACTTAGAAGCTACCCTGGAGGGTGTACCAGCATCTCATATCATCAATGATTATGATGAGACAAATTTCACAGACGATCCAGGTAACACTAAGGTTATAGTGAAACGCGGCATTAAACATGCTGATAGAATCATGGACACTTCGAAAACATCAGTAAGTGTCATGGTGGCGACTGCAGCTGATGGAACTGTCTTACACCCCTATATTCTGTACAAGGCAAAATATGTATACCCAGGTTGGATGGAAGGGGGAGTTGCTGGGGCAGAATATAACAGCAATGCAACCGGTTGATTCGACGCAGTCGTCTTCAGTGATTGGTTTCGCAAAATCATTCTGCCATATGTTAGAACGCCTTCCAATAGAAACCCCATAGGTGACAACTTATCTAGCCATCTAATATTGGTTGTCGTTGAGGAGTGTGCTCGATATAATGTAAGATTCACCCCTCTACCTCCCAATTCAACTCATCTGAGTCAGCCACTAGATGTGGCTTATTTTAGGCCACTCAAGGGTGCGTGGAGGAATTTTTTGGAAGAATAGAAGAAAAAAAATCGTGGAGTTATCCCAAGAATTCCCTCGATTCCTCGCAAAAGCATTTGAAATTGTTGGAGCTAACAATGCAAAAAATGTCATAGCTGGTTTTCAAGCACGTGGCATAGTTCCATTTAACCCAGAACGTGTGCTCCAGGAAATTCCTCAGCGAAATAAAGCTGAAGAAAATAATGAGATGTTTGAAAGGTCCTGGACTGACGCCTTCACAAACCAGCTAAAAGAATTGCGACAAGGATCATCTGGCACGCAAAAGCGCCCTGGGGGTAAAAGGATAAATATACAGACTGAAAAAAGTGTTAATCCCAGTGGTATTGATGGCAACAACAATGAAAACATTCTTCCGGAAGACAGTGACAGTGACGATAGCTTAAATGTAAGCATGGAATCAAAGTGGGTGATTTTGTGCTCATCGAATTTGTCACACAAAAAAACCCTCGATTATTCACAGGAAAAGTCGAGAAAAAGGTGGATGACAACCTCTTAACCGTAAAATTTTTAAGAAGAGTACCTACTCACAAATTTCTAATAAAAGGGCATACGCAAAATGAAGGCGATGGCGCCCACTCCATTATAACAAGACGTATAAAAAGATCACTAAAATCTGACCCTATACCTTCACCAGATCAGAAGTATGTTACCCTGATTAGAACAAACAACATCAATAAACCCTATGAAGTACATGAACTAACTTTTGAATGGTTTTATGACCTAAAAACGCTGGCTTCTGAAATGATAAATAATTTTTTTAAAAATACAGAAAACGAAAATTTTAAAGTAACTGAAGCTAAAATTGTACAAGTTCGAAGAAGCTCACCTGATGCATTTTTCTATCAAAAATCTTATAGAGAGATGAAGATTTTCAAAAAGTTGAAATAGTGAAAATGCCTACAAGAAGTAGCAAAGGCATAAAATTCTTTTCCAAGCCAAATCTCAATGTAACCCTAGAAAAAGCTTATCAGCACAAAATGTCAATTTCCGAGAAAATAAAAAGTGGATTACTTTGTTTGGTTAAAAAAAAAACTATTCCCAAATTTTATGAGGGTTTTATAAAAATTTGTAACTGATTATTCCTGTTAAAATAGGTCTGTTCGCACAGAAATCACAAACCAGTCAGAGTGAATTTCATTGGTTGACTAGTTTTTGACTGTTTTCAACCAATGAAATTCGCTTTGACTGGTTTGTGATTTCTGTGCGAACAGACCTAATAATTCAGGAATCAAGATATAAAGGTTTTCTTTACCTAAAATGCATTTTATTTTAGTACCTGGGGGGGTTTATTTGAAATATGCAATTCAAATTCGTCGCATTTTTTAGCATTGAAATACCGGCAAAAATTGCGACTTAGTCAGACGTATTTGAATTGCACATTTCAAATAAACCCCCCCTGGTGTTTTAAATCGTAAACCAGATTTTAGCATACTTTTCTTTGGAACAGTGACTCATCTTACTTTTTTTTTGGTAATAACAACATATTCTGAACAAATTTTTAAAAATTTCATAATTTTTAAAATGATGAAATACTTATGGCTATCATCTATTTCCATAAGAAATAAAACCCTCTGTTAAAGTCAAATTTAATATCCTGTAAAAAATAAAATAAAATTGCTCCCCTGAAAAATTACATTTTTTGAAATGTGTCACTATTCTGGAGAACCAGCGCATAATATGCAGACGTTTTGATGATAACGAAGCCCTAGCGAATATTGAATTAGAATTGGAAGAGGTAAGAATTATGAATGTTGGTAACCCGGAGCCATATCAGAATCTACCTAAAAATTTCAATGAGGCAGTGGCCAAAAGGAATAGAATTGCAAACACTTTAAATCATCTACCATTATAGTTTCAGTACCTTTGTATTAATTATGTAATGTAGGACTATTTATGTGTTATGCCTTACATTAGATGCTATTGGCAACCTTGCAGTAGTTGGCAATTGATTCTAGTTTGGCAGTGGATACAGGTCCGAAAATTCGGATCTCTAGTGTTCATACTAAAGTTCCGATAATTCTCGGATTTTCAATTTGTATATTAGGGTTCCGAAAATGGATCTTCAGTGGTATTATTGAAGATCCGAAAATAGATGTTTATCTCTAATTCTGTCGGAATTAAGGAATATTATACCATTTCAATAAAATTGATAAAATGCTTGCATTTTTAAGGATTTATACTAGAAAAAATGGATCCTGTAATCCTTTTTATGTAGAATAACTAATCAAATTTACTCGAAAATATTTGGTTGGTGCAATTTCAAACAGAAAAGTACAAAAAACAAAACTAACCCACATAACAGTGAAAGAACATTCATATTCTCAGAATATTCCCTCAAAGTGCTTCTTGGAATGTTCTTTTAGGAATGTTTAATAAACATTCTAAGATTGTTTCGATTGAAATATTCATTTTTGAACGTTCTATTTATGTACTAGGAATGTTACTTCTACGCAACTACCTGAAAGATTATGCTAAGAACCTACTTTATATAACATTATTTGAATATTCTCATACGAACAATATTATAATGTACCCTAAAAAATGTTCTTTCGGCTAATATCTCTATCAAGTATTAAGAATATAGGTACCTACCAAGTTGTGCTGAGAAGTTTATGTAGGTAGGTAACCATGTTAAGAATATTTTAATATTGTTCACCTAATTATCTAGAGTACCTATTCAAAAATCTTAATTGAACAATTAAACAATATTGCTCTATCTAGAATCTATCAAGAATATTATAGGTATATCCTTTTTCTTCAGCTTTGTAGAACTTTCAAGAGAGGGAGCCACGCGCTTTTAAAGATCAACATCTTGCCTAGCGTTTGAATCACCTTGGTGTGCTTACCGCGACGAGAACGTAACAAGCTCGAAACCGGAGCTTTGTTTAAACACTTGTGTTTTCCAGAGAAGTTTTCCAACAACTTTGTCATTGCCTTTAATATAAAAGGACTGAAAGGAGCATTATTTGGAAGCGAAAATTAACATTCCAAGTATATCCCTAGAATCAAACATGAATGTTATGTCTAGGATGCATATTGAGAATAATATATGTGGATTGTGGATATATTTTAAGAATATTTCAAGCATATTGGTAAAATATTCTTTTGAGAACATAACTATGATGTCATAGAAACATTCTTTGAATGTGAGAATATACATTTCAAGCATATTTTTAGAATCAAACAGAAATATTCTTTTCAGGATGTACTGAGAATCTCATAGGTATATTATTGGAATATCCTAATGGATTTCGCAGGAAGTTCTTGGGTATTGCAAACAGTATTTCTACAATCTTTTCTTAGAACATTCTCAGGACATTCGCAATGGTTTTGGCGAACATTCTAGGCACATTCCTCCTAAAAAAGAACAACTAACCCAATACATTCTTATGCTCGTATTACATCTGTGTATTTTTCCGTGTATTTATTCATGTAGTTCAGGGTGAACACCGAAAAACTTCAAACCCAACATAAACCAGCATTATGAATAACAAAATAATGTTGGCACCCTGAACTACATGAATAAATACACGGAAAAATACACTGTAATACGGGCTTTAGGTTGCAATTTTGTTATGTGGGAAGTACCTTTTTATTTTTTTAAAACATTACATAATTAAAAATAAATATTTCTTCATTTTAAGGGTTGATAGGAAAAGAGGTGTGAGGTGTGATTTAGTTCCTTCTGCACTGCATGCAAAACCAGACTTTCTTACTAGAAGGCAGCTTTGTTACTGAACAACACACTTTATGTTTGGGTACACCGAAGACATGAATCACACCGTAAGCAATCTTCATGTATCACTTTGTTACATAAACTACGCGTCAATCGAACTCGAACACCCCCATTTTTGGCCACTTTTTGAAAAGCTATAACTCAAAATCTAGCAGGCCGATTTTGTTAAAATTTTCAAGAGTGAAAGGATGGTCTAATTGCTATTTAATTTTCAGTTCTTAACAGATATCCGGCTACCTGCTAAAAGATAGAGGGTGAAACATAAGTTCGCGATTTGTAACGTGCCTAAATTAATGTAAAATTACCTTATCAAAATTAATCCATTGTTTTGTAAATTTTCTATATCAAGGGCAATTTTTCCATTAACTGTACCTTCCTTCATAATCAAATATCTTAATAAATCCTAGATACTTTCGCTATAGAATCAAATATTATTAATTATTTACATATTTGCCGAAAATTTATAATTTCTAGCTTGGGATCAGCTGTTTGAGTAAACAAGTTGTTTTTGAGATCGATGATCTTTCCGGTTAATAATTTTACCGGTTCAATGTTGGTTAAATTCGTTTGAAAGCGCCTCGCCGTACGAAAGTATTTATGGGCGCGACATCTATCTATTTATTAGCTTATCTCTTATAATTTTGGTATTTTTCTGTAATTACCTCCGTCTCACAAGTTTGCAATTTCAATACTGAGGGCACTAAAATCTTTAGTATTGATATCTTGGGTATCGACTTTTGATCGATAACAATTTCACTTAAATTAATTTTTTTTCACTATTGTTACTAATTGTTGCTACTATTACATTTAGTTTTGTCCTATTTGTTAATATCTAGAGTTGGTAGTGGTTTTTGGCACGTTTTAACTCCTTCCACATCTCCTTGGCAAAATATTTTATTTCCAGAATCAGTATCGATTGTCATATTTTTGCTCTATTCCTGGCCAAAATTTTATGAAGTTCAATGTCAAGTGCACCATTTCGCTATGGGAGGTGACTTGTAGAATTTTTGTAAGAAAGGTGTTCTTTTTACATCCAGCTTTCAATTGGAAAAGAGATCAGGGTTAAATAAGTAGTTACCTTTGCCTTTAAGTCTACCCTTTGGGGATTTGGACCCTGCATCTCACAAGTATTAAGTTACAGTGCTTATCTGTTGCGTTTTTGCCTTTGAATCTGTAACTTAAATCGTCGTTGTACGGATTTTCAACCAATTGTGCCTGGAAGTGGAAGCCATTTTGGTACCGCAGACCTGAGTACCATTATCTTGCCAGAAAACCCTGTGGGACAGGTAATATTATATTAATGTATTTATTTTATATGACAATCGACAATATATTCTGTTAAATTGCCTACACCTTTTTCCCTCAGAACTAATTTGAGGTCTAATTTTATTCAAAGAATGTTGTCACATGGTTTGATTTCAATTACCACGTTTCCATAGTTTTCAATCAGTTATTTTAAAAGAAAAAAGATTTAAGAGTTCTTTTTACAACAGTATTTCCTTCTTAGGGTTTTTCTATCTGAGGTTTTCTCTCCGTCTGAGAGTTAAGTACGTTACGGTCCCATTTACCCCACCGAATTGCTGCTTGGTAGAAATTCAAGTCCATCCATTGGATTCCACCATTAACCGGTCTCACCAAGCCAATCCCTGAGACCTGCTCATTTCATCAAACCCTGAGTGAGAACCAAGGAGTCAGCAGCTGTTTTGTGGTATCGTAACTTAACAATTGATCATAATTATTACCTTTTACCTTTTACCTTTCATTCTCTTACCTTTTTTTTATAAATTTAAATTTGTACGTTTAGTAACTTAGTTTTTGTGTTGATAATATTTGTCAGGTTGTCAATTGATCAACAACGTATCAACAAACTTATTTATTGAATTTTTCTCAAGCCAGTTGACTTAAATTCCATTTTTAATTAACGTAAATTCCATTTATAATTAATTTAGTTGCACTTTTCATAACCTCATTGTCCTTATCTGAACTGCAAAAACTAGATTCAAACCCAACATTTAGATTTAACAGGTGGTTATAATCAACCAAATTCTAGCAATAAACTGTTACATGATTCCATAACAATTTGATTGAAAGTGTAAACCAGAGTGATATCACAAATGGTACTAATATAGCAAACCGGTTTATATAATATATTGGATTATTGACACTGAATTATTTTATATTGACTCGAACCCAGATTACTCTTGTAATTTTTTTTTAAGCAACTAATGCCGAACTAACTTTAGTTTTTCTTACATCCGAATTCGGGTCAATAGTTACTAATATCTAGGTTGGGTTGTTGATTTATTATAGGATTTAACCGTTATTTAACTGAAGTGCTTATTATGAAAATTTACGTTTAATTGAGGTATTACTTTATTGCCTATGCATTTAATTCATATTGTTCAACTGACTTGAGTTTGATATTGAGCTACAGTTTTTAATTTCAACTGATTTGTTGACTTTTCATATTTATTACCTGAGTATTAAACAACCGATAATTATCTAATTCATTTATGCTGACAGATTGTCGAGCAATTGCTGTATTTTTGTTAAGTAAATTTAGCTCTTGAATCTTAATATATATTTGTTTCATTTGACTCTGGAAGCTCACTCTTGACTACCAACCAGTGGCGTTACTTTGATTGAACTGAATATTCACTGGTTAATTATTTATTTATTTTATTTTATTTTATTTCATTATTTTGTTTTATTTTATTTTATTTTTTTTTTATTTTTTTTTTTTTTTTTTTTTTACGGATATGCGCACTCGCAAGGAAATGTCCTATCACGCTCGAGAAGCGGCAAGTGCGCGGAAATGTCGGTGTATGTTGGTCTTGAAACGGTTCGGGTTGTAACCTGCAGGGAAAACCGTCGCAGGGAGTTTATTCCATAGCGATGCTGTTCTCCAGAGATATGAATTCTGATATAATGAGGTTCTTGGTGCCTCTAGTTTGACAGTAAATTCCTGGTTACCGTCTGTTTGACGGGTTCGCCTGGTAGGTGCTACTCTCGGTGGAATCATACGTGCCAACTCTTCAGAGCATTTTCCGTGATAGTACCTGTAGAAGAGAGATAAATCGCCCACAGATCTGCGATGTTCGAGACCATCCAAGTTACGAGTAAGTGCGGGGTCATAGATCAGCTTGATAGCTCGTTTTTGTACGGTATTCAAAAGCATTAAGGTATGTTTGGGTGCTGCACTCCATATATGTGAGCAGTACTCCATAGTTAGTCGAATCTGGACTTTGTAGAGTGTCAGCAATTGGCTTGGTGTGTACAGATGTCTTGTACGAAATAGCACCCCCAGCTTTTGGGAGGCCCTTTTAGCAATATCTGCCACGTGACTGTGCCAAGACATGTTGGTCTCTGCAGTAACCCCCAAGATGTTCAACTGACTCTGTAATGTGACATCACTTCCAGATAGCATGATGTTTGGCTCACCGGTGCTGGTCTTTTTTGAAAACAGAGCTGCTTGGGTTTTCTGCGCGTTGAACTATACAAGGTTTTTGTTACCCCAGTCCTCTATTATCTCCAGGTCGTTATTTATCTGCGATATTTGAGTTAGTCTAAGATGATTGAATTCACGTGCGGAAAGACCTGTGGGTGGTATGAGTGAGGAGACTACATTGCCATCGTCTGCAAAGCAATAAAGTGGATTTACTGTTTTATCTATGAGGTCATTTATGTAAATCAGGAAAAGAGTTGGCGAAAGGATTGCTCCCTGTGGCACACCAGCATTTATTTGGTAAGAGTTGCAGTTCTGGCCATCCAGTGCAACATAAATGGATCTGTCCTTTAGGAAACTTTCAAACCAAGTGCAAAGTTTCGGCGATAATCCCATTGCTTTGAGCTTGTTGAGCAGATTTTCATGCCAAACTTTGTCGAATGCTTTAGATATATCTAAGGCAATTGTTCTTGTTTCACCCCGCAACTCAATCGCTTTTTGCCATAAGTGAGTGACGTATGTAAGTAAATCGCCAGTTGACCTATATTTTCGAAATCCGTATTGCTTATCGTTGATAATTTTGTACTTTTCCAAGTACTTGGTTAGGTGATTGTTCACAACTCTTTCCATTACTTTTGATATCACCGGAAGTAGAGCAATTGGTCTATAGTTTAACGGATCTGTCTTTTTTCCTTTCTTTGGAATGGGTTGTACTGCGGCAGACTTCCATGATGATGGATATACTCCTTGCCTGTAAGACAAATTGAATAATTTTGCGAAAGTTGGGGTGAGTTCGTTGGCGCAATTTTTGAGTACTATTGCGGGAATGCCATCCGGACCCATTGCTTTGTTTGTATCCAGCTTTTTTAGGGATTTTCGTATTTCTCTGTGACAAAAGGGTACCTCTGGCATACTATGGGAAACCCTTTCAATGAACGGTGGAGTTTTTCCGTTTGGCACTGTTAGGTTGGAGTTGGAGGAAAACATTTGGGCAAGCATATTGGCTTTTTCCTCTGATGTTGTGGCTAAGTGATTATTTTTATCTGTAAGTGGTGGTATGGATGACTTGGTGAAGTTAGATCCAACAGCTGTTGCAAGAGACCAAAAAGACCTAGAACTACTTGGACAATTCAGCAACCTGTTTTTTATTCTTTGATTGTATGTTTCTTTAGCGGAGTCAATAGTAATTTTGCAACTATTTCTGGCTTCTACAAATTCTGTGTGGTTTTGAGCGGTTTGTTGTCGTTTCCAAAGGTTATATGCTCTGTGTTTTTTCTGTACAGCCGTTTGACACTGGCTGTTGAACCAAGGTTTTGCATTAGCTCTACGTTTAGTTGTATGTGGGATATATGCGTCCATTCCAGATAAGATTACTTGTGTTATTTCATTACAGCAAATAGTGGGATCAGCTGTTTTAAAGCAAACCTCTTGCCATGGAAAATCCAGGTAATACTGTTTTAGGTCATTCCATTTTGCCGATTTATAGTGCCACATTTTACGAGGAACTGGTTGTAGGCTTGGTGGGATGAGCATTTCGCACTTTGTTATTATAAGTTTATGATCGGACGAACCAAGTGGAGCATCTACTTGAATTGTGTACGAGTCAGGATTGGTGGTTAGGAACAAGTCTAAAAGCGCTGCAAATTCGCCCCTTTCTGAGATACGGGTAGGTTCATCGACAAGCTGCGTTAGACCACAACTTATGGCAAAAACTTCTGCTTTTCTGCCTTCCTTATCTGTTTTGTTGTGGTGTTTCAGCCAGGGTATATTGTGGACGTTGAAATCGCCTAAAAAGACAATTTCCGCCTGTGGATAGTTTGACTGTATACTATCACAGCTTTCGGATAATGTCGCGAAAAAGTTTTGGTAATCGGTGTTACTTGGCGGTCGGTAGAGGCAGCAGATAAACTTGGTCGATGACTTTGAGGTGAATTTTAGCCATATGATATCAAGGTTCGCTGGTTCTAGCTTCTCCTCTCGATGACATGAAAGGTCATTTTTAATGTACACACAGATCCCAAAATTATGTCGAAATCGGTGGTGTAGGTCATATCCGGGATAAAGATAGTTCACAATAGGTGTTGCAGAACTGATTTTAGTTTCAGTGAGAACAAGGATGTCAGGTCTTTGTTCTTCAAGATGTTGGTGAACTGAATTCATATTTGTACTTATTCCTCTTATATTGCTAAAATCAATTCTGAGTTGAGTTTTTGATCTTCTTTTTATATCTTTGCATGAAGGACCCCCACGATCACCCGACGCCCGGAGATCCGAGTGGTCGGGTATTTTACCTCCGGAATATTTTGATCCTGGAGGCGCCATCATGCTATCTGTTACTCATTGTTGGAACCGGACTGCCAGCGCAGTAGCGAAACGTGGTGATACCACTTAGCGCTACTCAATTCTGGCATGGTGGTATCTCACCGGTCGACGCCCAATGAGTAAAAAGCGTCTACCACCTTTAAATTGTTTTGCCTGTATCATAATATCTTGGTCTTTGGGTCCAGCCAACAGCCTGGAGAATACTGGCCATTCTGTCCAAGGTCAGTGGCGCCCATAAAAAAAACCACCCCTACTCTCCGTATTCAATTTCTGAGCTAGGGCTAAATTTGCAACGTCCTAGACATCCAATAGACCAATTCTTTTAATTTCGTAATTTCAATTTATTTTAATTAAATTTCACATTTTATTCATTTTAACAAAAAAAAACGTAGCAAATTTCTTGGCGCCCAACGTGGGGCTGCCGTTTTATAAAAGAGGAGATCTCTTTTCACTTTTCTGGCTTATCCATATTTTTATGTTTCTTCCAAACTTTAAAAAAAAAAAAAAAGTTTTTTTTTAAATTTATTTATATTTCAAAGTACGTCCGTTGTGGTCACTTAGAGTGTGTAACTAAGAGTCAAGTGATTCTGAGCTTACGTATACCTATATATTTTCTAAAAATTTTGATACGTTGATTATATTGATATTTAGTGATATCATATTTTATTGACAGTTATACGTATTTACTTTATCTTGGTTCTGCATTTTACTTAATTTTTTTTTCTCATTAGCTATTTGTGTTGGTTCATTTAGACATATTTGCACTCATATTACACAATGGATTATAAAATGAACATTAATTCTCTCCGAAGGAAAATGCTTGTGCATGAACTTGTAGTCCGTGGCATTGCTGTTGATGGTTCACAAACTGTAGATAAACTCAGGTCAATCTTGCGTCCTTTGTTGAAATTGGAAAAGACTGGGAACCTTAATATTCCTGCGTATAGTTTGGTGTTTGCTGATGAAAAGGTCGAGATCAGAACTCTTCTGGCTGACGCCCTTGCAGCAGTTGGTTCACTTTCCGAAAATGGAGAGAATAAATTTTATTCAACTCAGTCTCGGTTGGTTCATCTCTTGAACCGAACTAACAGAGTCCCTATTTCCATTTTAACCCCTCAAGAACAGAGTGAAAGAGCGAACCTTTTGATTGAAATTCTAGCTGCTTTGGATTTACTTGAACATACGTCCCGGCAAGATCCCGAATTGAGCCGTCGCCTTAATTTTCATGATTCTGATGAGGAAGTGCCTGCTCGTTCAACTCCTCACAGTTCCACTCGTCTTCCTGCTTTTGTTCCGACACCACAATCCTCAATGTCCCAAAATATTGAGATATGGAATTTGAAATTTTCTGGGGATAGCAAAAAGCTCACTATTCACAACTTCCTAGAGAGAGTTACGGAGTTAAGATTGGCTCGTAACTTATCCGAAAAACAAATCTTCGATTCTGCTATCGATCTTTTTGTGGGCAAAGCTCTAAATTGGTTTCGAGCCAATAGAACCAGATTCAATGACTGGATTGGTTTGTCAGAACTTTTACGACGACATTTCGAACCACCTGACTACAAGTCAAGGCTTTTTAAAGAGATTTTGGATCGAACACAGGACACTTCTGAGAGCATTATCGACTATTTGTCATGCATGCAGGCTTTGTTCAGACGCTATGGTACGTTGACCGATGATGTTCAACTTGAGATTCTTAGTCGGAATTTGTCTCCATTTTATTCCACCCAATTACCTAGTGTGGCGACAATTACAGAACTCGGAGGAGGAATGCCTCAAGTTAGAAACGAAAAAGTATCGTGTTGACAGTTACGTCCCGCCTTCTCGAAAGCGTCAGCAATTTGTTGAGCCCGATTTTTCTTTCATAGGAGTTGAAAGTTCCAATTCCCAACCTGAAACGCCATCTTACTCTTATTCAAATTTTAATAAACCAGACTTGTCAGTTGCTGAAGTTTCAGCAGAGCGTCGAAATCCAGAACAATCGAGTAAACCTTGCTGGAATTGTCAGAAAGTAGGCCATTACAATCGAAATTGTCCAGAACCTCGTAGGACTCACTGTTATCGTTGTGGAGCCCCTAATGTTACTGTTAGGACATGTGGGAAATGTTCGGGAAACGAACCCCGAAGGAATCGTTAGGCCGTACTGTTCCTTCTTGCTTCAGCCTTTCGGCCAATCCAATAGATTTTCCAAATAAGACCCTCATAGACTACATTGTTTCTCATGCCCAAGGTGATCAACGTCCTTATTTACAAATCGATATTATGGGTTATCCTTCACTTGGACTTTTGGACTCTGGAGCCAGCAGGACTATTGTTGGTTTGCCTGGTTATGAGGTACTTTTATCTCTCGGCTTCAAATTAATCAAACAACCGTATTCATGTACAGTCGCAAATGGTCAGGTCTGCAAAAGTTTAGGCTATATGCAGGTACCGATAACTTCAATGGGCAGAACACGCATTGTGGACATATTAATCCTTCCTGAGCTTGCTCATAAACTCATTTTGGGTATCGACTTTTGGAAGTCAATGGCGATTATTCCCGACCTTCGACAAGACGTTTGGCAATTTTCAGAGGATACTGATCACACGGAAATTTTGAATAACTAATCAAGAATAATCTTTATATTTTTCATGATTGGACACATCCTAACAACACAACAAGATTCAAAACCGAACTGTCAAAAAGCACTGGGGATCAAATAGGACTACAATATCATAAAACAACACACCTATTAAAATAGAGGAGAATAATCGTCCTTTATCATGAGTCACCTAAGGAAAGGACCGAGGTTAGAGATTGGTACCTTGAGTGTCATATCAAATACCAAATCTTTTTCACAAAAGTATGTAACAGACATTAGATACAACACATAGAAATCAGACGAGCTAGACTTATACGTATTAAGTTCCGACACCCTAAAAGTCAAGAGTGCCTGGTGTCGACTAGCGTTGTACGAGATAGCGCATTTCTACGACGTTCCATTAACTCCTGCTGGTGATAATATAACAAAACGAAAATTGGTCAGGTCGATTGTCGCAATGCTTTGCCTGTTAGGTACACCAAAAAAGATCATGGACTGTGAAGAACTTGCCAATTCGTTAAAGGAGGCAGGCATAGAATTGCATTATCACGAAATATCTGCTGTAGAATCAGTGGCGTTGAAGAGTCATCATTATAATCATTTGAAGAAAACATTAAAAGCTGGGGGCGTATGGAATCAACTGAGTACAGAGCCAGAGGGGCCTCTCGTGATGATGGCAGTAATCATCTTAACTATAGTTAAACAGCTCAACAACGCCAATGCATCCGGGTAGATCAAGAACAGAATCCGAACATTCAGTGGGAGTGTTGGTGAGCAGAAGTGGAAAACTATATGGGAGGCAGACTACTACCCATATACTGAGTATCTGACTATGCTAAATCAGTTCATGGGAGCTCAATTCAGTATCAGGAAAGATGTATTCAAGATTATAAATACAATCAGCAGAGATATCACTTCATCTGCTATAACAAACGCATGCAAAGATATCATACAACTGATGAGAGGTGCAGAGATGGATCATCTAGTCTTGATAGATACTTACCTTATGAGAAGATACCCAGAGCTTAAAGGGATGCATGTACTGCGCGATCTTGACGATCAGTACGCAAGAGTCATCAAAAGGCTACAAAAAGAGGAAATTGAAGATGTTCTGTATCTGAAACTATTGAACAGCAAAGATGATACGGCTGAGTTCAATCGTCACAACTTCAAGGCCGCCGCCATTGTTGCTACAACCTGTGCCCCATTTGATGACTCTTCTTTTGACAATTACTATATGGATCAATCTGACTCTTCAAAAGAGTTATCTGACCTAGTAACTGCATATCTAACACATAGGAGAATACTGGCCATTCTGTCCAAGGTCAGTGGCGCCCATAAAAAAACCCACCCCTACTCTCCGTATTTAATTTCTGAGCTAGGGCTAAATTTGCAACGTCCTAGACATCCAATAGACCAATTCTTTTAATTTCATAATTTCAATTTATTTTAATTAAATTTCACTTTTTATTCATTTTAACAAAAAAAACGTAGCAAATTTCTTATGCGAAAGTTTGGGTTTACCCCATTCTGCTGGAGGGAGGGTTAGGTAGATTTTTGGTATGAAGTTTAGAAGAGTACCTTAGTACCTCGAGACGTTTTTGAGATTTTTTGAATATCGCAGCCGACTACGATTTTATGTAAAATATAGCTATTGACGTCATTATTTATTTTCGAAAAAAACACTACAAGAATGGCGCGTGTGAAAACACACTTAGAACATATTATACAGGGTCATACAAAAATATATAGGGTGTTCTGACACGAGTTTCCGGATGTTTTTCTCAATTTAAACGAAAAGGAAACTAGGAAATATTTAATACTTTATAGCAATAAGTAACATAATCGTTCACAATTGTACGTGAAATGCAGTATCCAACAAATGGTCACCACGACTTCTCTCACAGCACACAATTTTTTTGCCAAAATTTTCGTTGGTATCTCACGATTAATTCGCCGAATCTCACTCTTCCAAACAACTTGTTATCAATAAAGATATTGCTGTAAAATTTCTGCCTCTCCAAACATTAATCCTAATCTGCTAACAGTGAGCGTGTTTTGTGTAGGGCCAAATATGGCAATAACCTGACCATTAGTACCCGATTTTTTGCAGGTAAACCTAACCAGTAGCTCTTCTGAAGAAACCGTAATAAACCAACTATCTTGGCCAAATATGGCAATTACCTGACCATTAGTACCCGATTTTTTGCAGGTTAACCTAACCAGTAACTCTTCTGAAGAAACCGTAATACACCAACTATCCTTTAGGAGCAGAATGGGGTGAACCCAAACTTTCGTAAAGAAATCGCCAACTTATGTTTCACCCTGTATCTTTCAGCAGGTGAATGGAAATCTGTTAGCGAATGGAAATTAATTAGCATTTAGAGCAGCCTGTCTCTCCTGAAAATTTAAACAAAATCGGCCAGCTAGATTTCGAGTTATGGTCTCACAAAAAGTGACGAAAAATTGGGGTGTTGAGTTCGATTGATGCGTAGAAATTCACCTGATCGTCATTCTACCGCTTGCATATTCAAAAACGCGTTGGTATTCTGCATACACATTGATGTTTTTGTTCGCGCGTTCATGTATGTGCGTACATGTTTTCAGACATCCCCGTCTGTGTGTAACCGCCTTTACACATAAATCCCGGTACCGTTCTTCGTTCATAATTTCTCTCATTAAAATTACCAGTTCAGATAGAAATGAAACAGGTCTTGGTAGCTCAGTTGGTTAGAGCGTTACACTGGAAGTTCTCGTCCGGTATTCATATCGAACGGGTGCTCTATTGCTGCAGCGCATAAAATAAACAAACCTTTTTATAACGTTTCAGTGAGTGAAATTAAAGTTTTTTGTCGGCACATTCCGCTCGCGGAATGTGCCTAGAATTTTGCCAGTTTTCCACGCCAAAATACATCGCCGGGTAAGTGCTGGTATAGCATTACCCAGAGTTTCTCCGGGGCTTTCGCCCCAACCAAGTTTGAGCCTTCTAGGCCAAATCCAATTTTCCGATTTTTTTGTGAATAAATTCCACAAACTTTATAAACCAGCCACAGCAGAAACAAGTAAGGGTTCCTGACAACACAAGTCAGAACCCTGAAAAAAGTGAGGGCAAGTCTATTTTTACTATCAATCGACGAAAAGTGAGGGACGAGAACATATACTAAACAAATTCTCACCCAAAGTCAGGGCACGTCCGCTCGTCCGCTCCTACTAAATAAGTAAGGGGACTTCGACATAGACGAAATTGAACATTTTTCTAACTAAAGTCAGGGCACGACATCTCCTTACAAAGTAAAGTAAGGGATGTTCAAAACCAGCGAAGGTCCAACAAAGTTGGGGCACTTTTCACCTCACAACTTGTTCCTAGAACAAGTGAGGGGACCTAGCACAGTTGGGGCACGCCAGCCGCCCCAACTTATTTTTGTGAAAAGTGAGGGTACACCGCACAACAAGGGCCTCCTTAGAAAGTAAGGGGACTACCTAAGTGAGGGCACGCCCGCCCGCACAAGCATTTCCTCTTCAACAAGTAAGGGGACGCACGAAGCAGCAGCAAACAAAGAAGTCAGGGGACGCTTCCCCACATGTAAGGGGACGTCCAACATGGCAACAGGAGGTACCCGAAGTAAGAGCACGTCCGAAATGGGGGCAAGCGATGATGTTTCCAATGAATCTGATACGGGAAGTGTGATGAGCTACACCTCCACCATCTCAACTAAAAGAAGCACCCCTAAGGTCAAGGAGAAACTTGAAAACCAGGCAGAATCCTGCAAAGACTGCCAAAGACATCTCAACTTCATCGAACAAAAGAATGAGGATGAAGTTAGAGAATATATTGAGACTATGATTGCCCACCTCAAAGTCACTAATAGATATACAAAACCAAAACCGGCCACCAGAAGGAGACTCACAAAAAGCCCGGAAAAAAGTAATAAGATCATGAAGGGTAGTGGGGCTCTGCCCAAACAGCCCCTTCGACCACCTACTCCTACAACAAGTGAGGGCAGACCCCCCTCACCCATGGGGGCTGGCTTCGGCAATCTTTTCAACGTGCCAACTAAAAACCAATTCCAGGTCCTAGAGGCAAAAGACCCAGAACCCCCAACGAACACCCTGGATAACTCGAGGGAGGAGATTAGGGCCAAAGCAGCCCAAGCTACCCCACCAAAAGCGCCTACAGCCCCAATCACAGGCAAAAAATCCCTCCCCCCACCCAATAGCTATCCGGGGAAAATTGAATAACCACAAAAGGTTCCTGGAAATGGCGGAGACAATTATCTCGGAGCCGCTGGAAATGAAATACGCCAGGAACTCCGTCATCATCTACACAAAGAAGGCTACAGATCATAGCAGTATGGCTCGGCACCTACAGAACGATGGTGCCGAGTTTCATACCTACACCATGCCCACAGAAAAAACGCACGCCTTCGTGCTTAGAAAAATGAAAGGCAATTATACAACGGTAGAGATGAGGGAGTACCTGGCGGACAGGTATGCCTTGAGGACCAAAGAAATTTACCTCATGAAGAACACGGGGGAGGACAACCCACTGTACCTGGTGGTGACAAGTGCTGACTGGACATTGGCCAAACTGCGTGCCAACATTAAAACTATATTCGCCTCCAGAGTACAGTGGGAAGAACGGAAGAACAGAAAGGAGATTTCCCAATGTATCAGATGCCAGGCCTGGTGACACACTATGACAGGATGTCATCGCTCCAGCAGATGCTCAAAATGCGCAGAAGCGCATATGACAGCCGACTGTCCCAACAGGGATAGGCAGTCGGTCTGCGTTAATTGCAACGGGGGACACCGGGCAATGTCGACTAAATGCCCGGTGTACAAATATAAGAAGCAGCTGCTGGATGAAAGAAACGCTCCCAGGCCTGTCTATGTTCCTGCCCCGCAACCTCAAAATCCAGCCTGGGGCCGAAGAGTGGCTCAGGCTCCAAGATATCAGCCGACACAACAACAACAGAGACCACCACCGGGTCAAAGACCCCCACCACCACCACAGTTCGCCTACGACAGGGACTTCCCCAGCGGACTTGTGCGCGAACGCGGTGTGCGTGAGACCGCAATCGTACGCGAAGTGCGCGAACCCTTGGCCGATCGTGCTGGCCAACAGGCCACTGTCAAACACTTGGAGACGTTCAACGCGTTCCAATCCAAATTTGCCCGCCTTGACGCGTTGGTAAATATGGACGGCATGATGCGGGCATTGGACCACTATATTGGCATGCTCGAAAGATGCAAAGATGAGGTGGAGATGTTTAACGCCAGTCGCTTATTCTTTGTTTCAGATATAAAAAAGTTCCAAATAAGTCGCATTCAGACTAATAACGTGGAACGCTAACAGCCTCAACGGCAAACTAGGTGAGCTCATCCACTTCCTTCATCACGAGAGGATCGACATCGCTGTAGTCGTGGAAACATGGCTGGGGGATGGAGATCGTCTCGTGGTGAAAAACTACTCCTGCGAACGCTCTGACAGAGCCGGCCGCCGCGCCGGCGGTGTGGCGATATTGATCAGGAACTCAATCGCATACAAGCGGATGCCACAGTGGCACAGTGCCATCGAGCACGTGAGCATCCAGCTTGCGAATGGCGTCCTACAACGCCCCGCGGACCCGTCTGTCAGTAGCCAACCTAACTCCGTTCTTCCCCCAAAACTCTCGCTCCTTGTTGCTTGGAGACCTAAACGCCAGACACAGACTTTGGCGGAATCATAGAGGAAATACCAATGGTATGATCCTAAATGATTTCGTCAATGACCGACCGGAGTTGATACTCCTCAGTACTGAATCGCCTACCCATTATCCTAGCAATAACATGACACCGACATACATCGACCTTGCCCTCAGCAAAGGACTCAGGGAACTTTCTGATCTCGTTACGATCAACGCCCTGAGCTCGGACCATCTACCTGTCTTCTTCACCTGGGGCGAACTTGATCCTCCCCGCCCACAAGTTCGTCCAAGTTATAAAAACTTCAATTGGCCCCTGTTTCGGCAGAATCTCAATACCCGTACCCAAGTTCCTGGTAAAATTGACACCGTAGACGCTCTTGAGCAAGAGGTGACAACCTTGACCAGGAACATCCAGCAGACCCGAACTCCCCTTGCTAACCGGGTAACTGTCCATCAAGGCCGTGACGAGCTCTCTCGAGAGCTCATAGATCTTCTTTCACTGAAGAATCGCACCCGGAGGAGGTGGCAACGCCTCCGAAAAGACGAGGATCGCCAACGAGTTCGGGAGCTCGAGGGTGCCATTAAGAATGGCATCAGCGAGCTTCGGAACCGTAAGTGGACAAAAACCCTCCAGAACCTACGTCCTCAAGACAACTCTCTGTGGCGCCTTCAGTCCAAAATGAAGCGGCAAGCTGTGCGTACCCCTGCCATTACTAGTAATGGCAGGGATTGCGTCACTGCCCAAGACAAGGCGGAAGCTCTGGCTTCGTTCATGGAGAGTATTCATTCCGGTCTCCCACCAAACTCCCCTGAACAGGAGGAAATCGAACGTACAGCGACAGCCTTTGCTATTCGGAAATACCCCATCCCCCAGCACTTGCTCGCTGAATTCATTGCCACGCCCGGCGAGATAACATGACTTATCCGCCGGCTCCCAAGCGAGAAGGCCCCCGGACCAGATGGCATCCCATATCGAGTCCTCAAAAATCTCCCGCGTAAAGTTATTATCCAGCTGGTACAAATAACAAACGCAATCCTCAAACTTCAGCATTTTCACTTTCAATGGAAAATTGTTGAGGTGGTTATGATTCCCAAACCTGGAAAAAACCATTCACTCCCATCCTCTTACCGCCCAATCTCCCTTCTAAACTCCTTTGCCAAGCTCGTGGAGAAGTTAATCCTGTCCAGGGTCAACAGGATCGTCGAAAACTTCTCCATACTCCCAAACGAGCAGTTCGGTTTTCGCCCCCGTCACAACACCACTCTTCTTGCAGCCAAAATCTGCTGCGATACTTTCCAAGCGTTCAACAGGCGCATGAACACGACACTCCTGCTCCTAGATATGGAGCGCGCCTTCGATATGGTCTGGCATGCAGGCCTTATCTACAAATTACTCGCAATTTTTAATTTCCCACTACACATCATCTCCCTGATACAGTCTTTCATCAGCGGCCGCACTTTCTGCCTCAAACAAGACGACGCCCTCTCAAACTCCAAACCAATTCAGGCCGGAGTGCCGCAGGGGTCGGCACTCAGTCCGTTGCTGTACTCACTCTATACAGCGGACATTCCAAAATTCCAGAATACAAATCTGGCGCTGTACGCAGATGACACCGCTGTTTACGCTCAATCCTTTTACACACAAGCAACAAAATTTCAGCTAGCCAACCACCTCGCAATTCTTCAACCTTATTACGATAAGTGGAAGCTTGGTGTTAATGGTCAAAAGACTGAGCTCATATGCTTCCATAAGAAGCATACCAATAGCACCATGCCCACCCCACTTATCGTCAATAACATTCCAGTCATTCTCTCCCCAAAAGCCAAATACCTAGGTATCATCTTTGATCAGAGAATGAAATTCCACCACCACGTCTCCCACGCTTTGGCTCGCACCTTCAGTGCGCAGCAGAAATTGTACCCACTCATCGGTCCTAACTCCCCCCTATCGCCAGGTAACAAATTGCTAATTTATAAACAGGTCATAAGACCTATGCTCACCTATGGGGCCCCTGTCTGAAATATAATTTCAAGAACACAGAGGAACAGACTCCAGCGATTCCAAAACCGAATCCTGAGGGGAGTGCTGCCGGAATCCAGGTACGCCAGAATAACGGATATGCATGAGCAAGCATCCATTCCGCTTATATCTGACTACCTGGATGAAATCAGCGATAAGTTCTTTAGACAACAAATTCACGGCTCCTCTTTAACACGCGGAATAACCGCACAGAGATATAATCCAGACAACCCCATAGTACACCTTACGCCTTACAAGAATCTATTGTTCGTCGATTTTAATCTGATACTCGGACGGAATGTGAGCTGGTGGCTCCCTTACATTAGAACGCCAATGGTTACCTGACGTCACACCTGTTTTTGCCATATGAAACACCCCCTCGCTCCTCATACCGCAAGTATCAGTTAAAAATCGATGAACAATACATATCTATTTTGAACCCCCATGAACACCTCCCTATCCCAAACCTGCTAATCACAACGCCAAGTAAAACCCAAACCAATGCGCAGCTAAAATCCTATCTTCAAGACAGAATTAGACAAGTACTTTGGCGCTGGCGCCATCTGCCTTAGCCTAAAGCAGGAGGCTCTGGCAATCCCAACAAAGGTCTAATTTCCATCATCTGTTCTTCGAAAAATTCCAACTGGTCAGCGAGCTAGTGTATAAACATCTCCTTTATCGCTGGCTATGAGGAAATACACTTGTCTAACTAAGTATCGAATAACCCCAATCTGACCATCATACTTAGGCAAAAATGCCCAATTTAGCTGCAAATGCATATCCCAATCCCGGTAGATTCTTGCTCCTCCCAACCCTCATTCTCTGACATCCCTCACAAACTTCCTCCACCTGCACCCAAACCATTGCCTAGAGACTCATCAGGTCTCAGGATTGGTCGGGGTGCAGGGCTTTCGACCCCATTTTATCCAAACCCGCGCTCACGCGCACAAACCCCTACCTCACACTTTGTTGTTCAGGTAGCGTCCATGAGGGACCACATCGCCCTACGGGGCACGACTTTTTTGTTTTGTTTATAGTATTATGTTAATTGGAAGTGGGGTTTTTTGGAACTTTTCCCCACAAAGAGGGCGCTGCGCCACATACCACATCAAGCATCAACCCCTATTTTTTGAGTGGGCCAGTATAGTGGCCCAATGCGCGCCATCCGTGGTATTTACCAACGACCGAAAGGTCACATAATAACGTGAAAGGGCAACTAGGGAACGTTGAGAACAGATCCAATGGGAAAAGGGCGGTGGCTTGTCGGCCAGAACATCGGCCAAGCTAAAGGTAGTGCCACACAGCGCGCTAGGCGCGCATGTGGCACAAAGTGTGCTGCGTTTTTAGTATATAAGTCATGTCCTTAGGTTAAGTAAACGTTATGTATGTTTGAGGGGGGCCTCACTCCCCTACCCGTATGTATTATAGCTATGAATTGATAAATAAAGAGATTTTGAGTTTGATTTTGAGTTTGAGTTGCTCTAGAAATGCGAGAGTCCTGGGTTCAAATCCCAGTCGAGGCAAGAAAATTTTTCATCAATTTTTAATTAATACGTCTGCATGCCACTAAAATTACCACTCTATAAATTAAATTACGCGTCAATCGAACTAGAACACCCCAATTTTTGGTCACTTTTTGAAAGGCTATAACTCAAAATCTAGCAGGCCGATTTTGTTCAAATTTTCAGGAGTGGAAGGATGCTCTAATTGCTATTTAATTTCCAGTTTTTAACAGATTTCCAGCCACCTGCTAGAAGATACAAAATGGAACATAAGATGGCGATTTTTTCGCGAAAGTTTGGGTTTACCCCATTCTGCTGGAGGGAGGGTTAAGTTATTTTTTGGTATGCAGTTTAGAAGAGTACCTTAGTACCTCGGGACGTTTTTGAGATTTTTTGAATATCGCAGCCCACTACGATGTTATCTTGAGTTATGCGATTTTATGTAAAATATAGCTATTGACGTCATTATTTCATTCGAAGCAAACATTACAATTATGGCGCATGTCGAAACACACTTTAAAACATGTCATACAGGGTCATACAAAAATATACAGTGTGTCTATTTTTCTAACCAGAGGTATCTTGGTTATTATTAAACATACGAGGTCGGTGAAATTAGGGCAATGTCGCGCAATTTTATGGCCAATAAAATGGGGTTTAACACTGACACCGCTGCTTATAGACATTGCAGGTGGTAAACCATAAATTACTTCGGCTCGGGATGACAACATAATTTTACCAGTGCGACAAAACAGAGCTCTCAATTATTCGCGAATAAGGATCGCGTTAGGAATTGCATGAAGCCTCAAAATCAACAATTCAAAGACGTCTCCATGAGAGAAATTTAAGAGCCAGACAGCATTATTAAAAGCAGTCCATCGGAGAGCACGAATAAACTGGGCTAATATTTATAGACAATAGACACTGGGGAGTAGCTGAATGGTAGGAATGCTTGTTTGTGGATGAATGCAGATTTACGTTGTATCAGAATGACGGGCGTTTATTAGTATGTAGAGAAACGCGTGAGAGCTATAGAGAAGAATGCATGGAAGTAAGAGAGGCTTTTGGTGGTGGTGGCATGACCGTTTGGAGGGGGGGGGGTTATTTATCGGAATGGGTAGACTGAACTGGTAATTTTAATGAGAGAAAGTATGAACGAAGAACGGTACCGGGATTTGTGTGTAAAGGCGTTTACACACGGACGTGGATGTCTGAAAACATGTACGCACATACATGAACGCGCGAACAAAAACATCAATGTGTATGCAGAATACCAACGCGTTTTTGAATGTGCAAGCGGTAGAATGACGATCAGGTGAATTTCTACGCATCAATCGAACTCGAACACCCCAATTTTTGGTCACTTTCTGTGAGACCATAACTCTAAATCTAGCTGGCCGATTTTGTTTAAATTTTCAGGAGAGAAAGGCTGCTCTAAGTGCTAATTAATTTCCATTTGCTAACAGATTTCCATTCACCTGCTGAAAGATACAGGGTGAAACATAAGTTGGCGATTTCTTTACGAAAGTTTGGGTTCACCCCATTCTGCTGGTAAAGGATAGTTGGTGTATTACGGTTTCTTCAGAACAGCTACTGGTTAAGTTAATCTGCAAAAAATCGGGTACTAATGGTCAGGTAATTGCCATATTTGGCCAAGATACATAGTTGGTTTATTACGGTTTCTTCAGAAAAGCTACTGGTTAGGTTTACCTGCAAAAAATCGGGTACTAATGGCCAGGTTATTGCCATATTTGGCCCTACACAAAACACGCTCGCTTTTAGCAGATAAGGATTAATGTTTGGAGAGGCAGAAATTTTACAGCAATATCTTTATTGATAACAAGTTGTTTGGAACAGTTGAAAGGTGAGATTCGGCGAATTAATCGTGAGATACCACCGGAAATGTGCACAGATGTGATCGAAAATGTTGGCAAAAAAATTGTGTGCTGTGAGAGAAGTCGTGGTGACCATTTGTTGGATATTGCATTTCACGTATAATTGTGAACGATTATGTTACTTATTGCTATAAAGTATTAAATGTTTCCTAGTTTCCTTTTCGTTTAAATTGAGAAAAACATCCGGAAACTCTTGTCAGAACACCCTATATATTTTTGTATGACTCTGTATAATATGTTCTAAGTGTGTTTTCACACGCGCCATTCTTGTAGTGTTTGTTTCGAAAAGAAATAATGACGTCAATAGCTATATTTTACATAAAATCGTAGTCGGCTGCGATATTCAAAAAATCTCAAAAACGTCTCGAGGTACTAAGGTACTCTTCTAAACTGCATACCAAAAATCTACCTAACCCTCCTTCCAGCAGAATGGGGTAAACCCAAACTTTCGCACAAAAATCGCCAACTTATGTTTCAGCCTCTATCTTTTAGCAGGTGGCCGGAAATCTGTTAAGAACTGGAAATTAAATAGCAATTAGGCCATCCTTTCACTCTTGAAAATTTGAACAAAATCGGCTTGCTAGATTTTGAGTTATAGCTTTTCAAAAAGTGGCCAAAAATGGGGGTGTTCGAGTTCGATTGACGCTAGTTTATATCACAAATCCATTTTACAATACTATTTTGTTTTTCTCCAATTCGTTTTTGTAATAAAACATAAGAATGTAATGCTTTGCTTACCAAATCATCTGTATTTAAAACTGCATTAAGCATTATCTGGTGCCTCAGTTTAGGAACTTCATTTTTGAATAAAACACTTTTATTTTTCTTAGACCTTGTTAGTCCAATTGCAATTAATTTGATGTCCCTTGGGTCTTCCTTTATAATAATAATAATAATAATAATAATAATAATAATAATAAAATGTCTTTATTTATGCAGATAATACCTAATTATAAAACAAAACAATTTTAAGCAGGAGGCGGTATCCAACAGGGTTGCTCATATACAACCTCCTAAAAAATGAGCAATACATAAAAATAAAAATAAAAATAAATATAAATATAAATATAAATATAAATATAAATATAAATATAAACATAAATATAAATATAAATATAAATATAAATATAAATATAAATATAAATATAAACATAAATACAAATATAAACATAAATATAAATATAAATATAAAAATATAAATATAAAAATAGAAATTGAAATTGAAATTGAAATTGAAATTGAAATAAAAATAAAAATAAAAATAAAAATAAAAATAAAAATAAAATCATCTATGTTCAATTCAATATTCGGTCCCTTCTGTCCATTAAATGTTGTTTGATTTTTGTCCTGAACGAAACAAGACTTGTTATGGCTCTAAGGTGAGGGGGGAGGCTGTTGTAAAGCCTAACGGCATTATAGGTGAAGCAGCGCTGAAACAATGCTGTAGCATGAGTGGGAACACTAAACAACCCTCTGTGGCGAGTATTAAGCGAATGAATATCCGAGTTACGGACTAGTTTACTTAACAAGTAATCAGGCCGTTCACATAAAACAGTTTTATGAGTAAGAGTCAAAAGATGTAACTGGAAACGTTCCTCAAGATTAAGCCAATGAGAGCGATTGAAGTAGTCAGATATGTGATCATATTTACGAATTTTGAAGGAAAAACGCAAGCATGCGTTTTGAAGCCGTTGTAAGCTAGCTTTATCTCTTTGTAATAAAGCAGGCCAATAGGCTGAAATACAGTTTATGGGTTTTAAAGAAATTTAATACTTTCTATTTTTTCTTCTAATTGGTTTTGTGCAGTAGTATTTGGTTCTTGGGCTAGTTTCATTAAAATGGTTTCGCAAATATCTACAAAGAATAATATTCAAGATAAGTCTGTTTCTGCAGAAATCACAAATTAGTCGAAGCAAATTTCATTGGTTGAAAACAGTCAGAAAACTAGTATCAACCAATGAAATTAACTCTGACTGGTTTGTGATTTCTGCAGAAACAGACTTATCTCGAATATTATTCTTTGTAGATACTTGCGACGATACTCCTTTAATTAAACAGAATTAGAAATAAACATCTATTTTTGGATCTTCAATATTACCACTAAAGATCCGCATTTTCGGACCCCTAATATAAAAATTGAAAATCCGAAAATTATCGGATCTTTAGTATGAACACTGGAGATCCGAATTTTCGAACCTCTATCCACTGCCTTGTAGTATCTACCTACCTAATCTTTATGATTACCACTTGGTGAAAAGTTGTCCGGTTTATGAGAGGAATTTACCGGCTGAAAATGTATTCAATAATTAAGATACATATTTTATCTGATAAAATACATAACATAACAATACTTATATCGTATTGAATCCAAAGGATGTGAGGTTTCCCCAAAAATACTTTATTCCATAAAACATAAAACATACCTCACTGTACTGATTTCACAGCACATTGAAAAAAAAAAAAAAAAAAAAACAATTGTCATATACAGTGACCGCCAAAAAGTTTGCAACAAATGGGAAAATATTTTTTTATTAAGATATCAAAAAAAATGTTACGTGGAATCAATTCAGCATACCCATCAACAACAAAAATCACTGTGACAGATGTCATGTGACCACAGTCATGGCGGAAAATTTAAAAAGTTTGCCTTAAATATGTGAAAAGTGAGGTTAGACGACCAGAAATCCAAAAATTGTAGAGAGAAAAGGATCCAATTTTACGTCCATGTGTCATATTTCAAAAAGGTACAAGGATTTTTAATAAATATTAATTTTTTGGCCTGTTTTCTGGTAATTTAAAAAATATCGAAAATATTTCACATAAATATTGGCTTGATTAATTTTAGAAAAGAGGTATTGGATCATTTAGAAAAATTTCATGATAATTCTAAATTTGTTATTCCAAATTTTTGTTTTCTGTAGGTCATTGCAACAAGATCAGAGTGGTCTGAAAATGAATTTTTGGTTTTTTACAATTTTTCGCGGGTCAATTAAGCAGAATTACTGCACTGGACAGAAAGTCTTTTACCTTTTTAAAAATTGACACATGGACGTAAAATCGGATTCTGAACAACTTTTCTCTCTGCAATTTTTCAATTTCTGGTCGTCTAACCCCACTTTTCACATATTTAAGGCGAACTTCTTAAATTTGCCGCCATGACTGTGGTCACATGACATCTGTCACAGTGATTTTTTTTGTTGATGGGTATGCTGAATTGATCCCACGAAACATTTTTTTTGATATCCTAATAATAAAATATTTTCCCATTTGTTGCAAACTTTTTGGAGGACACTGCATAATCTCCCAAGAGAAAAAATTTTGTCGGCAAAATTTTCGAAAGGTATGAAAGTTCGTTGCTTGGCAATTTCGCGAATGACATTTTTATCAAAAATGTCATGAGCGAAATTTCCGGAAAGCAACAAACTTGAATAAAACCTTGAGAATAATTTTGCCTACACAATTTTTGCTCGAGTGGTATTCGTCAGGACTATTTCACGTAAGACTTTGAAAATAAATAGAATACAAAAATATGAATAAAAACTTCAAATTAAAAATATCAGTTTGACAATGTCAAAAAAGGGTCGCTGAAATACCATGTTGTTGGTATTGTCCAGGTAGCAATATTGTCAGCTGAATATCGAATTTATTGTCGAATGTAATACCACAAGAGCTTTCAGGATTACCAGATAATACTTTCACCTGTCACGAAACGCGTTACGCAGCAACACCACGACTCCGAAGGAGGAGTGGTGTTGCTGGTAATGCGTTGAGTGTCAGGTAAAAGTATTAGGTAATCCTGAAACATCGAGTGGTATTCAAAAGGTTATACAACGAACTAAACTTAAATGCTTTATTAATTTTTATCATTATTAATGACAAATGCCACTAAGCGCGATAATCCCAAAAGGCTTATCACTTATTAAGCCTCTCGTGTCATATGGGAATAATGTACAGTGAGTTGTATAACCGGTGTAATACACTCTAGTGAAATAGTCATCACAATATAATTCAAAATCTTTGCGACTTATTTTGTTTACTTTAATACTCAGTAAATTCAAAATGACACGAAATCTCAAAATATATTATTTTTATTTTTCAATCAAAGTTTCACAGATCGGCTGTTGAAGTTCTGTAATAAACTGTGAACTGGACCCACCTGCAACCTGCAAATTGTTGTTAGTTTTCAGGGATGGGGTGTTACAGCATCAATGCACTTTGGATGAAGTTGAAATATGTATTGGTGAATGGTTCCGCCTAATAATTTTTTTTGTGAAAAATCAAAAATACAGATAAAAGCTTTTTAGATATAGCTTACCTACTGTTTTTGGGAAAATGTTTACTTTTTTCTTCATGATGTTAAAATATCAATGCACTTTGCATGAAGTTGAGAAATGCATGAATATTTCGAAAAAATAAGGCAAAATTGACTAAAATAATACTTGTTCAGCAGATTGAACCCCGAAGCCAGCAGTGAGGGAGTAATTTTTACCACCTAGTTCCTTAAAACGAAATGTGGGATATATTCTAATTTTTAAGTGTTGTAACGTACGTACCTGTCCAATGTGTCATCCCGATTTTATTGATTTTTTTCTATCCTCGACTACCTGACGAAGTAAGTAGGCAAGACTTCTATCCTGAGTTCGATATCTTTTATTTCATTATATTATTTTCTAAATTCCCACATTCCTCACACAGAAACTCATAACCAATCAATCTCTTTACCCTGAGTGTACAAACACAGTGCAAGCAGGTTTTTCGCTTACTAGTAAGCAGCGCCGATCTGCGCAGTGTTGTCGCCCGAGATAGCACATAGTGAATACCGGCAAAAGCGAGAAAATCTTTTTAAACTTCAAATCTGCCAGCTGCTAGTTGTGTCTCGTTTCGAACCTCTAGCCTAGCAAGCAAATATGTCATCTTCGGATGAAGATGATTTGATTGCTCTAGATTCTGTGCATACTAAATTAAAAAAAAAAAGAGTTGGTATACATATTCTTAATCGTGAATCGTGAAATAGTATCATTTGTTTCAAAGTTCAAAAAATGATAATGAAAGATTCTTCTCGAGAGACTTTCAATTACATTTTAGAGAAAGTGAAATATCGTTTAACCAAAAATTGGTACAATCTCCATAAGCAGCCTATTTTTCCAGAAGAAAGGCTTGTTATAACTTTATATAAAATTAATTTACATCATATTTATTTACGTTTCTAAAAAAATTCTTTAGGGGAATTTCATCATTTAGTTCACACACCCTGTTTAAATTGAATGGAAAATAAAATACTGATTTTTAAGTTGCAACTTTCTGATAAAAGCGGACTAGAACTCTCTCTCTCTCTCTAAGTTGCAAACCATAATAAGTTTAAATAATAAGTCTAAATAAATAAAAATAATAGTGTAATATAATAATAACAAGTTTATCATAAATAATCTTAACAGTAATATAATAATAGTCCTGAGTGTAGGATTTTATTTTTCAATTCTTTTAATTCTGGAAGGGATAATGTGCTCCAAGCAGCTGCCTTCAAACTGGCACAAACGTGCGCAAACAGCAAGAAAATAAATGTAAGAGAGAACAACTTATTGGACAAACTGATAATGAGAAAACGGAACAAAAGGATGAGGTTGAAGAAACTTTTCGATCTATAATGTCTCCCGATCTTAACTTCGATCAATGTCTTGAAAAATTTTTGAGCCCTCAATATCCATGCATCATAGAAGAAGAAGCCCAGGTACAAATCATAGATATTTTAAGCCCTGAATATTCATGCAACAGACAAGAAGAAAATTTGCAGTTACCAATAAATAACGATATTGAGATGATTGAAAACGAAGATATGAAACCGCAAGCTGTAAGATTAGCCGAGTTTCCTTTTAGACGAATTAGAACAAACAGAAAAGCAAATACTACCAAAAATTGAAATGTTTTCTAAAAAACGAATGTATTAATGGTAACTCGTAAGTATGATCAATAGGAAAAAACATTTAATAGAAGAAAATTTCAAAGAACAAATTGAACAAAAACAACTTATGGATCTTATATGAACTCCTTATTTATTATATACTTGTTATCATTATTACTATTATTTTTAATTATTTAGTCTTATTAATATCATGATGTAATTAATAATCCATTTTTAATTTTAAGTTTAACTTTGAAAAATAAATAAATTCAATTTACCTTAAACTTGACTAGTGGTCTGATGAAATGAAGGCAGAGTCTCCATTTCAATCGGTCCTTAATTGGTCCGTTACCCTACTTAAAATTGACTAGAGGTGTTTCAATGTAATCAGCGTCATCGACACCAGTATTTTGAGCCAAATATTCGACCTGCTTTTAAATCCATCTCCAACCAACAAGTACGACGCTATCAAAGACAAACTAATTTCAATCTTCTCAGAGTCCCCGAATAAAAAAAAGCTCGAAACTCTCTTCTCTTGAGCTTAGGTGACACGAAGCCGTCTCACCTGTTAAATAAAATGTCCCGCTTAGGAGGCTCCACGGTTTCGAGTCAACTGCCTAAAATCTTGTGGCTGCAACACCTGTCTGCACATATGCAAGCTATATTAGCAGCCAGCAATGACACTATTGACAATTTGGCAAAAATGGCTGCTAAGGTAGCTAAAATTGAACTACCTCGCAGTTTTGCATTTCAATGCAACGAGCCCACTCTTACTGACGCCATTCAGAAGCTATACAAGAGAGTCCAGGAGTTAAAACTCCAGTGTTGTGATCGCGTCCCATCATCCTACCGTACTTGAGACGCTCCACGAGAATCAACTAGGCTTCTTCGTCAACTGCAAGACGAAGATGGTGTCATTTGTTAGTACGAACTCCATTCCAAATAGCGTGCCAGAACATGCAAACCACCTTGCAGAATGGGTCAAATCCAGGAAAACCATTTTTTCCCACTGACACCGGAGACTTTGAATTTAAACGAATGCCTTTTGGACCTAAAAACGCTCCGTCCACTTTCCAACGTGTCATGCATAACGTTCTCCCAGGCTTACAAAACGAAACCTGTTTAGTGTACTCCGATGACATAATAATGTTCAGTACATCTCCAACAGAACACATACAACGACTTCGTAACGTCTTTGAGCGCCTCAGACAATCAAACTTTTAAACCCAGCTAGATAATTCAAGATAGAATTTTTGCACAAAGAAGTTGCATATCTTGGTCACAAAATCACTAATGATGGAGTTAAATCCAACCCCGACAAAGTCGAAGCTGTAAAACATTATCATATCCCAAAAACACAAAAAGATATTCAATCTTTCTTATGTTTAGCCAGTTAATATCACCGATTCATCAAGCATTTTGCCAAAATCACATAGCCCTTGATCCCTTGCCTTAAAAAAAAGGAAAAAGTTATTCATAGTGAACCTTTTATAAAATCATTTATTCTTCTGAAAGAACTTCTTATAAATACTTTATTTCATAAAACATGAAACATACCTCACCGTACTGATTTCACATGAAAAAAAAAAAAAAAAAACAATTGTCATCAGAATCTGAGTCAAAATCCTTGCCAAATTTCAGAAGGCTTCTTTTTATTATTGATTTTTATTATTTGATATACCTACATTGTTTACTTAAATATTCAGTAGATTCAAAATGACGCGAAATCTCAAAATATGTTTTTTTTTTTTTTTCAATCACAGATTCACAGATCGGCTGTTGAAGTCCTGTAATAAATTGTGAACTGAACCCACATGCTAACCTGCATATTATTTATATTAATTCAAATTGTTGTTAGTTTTCAGGGATGGTGATGTTACAACATTAATGCACTTTGCATGAAGTTGAAAAATGTATTGGTGAATGGTTCCGTCTAAGCAATCAGAGCGAGAAATGAGAAAAAAGTTTTTTTTTTGTGAAAAATCAAAAATACAGATCAAATTTTGTTAGATATAGGTAACCTACTGTTTTTGGAAAAATGTATACTTTTTTCTTCATGATGTTAGAACATAAATGCACTTTTTATGAAGTTAGGAAATTGAATGGTGAATGGTTTTGTCTGAGCGACCACAGGCAGGAACGAGCAAAAAAAAAAAAAAATAGATTTTCCTTCTTTGTGAAAACTACAAAATGCAATCTGGATATCTTAACAAGGCTGGAGCTTTATGATAAATCAGATTACAGAAATCGAAGGACTGGAAGCTCTTGTGAATTTGAGGTAAGTATTAGACCCAACCAATGTTTCTTAATAGAAATTAATTTTCACATAGAGTTTTAGAATTATTTTCCAACCAAATTCGTAAAAATGAAGGACTCGAAGATTTATCAAATTTGGAACAACTTGAATGCGAAATTAATCAAATAAGTGAAATACAAAAGTTAGATTATTTGAATAAATCAACATTTCATAATCTTACAGAAAACAAATTGCAGGTAAGCAGCTGATAATAATTATTGTATTGAAAAGAAAAATGAGGATGAATCATTTTCAGGAAAACCAAAATTTTAACGTTAAAAAAAGCCTTAACTCATTAAAATCCTCATTATGGGGTTTCAATGAAATCACCGAGATTAAAAATTTAGACCTGATCAATTTAAATTGCTTATGCCTGAAATCCAATCAGATATCAAAAATAGAAAATATGACAAGCTAGAGAACCTGACTTACCTAGCCCTTGATAAGAATAAAAATCAGTAAAATAAAAAACTTGAAAATGCTCAAAAAATTGGAGAAGTTTATTTTGAGACTAAATTAAATCAGTCTTAATGAAAACATAGAACATAATATGCAAAATTTAAGACATCTCGATGAAGTAAGATAATTAAAATTTGGTTATTTTTTGTCATTTGACACGAATCACCCAATCATTTCAAGATTTGATTGAAAACTTCAGGGATGTTTTCAATCACTATGACACCGATGTTTGCATATTCAAACAGACAGATTTCTGTGACAATGAAAAATGCCTGATAATTTCACGTCAAATTTCTCAAGCATGTTTGTTGTTGACAGCCTGGTGGGACGCCCAAGCAAGGTGCTTTCGATTGTGATGAAATTATATCGTGCATAATTAATGTCCTAGGCCAAGGGATATTATTACAGATATAATGATTTTTGTGTTTATAGTCTAACCATAACGAGTTAGCAGAATGGAACTCAATGGTCAATTTTTCAGTACACAGGGAACTGAAGTATCTGAATGTGACGGCCAACCCTATTAATAAAAGAGCACCATATGCGTATAATGATAGGTTAATGGCGATTGTTCCACCCTTGCGAAATTTAATAGTATTTGACGATACATGCGTTTTTCATTGGAAATTCGACTGATTCCACTTTATTATTATTATTATTATTATTATTATTATTATTATTATTATTATTCTTATTGATATTACTATAATCCATAGTTCCTGCTTCACCTGCCAAGTTCGGCCACCTGCTTATATCCATATATGTATTATTATTAATTATTATTAATCAATTTTCGCTCTTAATATCTAATAAAACTAAAGTCAAAATGTGATTTTAATATGAAATATTATGTAACGCCGTTACTAGAGTTTTTCCGTATTTCCGTATTCGGCTGACTACAATCTCCGTTCTTTCTTTAAAACTGCTTGATAAAATAACGCGATTTCATTAAACCTTTTTTCCTAATAAATGGTCCATGGAAAATAGGCTTTTCCGAGAGTTCTTGCTTTTCGCGATCAGCTGATGCCGTTTCAGTCACGGGCTTCGGTACAATTTCGCGCGACGTGCGTCGAGCCTTTGCTTCTCCCACCAGCAATTCCTACTACCGACGCGTTTCCACCGCCGGGATTTTTCTATAAAACTAGCGAACACGGCCAAGAACAGGGAATTCCGTCCACCGTACCGACCAGACCAGCAGCTACCTACCCATACCGAGGTAAGCTGCTAATACCGTTACCGAACCGTCAGCGCCGACCCGACCATTGCCGACCGACCGTTGCCGAGTCCTATCCAGGTGAGTGAGGTGCTTATATTGTAGCATTTGAGTTTTCTTTAAATGCTACCCTTCATTTTTTTTTGTGAAAGGTTTATATCAAAGAGGATATTTACCTATCTAGTTATATAATATTTTTACTTGAAACAATTAAGGATGGGATTTCCCATCGGTTGAATATTTTTATTTAATTTCAATCATACAAAATAATACATCATATTTTTTAGTTACAAACTTAACTTATTCAAATTCCACTTTCGCTTTCATTACTTTAAAACACATAATCCTGTTTTGGTCACCATCATCTGTTTATCTCAGTTAAAGGATGAAGAACGCATCTTCTCCACTAGCCCACGGTTTGGGGGTGAGGGCGTTAACTTGCTTTAGCCTAAAACAAATGGGAATTATTAATTATTTTAACTTTCACGTAATGGTAGCAAATAAACAATACTTACCTGGTATGTTAGCTTAGCTAGCAAGCGGATGAGTTCACAAGGGTTAATCTTGCATAACAACCACTGATTGGCTCATAGAGACTGGGACTTTGGGTTTAGAAGTCCTTTTTGTCCATTGTTGTTATCTCACATTTTGCTGCTGAAATTCCCAGCTGTTAAATGTCAACCAGTATCTGCCGCGGGCTATGGTCAGTTCCTAATTTGAATTTTGCAACGTTGCCAAATTTATTTTTGCACAATGCCTTGGATTTTCGTACACATTCAAATTAACCGCGCTTTCTTCTTTCTTGGATTTCCGCTGTCATCGAATCTGGTGGAATCAATTTTACGGGTTCTGGGGACCGCCATTCTGGTACTGCTTCTTTGTGACTCAACACGCCTTTTTCTTGGTCCAAAAAGAAATCGGGTATCATCTGCCCAAATACCTTTTGAAGAGTTTTGTTGAAGTTTTCTATCAATGGATCAAGAGGCCATCGAGTACTAGAGCCAAAGAAAAGAAGGTTTTCTGTTTAACTTCCTGGGTTATTAATCCAGAATCTTTGGCGTGCCAAAATCGCTTTTTGTGTTGTGTTTTGTGGGATCCAATCAAGGTAAGCTGCTCAAGCATTAATTTCTTTATCTGGAATATATTTCCACAACTCTTTTATCCCACTTTTCCGCCCCATTTGTGACATGTGTGTTTTTTACCCTGTAGGATCCGCGTGGGAGTCAACTCCAAGAATTGGACCGTTGGTTATTGGTTGATTATACCATATACCTGTATGTTTGGTAGTTTGCACCCCATACCATCATCGCCCTGTAATTCCTGCCCTAAGAAATTCAGTACTTCAGTACTCGCTGACTTTAAGAGTCACGAGACACGACGTACTCTATTAGTTGAAGTATTCGTCGTAGAATTGAGATTGTGACTGCTACAAGGATAAACAGGCCAGAATTTTATATTATTAATATTGTCACACTTTGTTAGTAAATTAATTGCTCTCATATTCTGATTTTTCAGAATATTTTATCATTATTATTTAAACCACTTCATTAGCAAATTAATTGCTATCATAGTCAGATTTTTCAGAACATTCAGATTATTATTTTTATTACTATTTAATTATTTTTTAAATAACCATATTATAATTCACATATTTTCCCTTTTTACCCATAAGGGGTGAATCACAAAATCACTACACCAACCATAATTCAAAAAAAATACCATTGAGCAATATTGTGAACTATAGTCGACTATGGGGTTCTAGGTTCTAGGTATGAGATAATTAAAGGTGTCCATTAGACTATAACCTAATATCCAAGTTAAACCAGTTTCCAAAAATTTTAGGATTCATTAACTTTTTTTTTTTTTTTGAAAGGAAACTTATGAATTACATTGATACTCTACTTGAAGTATCTACCATTAAATAGGTACTGGTTATTTAACATATTTATATATATATAAGAAAATATTTGGTTTGATTTATACTATATGATTGTACTATATATATATATATATATATATATATATATATATATATATATATATATATATATATATATATATATATATATATATATATATATATATATATTTACAGAGTATCTTGACCGGAGAATTTATAAACAATGGGAGTTTCTTTTTTTTATTTCCTAGCCCTTCAAGACGACCGATACCCCAAGAAACTCCCATTGTTTATATATATATATATATATTTATTTGAATAACCATCAATACTTATTGACAAATAGAATTTTATTCAATCGAAGATTGAAGTGTTGTTTTAATTATTAATGTTCCACTCTCACCAATTATTAATTTTGTGTAGAAATAAGCAATTTGTGGGAACCCAACCTTAGCTTTTATGTCAAGTCTAAATTGTCAATCAGCTGGGAATATATTATCGATACAGGAGTCGATAGTCGATGTAACCTTGCTTTTAAATAAAAACGTTGTTCACCAATTTTCGCTGTATTCACTTAATTGAAATCCTGCAGAGCTCTGAAAGTTAACAGGTTATGGGCCCAGATAGCGCGGCTTAGCCCCCGTGAAGTGCTGCAGTTGAAAGTTTTAAGTAAATGGACAAAAATCGCAAAAATTGGAAAACTTAACCTAAAAAGTGTAAACGTTTAGTTAAGCGTAGGTGGAAAAATCGTGAAAAAAGTTGTTTTTGTGCAAGGAAAAGTGAATTGGGAGATCATGACGACACCAACACACAATATCAAACCGTTTGAGGGAACTGGTTACTCAAACTGGGAGTTCAGGGTGAGATTGTTGCTGGAGCACCATGGTGTTCTTGAAGTTGTTGATCAAGAACCACCCTCAAGTGCACAAGAACTTGCCCAGTTCAATAAAAATGATTTGAAGGCTCGAGATTTGATAGTTAACTGTGTGGCAGACAGTGTTCTAGACATGATTAAATCAAAAACCACAGCAAAGTCGATTTTTGACACTTTGAAAGGTACCTACATGAAATCAGGTGTTGCCAGTCAAGTCCAGTTACATAGAAAGTTACGTAACATGAAATACAATGGTGCACAACCACTGAATGAGTACATTGTAGAGTTTGAACGTACTATCTCAGAATTAAAAAATGCTGGAGGAAAAATAGAACAAAGTGAAATAATCTCACAGCTATTAGCTTCGATGCCAGAGACTTACCAGAGTGTTGTAACGGCTCTTGATGTTCTGTTTCGTCAAGCTCACAATAGTGTAACCTTGGAGTTTGTCAAGAGCAAGCAGGTTTCCATACAAATGTTATGGTTGTGGCAAAAGAGGCCATAAAAAGGCAGACTGTCCTAACAAAGGCCGAGCTAATGTGACTGAAAAAGATGAAAATGAAATATGTTTCATCACACTGAAGTCAGGAGAAGCATTGTCCAGTCAGAAGACAGGAAATGATGATATAGAATTTGTCGTAGATAGCGGTGCGACAAACCATCTAGTCAGATCTGATCTGGGTGTGTATCTGACAGAAGTAAAGTCTATACAATACAACATTCAAGTTGCTAGAAAAGGAAAGAGCATACTAGGAACAAAACAAGGAAACCTACATGTAGAAACATGTGAAGGAAGAAAAATTGTGATAAACGATGTCATACAGTGTGAAAATCTTTCCCACAACTTGCTTGCAGTACGAAAACTCGAAGAACATGGTTTGAAGTTGACATTTGAAAACAAATCTGTCAAAATTATGAAAAATCAAGATGAAATAATAAAAGGTATCTTGAGAGGGAATCTGTACAAAGTAAACTTCAAGCTGACAACCAAACAAGCAAATTTGACATCAAAGGAGTGTGATCAAGAATTACTGCATAGGAGAATGGGTCATTCTTGGCGATTTCCAGTACAAAAAGTGTGTAAAACATGCCTTGAAGGTAAGCAAACCAAATTACCTTTCAAGTTGTTGCCAGAAGAAAGAAAAGCTAGAAGAATACTAGAAGCTGTATCCTCAGATGTCTGTGGTCCACTGAATCCTACATCATACAACGGAATGAGGTATTTTGTGAGTTTTATTGATCATTTCTCACACTTTACTGTTGTTTACATGATTGTACAGAAAAGTGAGGTTACAGAGAAATTCAAGCAGTATTTGGCAGCAGCAGAAACAAAGTTTGGTTGTAAACTTGAAAGATTACGCTGTGACTGTGGAGGAGAATACATCTCAAAAGACCTGAGTTCGTTTTGGGAGAAAAGAGGAATAAAAATCGAATACACAATTCCAAGAAATCCACAGCAAAACGGTATTGCGGAGACATTCAACCGAACGGTATTGGACAGAACAAGATGTATGATCTATGACACAGGAATTGACAAGAAATTCTGGAACGAGGCCATTCAATCAGCTGTTTACTTAATAAACAGGACACCCACCTCTGTATTGTCAAATTACAAAACCCCCGCTGAAATCTGGTACAGTGTGAAGCCGAATTTAGATAAAATTCGTGTCTTTGGTTGCAATGCGTTTGTTCATGTTCCTAAAGAAGATAGACAAGGAAAATTAGATGTTCGCAGCAGGAAAATGTTGATGATGGGCTATACAGAAAATGGGTATAGATTGTGGGATCCTGAGAAGCAGAAAATAGTGACAGCTAGAGATGTGATCTTTGCTGAAAATAAAAACACAGGAGAACAGTCTAAACAGAGACAAGAAATTGGACCAGAGAGAATGATCATCGAAAATGACAGCCAGTTAGATGAAAACGAGCAAGAAGTCATAGAAAATGAGATACAACAACAAAATAAGAGGGAAGATGTTGAGGAAATCCCATTGCTAGAAAACGACAACCCGATTAGAGAGACAAGACAAAGTAGAAGACCTCGAAGGCTGGATGATTATGAACTCTATGATGACTCAGATGAAAGCTTGATGGCAGCTTTATTCATTGAAAATCTGGACAGCGACATACCCCAAACATACTCTGAAGCAATATCAAGAGGAAAAGGATGGAAACAAGCCATAGATCAAGAGTTGAGTGCATTGAGTGAGAATGAGACTTGGAAAATTGTTCCATGTCCAAAAGGTGTCAATGTGATCGATTCGAAGTGGGTATTTCGTAAGAAAGAAGATAGTGACGGTAATATTGTCGAAAAAGCACGATTAGTGGCACGCGGTTTCAAGCAATCAAAATCCAGTGAGTGTAACTTCGAATTATATTCCCCGGTAGCGCGTATGCTGACTATTAGAATGTTGTTTTCTTTGTCAGTGGAAGAAAACTACCTGATTAACCAGCTTGACGTAAAGTGCGCGTTTCTGAACGGTGATTTGCTAGAAAGTATATACATGGAAATACCTGAAGGACTGGAATGGGAAAACTTGGACTCAAACTGTAAGTACGTTTGTCAGTTACAAAAATCTCTTTACGGTTTGCGAGAAGCACCAAAACGTTGGTACGAGAAGTTGCATAACTTTTTACTAAGCTTGAACTTTCAAAGATCAAAATTCGATCCGTGTCTATACTTTGACTCTGATATAATATCGGTGGTGCATGTTGATGATATAGTGTTATTTTGTAAATCTGATTTGAAACTTGTCCTTTTCAAGAAAGAGATCATGAAAAAATTCCAAATGAGAGATTTGTCACCAAAATCACAAGTAAAGTTTGTTGCAAAATTCTTGGGCTTAACAATTGAGAAAACAGAAACATGTTTGTTTATAAATCAGAAGGAATTGATCCAGAAAATTTTGCTTAAATTCAATATGTCTGATTGTAAAGTTTCAAGTGTTCCCATGCAGCAAAAATTGAATTTGAAAAGTTGTGAAGGACAAGAATCAAACATTCCTTATCGTGAATTAATAGGATGTTTGATGTACATTATGATTGGAACTAGACCAGACTTGTGCTATATTATTTCATATTTTAGCCAATTTCAAAACGGTTTCTCCTCAGAACATTGGAAATATTTGAAAAATGTTTTGCGCTATTTGAAGAACACGGAAAATTATGGTCTAAAATATGAAAAATCACAAGAAAATAGTGAAAGTCTGATTACCGCTTATGTAGATGCAGATTTTGCAAATTCTATTGAAGATAGAAAAAGCATCTCAGGTTTTGCAATAAAAGTTTTTGATAACTTTATTCATTGGAAATCCAGAAAACAGTCAACTGTTTCTCTCAGCAGTGCAGAGGCCGAGTATGTCGCACTCTCTGATTGTTTAACGGAATGCATTTTTATTGCAAATTTGTTGAGTGAAATCTTAAATCGTGATGCTTTTCCTATCCAAATATTCGAGGACAACCAATCCTGCATAAAGATGGCCAATACTTTAGAAACTAAACGAACGAAGCACATAGATGTGAGGCATCACTTTATTCGGGATTGTGTAAGTCAAAAGAAAGTAAATTTGAAATTCATAAGTACTTCAGAGCAAATAGCTGATATCTTTACCAAGGCTTTAGCAGCTGTGAAACTGAAGTCTTTTAGAGATAAACTTAAGGTGTGAGTTTTATAGAATGTTATTTTTAAATTTGCTGACTTGTATCTTTGAGTTTGCTGACTTGTACTTCAACTTTAGTTTTATTGAAATGTACTGTTACTTAAGTTTTCTTGACATGTATTTTACTTGAGTTGATTGACTTATAATTTGCCCATTTTTCTTGACTAAAAATGGCTAGATATTTTTGGATTTTTGTATTACAAAATTGGATGGGGGTGTAGAAATAAGCAATTTGTGTAAACCCAACCTTAGCTTTGATGTCAAGTCTAAATCCCTCCCTCCCTCCCTCCCTCACTCCTCAACAACTCCATCACCCATAATCAGCTATTATCCAAACTTGACCATTGCAAAAGATCTATTGAAAATAAAAGATTATTAATTCTTTTAGATGAAAAGATTAAAGGATCAGTAAAAGATAACATGGCATTCATCGAAGCCCAAGTGGTAGATATCGGGTTGGTGGTCAATGAATGGATGACTTCTACCAGGGGCCGTATTCTCGTAACCGGGGAACTGCGTTCTCTCAAGAGAACGAATGCGCTGTCTCTGTTAGTATTATGGAAATAACAATATGGGTGACTAAGACAGAGCAATTGTTCTCTTGAGAGAACGCTGTTCCCTGGTGACGAGAATACGGGCCCAGCACCATTTCTGACACCCTTAAGAACCAAATGCAAGAAGTGAATAGATCGGCTCAAGAAGTTGCGAAATTCATTAGGTCTAATGATGATATCATCAAAGAGCTAAATGATAATTTGTCTACGATAAAAAACCAGATAAAGGAGGGTGGATATCAGTATGAGGAGGAGGAAGAGGGAGAGGAATCTCCAGATCAAGACGATCAAGATCCCTTAAGCTATAGCCGTGCGAATAGCCCCTTACAGGTTTACATCAAAAATATGTCAAAAGTGAAACGCCATTATTGAAATATATTTTAACTTATAGGTTGTCTCAAGACCACCTTGAAATTTTTTTCTCCGCTCTGCGAAGTAGATTTGGCAATAATAATAACCCAACTGCAAAACAATTGAAAAGTGCCTATAAAAAGCTGTTAGTGCACATTGAGATTAAAGGTGCAGATACTGGTAATGCAGTTGCTATAGACAACACCTCAATGTTACATTGTAGTAGCAGTAGAAGTAGCATCACTAAGGATGCAAATGGTGAAGACCTACTGGACTCAGAAGAGTATAAAACCATCTGTAGGCAAATTGAGGATTTGGATTTCATCAACTCATCAGCATGGCACTTGACTTCATATTGTAGTGATATAGTAAGATATATTGCAGGATATGTTAGTAAATCATTAGAAAAATGTATTTTTTGTTAGAAATTGTAAAAATATGTTGAACTCTAGCAAAACCTATTATCTTTTACAAAAAAGAAAAATTTACTGGTACACCACAATGTACAATGCTTCAAACTTTGTGTAATTGCTAAAAAAAGTTTCAAAGCAATTAATAGTGAAATAAGTATTTTCAACCAAAATATTAAAAAATTGCTGGATTTATTAGTTGGTTCTGCTCTAAGACAACTGAATCGTTCAATTTTTGATTACTTTGGGGATCATATTTTCGACGAAGGTCCTTTTTCTAACCATTTTATAGAATTTATTAAAATAATCTTTAAAAAATACTATAACATCAGGATACACCATGAGACATTTAAAAAACTGGATTCTTCAGTACAAAATAGAGTGAGAAGTAAGTTAACAAAATCTATTACTTTCCAGAATCAATAGTTTTTTGTTTTGTAATTTTTTCAACACGTAAAATAATTTTTTTGTTTAACGTGTTAATATTTAGGAAGATATTCTCAACTTTTTGTTAAAAAAAAAAGTTACTCTTTAGGATTAAACACAGTGTTTTGTAGCATTTTCTCCATAAGACAGTAGTACTCTTCAACAACTTGTAAAATATCATTAATTGAATATTATTAAGTATGTAGTAGGTACCTCGTATCAAATCTCTTAAATACTAGGAATAAAAAATTGTTTTTAGAATTTCTCAAAATAATATTATGAATCTTCTTTTTTTTCTATTTCACATTATTTTTATGTGTCAAAACTGTTGGTGAAAAATACTCGTATACTAGAATAATGACATTTTTGTATTTTCATTTTGTATGATTAGAAAGTTATAATATAGTTAATAATATTCGTAAAAATAAATGTATTTTATTAAATTAAATAATTATCTTTTATTGAAAGATCCTTTTCTTTATGTAAAAGTATCGATTTATTATTGAAACAATAAATAATTATACTATACCAGTTACCATAGCCAAAAAAGAGCCTTTAAAAAATCAAAAATAGAAAATGCAGAATTATTCCTGCTGCTCCTATTTTCATATAAAATAGTTACGTTTACTTACTTTTCAACATCTTTTTTACTTTTAAAAACACATAGTGCAATGTAAATTGACACGGGAGCGAATTTTGTTAAGATATAAATACCTACAACTAAATCTTAAATTATAACGCGCAGTAATAACGCGATATAAAATAATAAAAAAAAAAAAAACCTGTACCTACGCCTATGATCAAAAATCTTTGGAGAGGTATGTCATAGCTTCTTTCTTGTAGCAGATCAGCTGATGCCGAAAACATAAACAGACTGGTTCATAAACAGTTTATATTCATAAATGCGAGAGAGAGAGCCTGGTCTCATTCTAGAGCCAGACAAATTCCATAGCATACTATTGCCGTTATTTGCTAGACAGAGTGTGCGTCGAATGGTCGAGGGTAACTACATTTGAGAAAAAAATGTACTTTGTACTTCAATCCGGTGTTTGAGCGTTTTTTTTGCGTAATATTAATCTACATCCATTTTTAGGAGACCCGTATTCTTTTATTTTCTTCCAATAAATTCATAATTTGAATTTTAATCTAAGGAAGCTCGTGACGTCATTGACCGCAAGAGGCGCAGTACCACACAATACCACGAGAAGGCGCACTGTCCTTTGTAAAGTTCACTGTAGCATTTGGCATCTGTTCTGTCACTGTTATTCACGTCAAGGCAATGGTATTATTGGTTGCATCACTCCATCCCTGTAGAAGGATACCTCGACTGCAGGGACTATTATTTTTGATAACAAAATAACATCTTAAAGTGGCGCCATCTGTTGATGATTTCCTCCAAACAGGAGGCGGTGACGTCAGAATATTCTGGCGTCGGTTCAAATTGGTGGGTAATATCAAATTTAATTTATTTTTTCTTCTTTAACTGTGTCAGGTACTTATTTTTTCATTACAGGGGCTTATTTTGATTGCATAAATTGAATATTGCAATGAAAATAGTTAAATTTATTTATGCTAAAACACCGGATTACTTCTATAAAACAATCCAAAGGGTCTGAGGTTTCTTAAAAAAAAACACTAATTCCAAGTCCTGGGATGGTGAACCAAATAGGTCTACATACAACTAGGATAAATGAACCGCAGTATCTCTTGCTTGGTTAGACTCGAGGCATTTCAAAAAACAACACTAAGGTAATAATATGACACATTCTTTCAAAAAAACAGTGTGATGTGAGGCCAATTGAACATTTTTCGTATGATGGCCTTATTAGGAATGTTAAATTGATTTAAAAAAAAACTAGAAATCTAGCAAACATATTATTCCGTACTTACTCTGTAGCTTTCTCAGTACATAAATGTCCGTTAATAAATTATATTAGCTCCATTCACTTCATAAACATGTGTATAAACTAATTAAGTTCCAGCCTCAAAGTTATAACGTGACATATGAAATATGTGGTTGGCAATTTTTCGACATATAACGAGTTGCTACGAACCCTCGCAATAATTTTTGATTTGCATCATAGATTTCTTTTTTAATATTATTGTAATTTTTGAAAATGGACTTCAATATTAAGCAATAAAGGGCACTGGCCTTATTATGTACATGGCCCCATTTGGGTCAGGTACCTTATACTTATTTTTTGTGAAAAATCAAAAATACAGATAGAATTTTTTTTAGATATAGCTTACGTACTGTTTGGGAAAATCTTTACTGTTTTCTTCATAATGTTAAAACCTCAATGCACGTTGCATGAAGTTGAGAAATGTATGAATGAAAAAACATTATGTTTCTTTACAAATATTTTGGTATTTTTTTTTTTTAATAAAGGTTTATGGTATTGGAAAAATGTTCACTTTTTCATGATGTTAAAACATCAATTCACTTTCTATGAAGTTGGTTTTGTCTGAGCGATCACAGGCAGAAACGAGAAAAAAATAAATAGATTTTCTTTCTTCGTGAAAAATACAAAATGCAGATAAAATTATTTTGCATTTTTTTAGATGTAGGTTTATGTTTTTGGAAAAATGATTACTTTTTCATGATGGTAAAACATCAATGCACTTTGCATGAAGTTGAGTAAGTTTCTTATCAATTTTTTTTGCCTTTTTTTAAGATATAGGTTTATGCTATTAGAGAAATCTTCACTTTTTCATGATATCAAAACATCAATGCACTTGGTATGAAGTTGAGAAATGTATTGCCGTTGAATGGTTTCGTTTAAGCAATCACAGACAGAAACGAGAAAGAAAAAAAAATTAATGCCTTTTTCAGTTAAAAACGCATAAGTGAGAAAATTTTATGATTCAAAAATTTAAATTTTTTGTCCAAAAATATCAAAACGCTAGTTACTCTGCAATGAGGAAGTTGCATAAAAAAATTTTTTACGAGCGTGCGGAAAAGTGTACTTTTCCGCACGAATTTTAGGTCATGGAAGTATCACTTTTCCGCACTAGTGCTTTTCCGTTTTTTTCCGCACTGAGTGCGGAAAAGTAGAATACCTGAGATTTTTAGGTATACAGGTACTTACAGGTAAACAGGTACACTACAGGTATAGGTACGAAAAAGTGAAAAAAAAATATCTTACATTGATATGTAGGTAAAAATATTACCTTGCATCTCGTAGAAAAAATAGTGTTCCTAACTCGTGCGGAAAGTCTCTTTTCCGCACTGGTTAGGAAATATACTTTATTTTGAAGCATATTGAAAATAACAAAGCGTGCGAAAACGCCCTCAAATTAGTTATGACGTCACGGAACGGTAAACAAACAAAAGTGTGGCTATGTTGACGTCAGAGGTGAGCCGTCAAACGTTTGTGTTTACATCGAATTCTTTCAATATATTTTTGTATGTGCCAAAGGATGAGAAAAAAAGGGAGAAATGGTGTTTAGCTATGAAGAGAGATCTTTAAAAAAGTCCACTTGCAGTAAAATCCACTTTACACATCTGTGAGGATCATTTTAATGTGAGTATTTAGGTCCAAAATATGAAACAACATTACTTCTATTTTTTTTTTTATGTTTACCCAAACAGTCCTTATATTTGAACTTAATTTCCAATATTAATTTTATGTGATATATTGTCATTTTCACCCATCTATGAGGATATATATTAAAAACAAAAAAAAGAACTGATAAGGAAAATTTGAGGAAATTTGACAAAATTTTGTACAAAAATTGCATTCATATAGTTCTACGAATAGGTTCTTTTTTTAGTTGTAGGAATAGTAGGTACTTCTTCCCATTTTTGAGGCCGAAGTATTTCTAAAAAATCACAAGATCCATTAGGATCGACAATAAGATTTACTTGAACCTTCAAACATTTAATTAAATATTGTGTAAAAGGTGGAAAAATTTCATGAAAGTTCTCCTTTTTTTTTAGTGCGCCAACTAAAAAAAAAGACATGGAAAATTACATGCAATATCAATTATTGATGTGCCAATCAGTTAAAGTTTTGAGATTGAAGAGAGGGGTGATTGATTCCACATATATTTATGTCAGAAAATAAAAGCAGAACCTCAAGGAAGACAAGTTCCTGAAAAAAGAAGACGTCTTGAACTTATAATGGAAGCATAAATACAAGCTACAGCACCCTCCTCATCGTCTGAACGCCGGTGACGCAGATAGTGGATAAAACCTTGGATAAAACTATACAAGTGAACTTGCGACCAAAACTCCGGAGTAAGGCAACTAGCACAGAAACAATATGTACTTCCATAGGGTTATCGCTAATAAAAGTACCAGTTGGAATTTCTTTGTTACTCCCCTACCCTAACAACTAAAACACCGTCTTTCGCGGAGAGTACAATTTCTTCTACGAGGTCATTCATACCGAGAAAGTGATTATACTTCAACTCACAGTAGTACTTCAATGACTATATAAACGAATTTGAGGAAACTGAATTTAAAAACACGTGCTTAAAGGAAAAATATGGAGCATAGAACGAGACCCTAAACTCTTTCTAGGTTTACCAACAGAAAGTTATCAGTTTATAAAGATGTTGACTACAAAAGTTCCACTGCAAGTGCGAAATATATTCATAACTTTAAAGAAGATACGTTTAAACGACTCATTTGCTATCTTAGCAATTGATTTTGGTTTGTCGATAAGTAATGTGAGCCGGATTTTTGCTAAAAGTATTGTAAAACTCTTTGAAGTCCTTCAACAGTTAATTTATTGGCCAGAAACAAAAAACATTCGACTCCATTTACCTATTCTATTTAGAGCGAGGTATGGGAATTTAGCTTCAATCATTGACTGTTTAGAAGTTCAAATAGAGAAACCTAGTAACCCCATCCATCAGGCTTTAACATGGTCCGAGTAAAAGAAAGGGAATTCTATAAAATATCTTATATCCTGTACACCAATGGACTGGTTCCGTTTATTCCCAAAGGCTATAGCGGAAGGGCTACAGATGTTGTGATCTTAGAAGATTCAGAATATGTAGAAAAGCTACAACCTAGGGGACCAAATATGGCCGATAGAGGATTTAAAAATTTTGCAAACATTCTATAACAGAAATATTTTGTACTTAGAAGGCCACCTTCAGTGTCTACTGCAACTCAGAGTTGTCCTGAAGAAGTGAAACAGTCCAAACAGATAGCTGCAATACGCGTGCACGTAGAGAGAGTGATAGGAAGACTACGGGAGTTAACCATATTGCTACCGCATTCTTGTGTTGACAACCATTTAGTTTCTATAATGGATCATGTGATAGTTTGTGCTTGTGCCATTATAAACTGTCAAAACATTTATTCAAATTACAATCTTAAAAATTAAATAATTTATGTAAAGTGCCAGTGAGAAATGATGGTTTGCAAAGCTGGGCAAAATAATCGTTGGTATTTAAATACCTTATTACCTACTAAATATTTCATCAAAAAATAAAATATTTAAATATTATATTTGATACTGTTTTTTGAGTATGGCCAATTTAAATAATAAATATTTAAATAAACAAATTCAAAAACCGTTTGAACGTGTTTGTGCATTACTCAATTTATATACAGTGTGTATCAGCCAAATGGAATAAATTCGATAATAAATAAATGGGGCACTTTTCAAAAAAACGCTCGAACACGTCAATTTTGATTTTTTGCTGGAGATTTTTTCACACCAATTTCTTTATACAGGGTGTTCCGAAAACAGCTGTACCGTTATCATTTTTAGTTTTTTTAATGGTACCCCCTGTATATTATGACATTTCTGGATTCTGCGGAAAATTCTAGACATATTTCATGTACAATGTCATATACCTATCTGTTCAATCCACATTAATTTAGATTCTTTTTTTTTATATTTACTATTATTTATGTGTATCTAATCCTATAAGTTAAGTACGGCAACGCCTCATTTTCGTTATCTAATTTCTAATGCGTCAGCACCAAACTAAGGGAATTTTTTACAACCCTGCCTCCAGGCATTTATATTTTGTGTAATTCTCTCTCTCTTGATTTTTGGGCTTAGTGCGACACAGTTCGTTTGCTCCGCATTATTTTTTAGTTTAAAGTTTCACCTCTGAAGAATAAATAATTATTTTGAATGGGCGTTACTTATTTATCCCCAACTCAACTCAACAAGCCAGCATTTGCAACAAAGCGTCGATGTGAATAGTTTAATATTGCTGAAAACAACACATGACGCAACATTTGGTCCTTCGAGCCGGATTTCTGTTGAGTGGCAGAGCGTTTTTTCACCAAGCCGAAGAGCAATAAATACTAGTGGAAGCCTATTTCCATCATCAGCAGCAATAAATATCCAACTACAACTATTTATTTATCGCAACCACAAGCAACAAGGAGAAAACTGTGAGTTCTTTCCAATTTATTTATCCTCTATAAAACCTTTATCCTAAATTCTAATTATTTAATGGAGATTCGTCTGAGCTTTTATTGAATATAAAACTAGAATCAATTATTCAGTTTATACTTAGGAGAGACTAGGGAGGCTTGAGACAAGGGAGGAATGAGACACTAAATGTATTTCCTGAAATCAGCCCAGCAGAGCCATCTAGTGGTCACTGGTGCATAGCTTTATTCAAATATCTTACCGCTTTTCCAACAAACCGGCGCCAGTCGGTAGTAAAACGTTGTTGTTAGTGCACGTGAAAAATTGCCGCCAAAAGTAAAAGTTTATTTTGTGACATCGCACTAGTTTGGAGCAAGTTAAAGTGAAAATCCGGGTTGATTCTTTAAGCGTAGTGACCACAGGTATGTTTTGCATAAATCATATAGCTATCAAGTTAATTAGATGTAAAATAAGAATTTTAGGTTATATTATTTCACAAAATGTTACATAGGGAGACATGAGACAGTTGTTTTGGGGAGCCATGAGACGTCTCAACCCTCCCTATCTAGTATTTTTAAATATTTAAAAAATGCTAATCTGATTAAAAAAATTATGATAATATTGTTTCAGATACAATATGCCGCATTTCTGGATTAAAAAGACGAAACGAGTAGTTCCTCCGCCTGACGTTATGCAAACAGCTGTGGAAGAGGTTCTTGCGGGAGCAAAATTACGCCCAACTGCAAGGAAATATGATATAGACAAGGAAACCCTTAACAGATATGTGAAGAAAAGGTCCTTGGTTGCTCCTGCAGATAACATTGCTTACTCACCTGATTTTAAAACTGCATTAGTGTTCACCCATGAAGAAGAGGCTCTCCTATCAGATTATCTAGTCCGTGCTTCGCAAATGCATCATGGATTAACAGTCACATGTGCACGTCAACTGGCCTTTCAATTTGCTAGGGCCAACCATAAAAAATATTCTAAGAAATGGGATGAAAAATCCATTGCCGGCTACGATTGGTATCGCGGCTTTAGACATCGTCATCCCGAGTTATCGCTAAGGACTCCAGAGTCAACCAGTTTATCACGATGTACGAGTTTCAACCGCACAAATGTTACCACTTTTTTTAAAAATTTAGAATCGGTTCTTAAGCGCGACAAGTTTGAACCTCATCAGATCTGGAACATTGATGAAACGGGGCTTACAACCGTACACAAACCACCCAAAGTCCTGGCAGCGAAGGGTGTTAAACAAGTTGGAAATGTTACGTCGGCTGAACGAGGCACGCTAGTTACTGCGTGTTGTGGTATTAGTGCTGGAGGGACATTCATCCCTCCGTTTTTCGTCTTTCCACGGGTAAATTTTAAGGAATACATGCTAGCTAACGCTTTTCCCGGAAGTGCTGGAGTTGCTTACCCCAGTGGATGGATATCCGCCGAAAATTTTATTGTTTTCATGGACCACTTTAAAAAGCACACTGGTTATTCCATGGAAAATAAAATATTGCTACTTATGGATAACCACGAGAGCCATATTTCCGTCGATTCTCTGAATAAAGCCAAGGAAAATGGAATTGTAATGCTCACGTTTCCGCCACACTGCAGCCATAAACTGCAGCCCTTGGATGTATCGGTTTACTTCCCCTTCAAAAATTTTTATAACTCGCAGTGTGCATCATGGATGGTTTCAAAATCAGGTCAAACCTTATCGATCTATAATATTGCTTCTTTAGCTAGTCGAGCGTTCGAATTAGCTTTCACTCCAAAGAATATTGTATCAGGTTTTTCAGCGACTGGCATTTGTCCTTTAAATCGTGACGTGTTTACTGAAATTGACTTTATGTCCAGCGCAGTGACAGATCGACCGCTGGCAACTATAAGTACAAATCTAGAAGATGAAGCACCTAGATCAAAAATCGGCATGCAAGGGGAAATAGTGGAGCCTGAAAACTATATTGAATCTAAAGCCTCAACTTCAAAAGCCCAAGGACAAGAGAACAGTTCAAACACTAAACAAAATTTTGTTAGTCCCGAAATTTTAATACCACTTCCGAAGGCAGGTCCCCGAAAGCAGATTACAAGGCGAAAACGTGGTTCCTCAAGAATTCTTACAGACACGCCAGAGAAAGATGCTATAGAGGCTGAAGCAAGTGCTCGAAAGATGAAAAAAGTGGTTCCGTTGAAGCATGGCAACCTTTTTTTAGAGAAGAAAAAATCTCTACAGAAACCTGCAACTCCACCTCAGTCTTCTTCAAGTGATGAAGAGGAACAAATTCAGTCGGGCGGGAGCAGCGAAGATGTTTCAGATGTTGAAAGCTACGAAAGAGAAATGCTTCAAATGAAGGCTCTTGAGGATCTCAAGACTCTCCAAGCAGGAGACTTTGTTTTGGTTAAGTTTTGCACAAAAACTTCAATTGTCCATTATGTGGGTCAAGTAATATCAAAGCACGATGATGAATACGAAATTAAATTTTTGCGTCGTCACGGAACCACCTGGAAATTTGTTTATCCACCAATAGAAGATTTATCTTCAGTTCAAGAACAAGACATTCTTTTGAAATTACCGTTTCCAAAAAATGTGGGTGGAACAGAAAGAGTCAAATCTACATTGACGTTTGGTTTGGACTTTCGTCATTATAAAAATGTTCGTTAATTTTCTTTATTATTATTATTTTTTCAATAATTAATTAACATTTTCCAAAAGCTTACAACGTCTCAATGCTCCCTATAACCTGTCTTAACGCTCCCTCAGCTAGGGAGCCTTGAGACAATTTACACCATTTTGTTGAAATATATCTAAACCATCAAAATATTATTTTAGAGGCATGAAAATATATGGCAAGTTTAGCTAAATGGTACACCATTCACTGGCAATATATATTATCTTTAAATTGTGAACTGTAAAATTTATTAAAAATAAAATTCATTTTTTGTCTCAAACCTCCCTGGTCTCCCCTATATCTATTATTATCAAAGTCACTATTATTACCTACTGTCCTCTAAATTAACTTATCAGTTATTATTATTATTGAATTAATTTATCTATTTTCAAAGGCATTTTTGCTGTTATAAAAATCATATTTTTAATATAATTTCTTTCTCCATTTGGGTAGAAAATATACGAGTAGGCAGGTAGGTACTTGTTTATGAGGGATTAACCCTCAATATTTACCACAACCGTTATTTACGTGAGGTGGTCGATGACCTTTTGTGGAATTGCATGCCAATACACCGTATTTTGTCACTTTATTAAATTTATACATTTTTGTTGTTTTTGGCCGTAGCCGATTGTTTTTAAAACTTACAGCCACTCGGCTAGGTCAAGCATTTTACAGGTAGTCACGATGTTTGGTTTATTATTATTGGCTTGATTATTTTCATATAAATCTGGGTTTTTTTTTCAAATTTAATTTATTAACATTTTGGTACATCATGTCAGACAATGATGACGGCGATCATCAGATCGCTCAGAACGTGGCACGGCTTGTCGCGGCCAGTTAAAAGCGCAGTTAACCCGTTTTAAAAGATTTATAAATGATCCACATAATCTACATAAGACAGCTGAAATCGAGTCTAGAGGTCAAAAACTCGAGCTAGTTTTTGATCAGTTTAATGTTATTCAATTTGAGTTAGAGCTCATTGACGCAAACGAGACGCTATATGAAGAGAGAGCTTCCTTCGAAGATGACTTTTATTTACATATTTCAAAGGCCAAACAAATTTTAATTGACGCTAATCAAACGCTCAATACGCAAAGCAATCAAAATGCCACAATTTCACAAACCGGTCCTAATCTGGGTGCACAGCCTTCCACATCATCACAAAACTTTAACGTTCAGTTACCTCCACTGGTTTTACCGGAATTTGACGGCACCTATGACAAGTGGACTACATTTTTTGATATCTTTTCAGCATTAATCGATAATAATCCTAATATCAACAATATTCAAAAATATTATTATTTGCAATCATCATTAAAAAAGGATGTTGCACATATAATAGATTCACTTGAGGTTACCGATGCAAATTACACGGTAGCGTGGGGATTATTGTCGGATCGATATGAAAACAAAAAATTTATTATCAAAAATCACATCAAGCTTATTTTTGATCTACCAAGCGTCACAAAAGATTCTTTTAGCTCTCTTAGGGCCTTTTTGGATAATTTCCAGAAACATTTCCGTGTTCTCAAGAATTTACAAGAACCAGTGGACTCTTGGAGTACGATGTTAATACATTTATTACTTTCAAAACTCGATTTACATACAAAAAAGGAGTGGGAAATAAAAACAAAGGACGATATTTCTCCAACAATTCAAATTTTTATCGAGTTCTTGACCGAGAGGTGTCATGTTTTGGAATCAGTTGATACCAACAACGCAAAATCGTTCCCTCCTTCCTATCAACACTTTGATAACCGAAAACCGTCGTCAAACAACATACAGGCCAATGTATTGACCAATAAAATTTGTATATATTGCAAAGGCAATGACCATGTTATTTATTATTGCAAAGCTTTTAAAAACTTATCCGCCTCTTGCCTCTTCAAGGTTGGATGAAGTTAGAAAACTGAGGGCCTGCACTAACTGCTTGCGTTTGGGACATTTCAGTTCAACCTGTGAGTCGGGTTCCTGTCGAATTTGCAATAATAAACATAATTCCCTGTTACATTTAGGTAAGCAGGCATCATCGACTGATAATAAGCACAAACATACTGCTACAGTGGCTACAAGGAGTAGCAATTCCAGTGGTGTTCGTGGCCAGGAAGGTCGTCTAGAAATGTCCACGAATTTAAATACTGAGAATGAGAATAATCCATTTAGTGATAATCAAATTTCGACAGTTTCCAATGCGAGTGCTATTTCTTCAACTCAAAACTTGAACGTTTCTGCACGTTCCTGTGATAAATCATTTGTGATATTATCCACAGCTCTCGTTTATATTTTTGATTTCGAAAATAAGAAAATTATTTGTCGTGTTTTATTGGATGGAGGGTCTCAATCCAATTTCATCACTAGTGAATTGTTTAAAAAATTAAAAATCATGCCTCAATACTCAAGTTGTTGGTATTAATGGGCAACCATTTTCAATTTGTGAGATGGTAAAATCAAAAATTAAATCTTTAAATTCAAATTATACCTTTAACCTCAGCTTTCTTGTTACTGAACAAATTACTGGCAACACACCTCAATTTGATTTCGATTCATCGACTTTGAGAATTCCAACAAATATTGAGTTGGCCGATCCAACCTTTGCAAAATCTGACAAAATAGACTTGCTACTTGGAGCAGGTATATTTTATAATTTGCTATTGTCAGGTCAGATCGCGTTAGGTACTAAAAATCAACCTTTATTACAGAATACCAAGTTGGGGTAGGTTGTTGCAGGTCCTTGTTCATCTTTTCCAACACAAAATGATAGTTATTGCAATCTTTCAAATTCTTCATCATGCTACCTTGACGAACAGGTCGAAAAATTTTGGTTGCTTGAGGAATGCCAAGGTAGAGACGTTTCATACTCTTTGAAGGAATCTGAGGTGGAAGAACATTTCAAAAATACATATCAACGTGAAAAATCAGGTAAGTTTATCCTTCGATTACCATTTCGGGAAAATTACAACCTGTTAGGCGATTCTAAACAAATGGCCACGCAGAGATTTTTTACCTTGGAGAGAAAATTGTTGAAGAATGAGAAATTGCACAAAATATATTGTAACTTTATGGATGAGTACAAGGAAATGGGGCATATGTCACCCATATTGTCATTTGAACAATCAAATGAAAAACTGAATAATTTCTTGCCTCACCATTCCGTAGTTAAGGAATCATCTCTAACTACAAAATTACGCGTGCAAAAACCACAACAAAGTTGTCTTTAAACGACGTACTCAAAATAGGTCCTTGTATCCAGAATTCAATTTTTAACATTCTCCTTCGATTTAGAGTGCACAATATTGTTTTTACAGCGGACATTGCGAAAATGTATCGTTGCGTAAAAATGCACGTAGAAGATCAACAGTATCAAAACATTTTATGGCGGTCAAACCCGTCCGAGTCTTTGGTTCAATATATGCTTGAAACTGTTACCTACGGCACTGCACCTGCTTCCTTTTTGGCGACGCGCTGCTTAAAGCAGCTGGCTCTGGACAATATCGAAGGCTATCCTGAAGCTTCTTCATCGATCATGCAGGACTTCTATATGGACGATTATTTGGCTGGTGCGAATGACATCGATTCGGCAGTTTCTTTAGCTATATCTGTGAGTAAGATATTAAGCAGTGGAGGTTTTCAGTTACGTAAATGGTCATCAAATAATAGCACAATTTTAGATATTTTTAAAAATTCGAATGAATACAACGACACCCAACATATTATAAAGGATGAGCAAAACTCTAAAACTTTAGGTACTCTTTGGATATCAACGACAGATTCTTTGAAATACACGACAAAAACAAATCACCATGAAATATTTACAAAACGCGTAGTTCTGTCAATTATCAGCCAAATATTCGACCCTCTTGGACTAATCAGTCCAGTTATCACCAAAGCCAAATTATTCGTACAGAAATTATGGCAATTGAAAACAAGTTGGGATGATCCTATCCCTGAGGAATTTTTGTTATCTTGGCTTCAATTCTATAACGAGATTTCCTTTCTTGATGACTTAGAATTTCCTATTCAAATGGTCACAAAAAATTATAATCAAATTGATCTCCATGTATTTACTGACGCATCTCAATCTTGTTATGGTTCTTGTTTGTATATGTGGTCCAGAAATGAATTAGGCGATATTCTTGTACGTCTGGCATGTTCGAAATCGCGCGTGGCGCCTTTGAAAGTAGTATCGCTGCCTCGTCTAGAACTTTGCGGTGCACTTTTGTGTGCTCAGTTAGCTAGAACGGTACTTGATGCTCTTACAATTACATTTAATAATGTTTATTTCTGGTGCGATTCCACAATAGTGTTGGCTTGGATAAATTCTGAACCAAGTCGTCAAAAAACGTTCGTCTCTAATCGCGTTGCCAAAATTCAAAATTTATCTCAACCCTCGCAATGGCAGCATGTTCCAACCAATTTAAATCCAGCTGATTATGTTTCTCGAGGTATTTGGCCGCGGGAAATGAAATCTTTAGCAAGGTGGATAGACGGCCCTGAATATCTTCACAACAACAAGGAATATTGGCCACACTCAAAAATCTCGATAAGTGGAAACGAACAACCAGAAATGAAATTAAACAAAGCAGTTTTACTGACCAGAGAGCCTGTTAAAAGCGACATTATTTTAAAATATTCTTCAATGACAAAATTGTTGCGAATCATCGCATACATTCTTGGATTCAAGTATAATTGTTTACAGGAGGACAAAATGTCTAGAATTATAGGTCCTGTTACGATAAGTGAGTTAAATTCAGCTACGGAGACCGTTATTAAAATTGTACAAAGGGAATCTGTCTTACCAGAAATACAAGCCTTGAAAAAATCAAATTTAATTCCTAAAAACAGCCGGTTATTAACTTTAGATCCATTTTTGGACGAACATAACATTCTCCGTGTAGGTGGACGTCTCAAGAACGCTAAGTTAACTTACAATGCAAAACACCCTGCAATTTTACCCTCAAAAAATCATTTCACTGATCTTTTAATTCGTCACGAACATTTCAAAAATTTGCACGCTGGACCTCAAACTTTACTTGCAATAATTAGACAAAGTTATTGGCCGCTAAGTGGGCGGAGAGCTGTACGTGGAATTTTGCGAAAATGCTTCATTTGTTTTCGCGCTTCACCCCCTGTTTTGTGTCTGAAAATGGACCATTTGCCCGCATCTCGTGTGAATCCATCACGACACTTTTCTATATGTGGCGTAGATTACGCAGGGCCATATCAAATTAAAAACAGTTACCTGCGTAACACTAAATTTGTAAAGGCTTGGATATGCGTTTTTATATGCTTTTCTACGAAGGCTGTGCACCTAGAATTAGTAACGGAACTATCTACGGACTCTTTTACGGGGTCTTTGTTCTGATATTTACTCGGATAACGCGTCCAATTTTGTTGGAGCGAATAATTTTTTGAATAGGGTACAAGAGCAAGGGTTTCAAGGGCTTTTAACAGATTCCAAAATACAGTGTCACTTCATTCCGTCGAGATCTCCTCACGTAGGTGGCTTGTGGGAATCCGCTGTTAGATTAACGAAATACCATCTTAAGCGTATCTTCCAAAACGTTTCTCTGAATTATGAAGAATTTTATTCAATGCTAGCTCAGATGGAATCCATTATAAACTCACGTCCCCTCCTACCCCTCACAGAAGACCCGGAAGATCTGGATGTACTGACGCCGGGACACTTTTTAATTGGCACCGCACTACGTACTTTTCCTGAACCACCTGTCGACGATTCGAGACATACCCATGTTAATCGCTACCGATTTCTAAAATTATTGATGCAGCAGTTTTGGGCGAAATGGTCGCAAGGCTATTTGCATTCAGTGCAGCAAAGATCCAAATGGCAAAGACCTTGCGACATTTTCAAGGTTGGACAGTTAGTTCTTCTGAGAGAGGACAATACTCCTCCAATGTCCTGGAAGATCGGACGAATCAGTGAAGTTCACCCGGGCCAGGACGGTCACGTTCGTGTAGTGTCTGTGAAGATGTGTGATGGACTTTTTAAGCGGTTAGTGGCAAAAATTTGTGTATTGCCTCAAGAAGCTGACAAACCTGGTGAACAATAAAAAAAAACATTTTGTTGATTTAAATTTATTCTTATATTATTATTGTATTTTCTTGTATTTTAGTTTTTAAGTTTGTTGAAAGTAGTTAGGTACTACCTTTCAAGACGTGCGGTATGTCCAATCCACATTAGTTTAGATTCTTTTTTTATATTTACTATTATTTATGTGTATCTAATCCTATAAGTTAAGTACGGCAACGTCTCATTTTCGTTATCTAATTTCTAATGCGTCAGCACCAAACTAAGGGAATTTTTTACAACCCTGCCTCCAGGCATTTATATTTTGTGTAATTCTCTCTCTCTTGATTTTTGGGCTTGGTGCGACACAGTTCGTTTGCTCCGCATTATTTTTTAGTTTAAAGTTTCACCTCTAAAGAATAAATAATTATTTTGAACGGGCGTTACTTATTTATCCCCAACTCAACTCAACAAGCCAGCATTTGCAACAAAGCGTCGATGTGCATAGTTTAATATTGCTGAAAACGACACATGACGCAACACTATCTTCAACTGTTTCGAAAATATTGACAGTTGAAAATTGAGTTTTTTGCATCTTGGACAGACTGTAAAACCTGAACGGTTAATTGTACAGCAAAACCGATCATACATTCTTATCTTAGTTTTTCATAAACTATCATTTGACACCAACTTTGAATTTAATCCATGATTAGAAATTTCGCTTAAATTAATAATCTCCGGTTAAATTCAAAGTTGCTGTCAAATGATAGCTTATGAAAATCTAGGATAGGAATGTGAAAACGGTTTCGCTGTAAAATCAACCGTTCCCCCTGGCCTCCACTCAATAATTTGCTTGGGTATTCTTGCATCTGCCATTCTTTGTACATGTCCGAACCAAATCAGCTGTTTCGATCCATTATATCATCTATTATCGTGTGTTTTACGTCCATAATCTCCCTTTTTGCTAAATTTGTCATTCTTTCCATTTTTGACCTACCGACCTCCTCAAAAAATCCATTTCAGTTGCTTCCAGCATTTTTGCGGTTCTGTTCTTTAGTGGCCAGACTTCTGAACTATATGTTACTATGCTTTTGATTATGGTGTTATATATTCTAGTTTTATTGATATTTTGGTCCCATGTTACACCATTTAGTACGGATATTCCTTGCGTCCTTGTATATTCCGATCTTTAATTGCTTCGTCTAGGGTTCCCTCATGTGATATTTTCATGCCCAAATATTTGTATTCAGTACATTGTTTTATTTCTTATCCGTCATTCAATTTCAGAGTTCGTTGTTCACCTCCTATAGACATATATTCTGTTTTAATTAGATTTACTTCCAAGCCCCATTTCTCGTATTCCTCTATCAATTTTCGTGTCATGTACTCTAGGTCATCATAGTCCTGTGCAATTACTACTTGATCATCTGCAAAGCTTAAAGTATATAGATTGTATTCATTGAGCGGTATTCCCATGTGTCTGCATTTGCCTTTCCACCCCTTAAGCGCTTGTTCTAAGTATATTTTAAAAAGTGTTGGTGATATGCAGCATCCTTGTTCAAGTCCTTTAGTTGCTATAAAGCTTTTACTGATTATGCTTCCTGCATCATTATAGAGCGTTTTTACTGCCTTTATTAGTTCTAAGTTGATATTGGTCTTTTCCAGTGCTTCCCAAAGCTTTTTCAGCGGAACATTGTCATATGCTTTTCATAGATCTACAAAGAGTAAATGGAATTCTTGGTTATACGCTGGTTTCTTTTCAATTACCTGGGTCAAACTAAATAAATGGTCTACAGTTGATCTTCCTGCTCTAAAAGCGGCCTGTTCTTCTGCCTCACTATCTTTGTACTCGTTCTCTATTCTGGCTTTTATGAGTTTTCTATACACTCTGCTCAGCGTATTTGTTACTGCAATTCCTCAGTGGTTCTCGCATTTGTTTTTGTCTCCTTTCTTATATACAGGGTGACTGGTAAGTGGACGTATTCCTTTGAGGAAGTGAAAGCAGAGCCCATTTGCTACCGATTAAACATCATTCACCTCTATACCATTCTCAACGGTTTTTGAGATTTTTTTCATTTTTATATTTAAGAAATTAACTTTTTTGGGAGGTAAATATTTAAAATTAACGAAATAATAAGGAACCCACCTTATTTAGGTAAATGTTAACACCAATATTTGATAACATTTCTATTGTAACACTTGGTAATAAAAACAAATCGAGTAATTTTTTCTTCATATTGGTTACTCTTACAAATAAAACTTATTTATTTAATAATAAAACAAAAGACTAATTCTGAAATAATGTGCCTTATTCTGAAGACAATTATATCGAGAACTTTTATTAATAATTTGTACGTTTGATGTACTATGAAATTTTCGAAATTTTTAAGCATAAAGTAACCATTAGTTTGTAACTTGACAAGGAAAGTTAAGTTTGAACCGAAATAATTTAATAGTTAATATTATTATTTGAATAATTTTCGATGCTTATATTTGTGTAAGTGTGTCAGCTTATAATTTGAAAAGCGAAATTTAAAATAGCTTTTATTATTTTCCTTAATATTAAATATTTACCGGGCAAAGGAGCGAATTTCTTGGAAATTAAAAAAGAATAAATATCTCAAAAACTGTTGAGAATGGTATAGAGGTAAATGATGTTTAATCGGTAGCAAATGGGCTCTACTTTCACCTCCTCCAAGGAATACGTCTACTTACCAGTCACCCTGTATATCGTTGTTAAATAGCTTATTTTCCACTCTTCCGGTACTTCATGTTTATTCATGCATGTTTGAAATAGTTTTGTTGAATGTTTGTAGAGTTAATTGGTCCCAGTTCTCCATATATTTCTCCTAGGACTGGTGCCCTACCGTTCTTCAAGAAGCTACAGTTTTTTTCAACTTCTTCTCACATAACTCTTATTGGTGATCCTGCAGATTTTATGTTTCTTGTCTGTTCCTTTTCTTCTTCAAACTTTGCCCGCTGGTCTGTCAGTGATTCTTCAAAGTACTCTTCCCATTGCTGGGGTGTTATTGTATTGATAATATCCTTGGTTTTTGTTGTCCTCATATTTTTTAGTAATCTCCAACTTTCTGTGTTTCTTTTACCTCCCAGATAAGTATTAATATGCGCACAGTTTCTTTCCCATGACTCGTTTTTCTTCTGTGCTATTTTATTCCGTACTCTTGCTTGTGCTTCTTTATATATTTCTTTGTCTCGTGTCTTATTTGAACTTAGATATTGTTGGTGTTTCTTCCTTTTATCTGCTATGTTTTTCTCTATTTCTTGATCCCACCAATGAGGTGAGGGCCTTCTTCTATTTTTTTCGTACTTGGCTAGGGCTTCAAATGCTGCACTGTAAATACTCTCTTTGATATGGTGGTGATGCATTTCAAGGTTTTGGAAGTTCATACTATTCTGTAATTTTTGATCCAATCTCCTCATGTACAACCCATTTGCGCTTTCCTCTTCTATAGATTTTAGGTTGTATTTCTCAGGCATAATATTGTCTTTTCATTCCGTTTTCTTTTGCGGTGTTTCTGCCCGGAATAAATAATTTTGTTTTCAGGAGGTAGTGATCGCTACCACAGGTCGCTCCCCTATATGGTCTCACATCCTGGAATGTTCGAGCTCTGTTTTGCGATAGTGTAGTCAATAATCGATTTTTGTTGCCTGGTTTAATTTTTCCACGTGTACATATGTATTTCTTTATGCTGAAAGTACCCGTTTAGGATTTTTAGGTCATTTTGTTGGCATATTGCTATAAGCTTTTCTCCATTTTTATTCGTTACATTCTCTATAAAATTTCCGACTACCTTGGCGTTGACTTTCCTTCCTGTTCGTCCGTTTAAGTCTTCCAACAATATTATTTCTCTAGAAGTTCCTACTTTTATGATTTGGTCACTCAGTCATTGATAAAATAGATCCTTTATATTAACGGGTTCGACGTCGTACACACCGTATATTCCCAAGATTGTACTTGCCTTCTGAACATACATACATTTAGTTTTATTATTGTTTCGTTCACTGCTTCCCGTGATGTTATATGTTTTCTCCATTTTCTGTGTACGAAGATCGAGACTCCTTTCTTGGCTCTGAGTTCTTTTTGAACGCCGCTAAAGAAATGATCGTACTCTCCCAGATTTTCTGAGCCCTTTGATATTTTATCTCTGATATCACTTCATTCATTTTTCTAGAGCTTCCTTGGACGTTCCATGTACCGATACTCATTGTCCGTTTCCGCTGCCTAGTTCGTCTCCGTTTTTCGTCCTGTTCTAAGGCTGTTTATTGAGTCTTTTAATAGTCTACATTTTTTTTCCGAGTAACGGGAAGTTAACCCGATGCCTCAACCCTCTGCCAGGAGGACCAGGTAATTTGTGATCAAGGTTGTCTTCCTCTAGCCTTTGATGACTCAACATCGCTACAAGGTAGCAGCTTCTTTGCCAGTTCACTTCCAACTTGATGCTCCTATATTCCTTCGATAAATATTAGTACGAATTGTGATTTCTGTGGGTGCAGTAGGTCCTATTTTCTGGTTAATTTCCGAATCTGAGACCGAAGCGACTAAAATTGTTTTGTTTTAAATAACTTTATGTGCATAATTTATTTGTGTTTTGTGTAAATAATGGAAAATAGGTATGTTTTACAAATATTACAGAAGCACCTTATTTATTATTGTTTTTTAATTTTATTTTCCACAGATGTGTATTCCTATGAAGCTGAGCAACGTCAGCTACAAAAGTCGATGGATTTATCTATGTCATCCGACGAGGAAGTAGCTGTTGATGCAAGTAGTGATCGAGAGGAAAGAGAAGATGGTAGTGAATCCCAGCAGGATATAAGTAAGAATGAGGAACTAGTTGTAGAAAGGGAAACTGAGCAATAATAGTCGACTTTGTTTCATCGGAAAAAATGGAATTACAAAATGGAAAAAATTAATGGGAACTAAAAATTTTAGAACCAAACAGGAAAATTATATTAGCTAATTTTAAGGCTACCTACAAGAGGCATGAAAGGTCCTTTAGAAATATGGGAATATTTCATAAATGATGAAAGGTTACAATCTATCGTCGCTGACACGAACTAGTTTATTATTTCCGTCAAAGAGAACTTTGCACGTGACAGAGATGTACGACCTACTGATTTTCTGGAGATGTAAGCTTTCATTGTACTACGGGCATTCTAAAGGCCAACCATTTGAATGCATATCTTTGGAAATCTGACGGGTCTGGTGTTGAAATTTTTCGCTTGACAATGTCGTTATCTCGATTCAGATTTCTTCTGAGACGTATAAGAATGAATGATAAGGTCAATCGAATGGAACGGACAAAAAATTGATAAACTTGCATCTAGAATGGTTTTTTTTCCAAGTTTTAGATCATTGCAAGAACGGGTATAGTCTATCAGAATATACGATCTAAGCCCAATAAATGCGGTATAATAACCTAACCTAATAACCTTAAGTACAGAGCAACATCCCTTTCAACGGAGAAATTCCATGAAAGGAACCTAAAGTACATAGAGAACATGTTGGTTAAGAATAATTACCCTGTATCGCTTATTAAGAAGATTATTAACAAAACAATTCCAGCAAGAGTAGTACCTAAACAAAATGAACCATTCACGTTCTGTAAGCTACCTTACATTAGTAACCTGTCCGAAAGAATACAAACCATATTCAAAGATCAGGTGACTAAGAGAGGAGAAAAAGTTAAGATTGCGATGAAAAGTCAGAATACAGTGAAGAACTGCTTTTATTCCAAGACTAAGTCCAGCACAGAAAAGCTAAATAAATCGAATGTAGTTTATAACATTCCTTGTTCCCAATGTAATAAATGCTACATAGGCCAAACTGGTAGATATTTAAAAACACGATTGAGAGAACATAAAAACGATCAGAAGAATTACCTCTTAAGATCGAATCCAACAGCTCTAGTCGAACATAAGGTAGAAACTGGACATGATTTTGAATATGACAATACAACAATTTTACAAACACAATCCAATTACAAAAAAAGGTTGATAGCGGAGATGATTGAGATCCAGAAAAATAAGAATTGTGTTAACAAAAGAACAGATATAGAACATCTTAGTAATGCATATTTTAATATATTAGCAACAATTAAATAACCCTCAAGATTAGCGTTGGAATGTGTGGTATTCAGTTTTTTGTTTCCCATCCTATTAATGATGACGCTAAATAAAATCAGTACGTGTATGTAGCTGTTCTAATACACACACAATTGCGTCCTAAAAGCTTAGTTTATAAAGATAATTTATGTTATTAATTTTTGAATAACATTTCCGTTTGATGAATGGTTAATTTTTGTTTTTTTTTTTTTATCTCTCATTTGAGGTGTGTAAAGTTTGTTGTTTTTGCTTTTTTAAATTTTAAATTGTTATTGTTGTGCTACGTAATTGTGTGTTTTTTTTAAATTTTTTATCAACTATGTTTTCGAGAAACCTCTATACCTATGTGAATCTGTTAAACAACAATGACAAGGAAAGTCTAATTTAAATGTAAGTAATCAAGTCAATTTCACTACCCTTTGTTAACTATAAGTATTTTTTCTATGTTTTATGATGCTACTCTCCCCACTTACAATATAGCTATATATATTTTTATATACGTATAATTTATTTAAAGGTTTCATGTAATTCTGCTATTTTCTTTCTGTTTTTATGAAATATTTATTCAAGTAATGTAGTGCGAAATCGGAGGATAGCTCTGTTTTTTGTTTGTCTTTTGTATTTTTGTAGTTCATCATCTAAGTTTGTAAAGAACCCTTTTATTTTTTATCATTACAGTGTCCTGAAGATGCAAATAAATTTTGCGAAACGTCGACTTTTTTAAAAACCAGACTTCTGCGGTTTTTTTTTTCCGATCCTACCCAAACAATTGAAAATTCTACATTGAAAACCTACTCGGATCGACAAAACCACATTATTGTATTCATAGTATAGTTCGTTACTAGAAGGTATAGGCAAAATGCAAAATATGTGAAATATTTATAGGCTGCATTGTTATCAGATTATTGCTGTTTTTGTGCTGTTATCGTATGGCAACGATAGGTTTTCAAACTGCTACTATAATTTCAGGAGAGGGTTTGACTTTCAGTAGGCTTCGACCATGTTAGAGGAAGATGATGACGAAGTAACTGAACCAGGTATAAGGGAAATTTTTATAACTCCACCGGAGGCTTTAGAACTCACTGATGAAGACTCTGCTGAGGAAGATGAAGGCGGTTTATTAGACAATTTAGGCAGAAATCAATTATCAGCGTCAGCAGAAGTTGTCCTGCAAAATAACGAACGAATATCTCGACATCCTTTGAACGAAGAAGAAGTACAGGAAGTCATAGCTAAAGAAGCCAAGGATGTCCAACCGCCACACAAAAAAATCAAACTCACTTTCAAATGGATTGATAGAGATATTGTGAGTAATATTACCAAGCAACCAAAATCGAATTACTCTCAGTTTCATAACAAGACCGTTGTAAAAGTATTTGAAATGTTCATGGATGATGCTATTATAAATCTTTTTGTTGAAGAGTCTAATAGATATGCTGGATTCATAAATTGCCCACCTCCTAATATAACCAAAGATGAAATAAGATGTTTTATAGGCATCCTTTATTTAACAGGCTACGTTGTTGCCAGGAAAGAAATTCTATTGGGATGTGGGTTTAGATATGAACAATAAATTAGTATCTGAGGCTATGCGCAGAGATCAATTTATACAGATAATGAGGTTTTTACACTGCGCAGATAATTCCAAACTTGATAAAAAAGATAACATGAGTAAACTTCGACCATTTATTAACATGTTGAAATCCAATTTTTTGAAATACTTTGTTCTAGCTGAGCACCTGGCTTTCGATGAAGCTATGGTCAAATATTTTAGACGCCGTTCTTGTAAACAGTATTATATAAATGGCAAACCATTTCGATTTGGTTATAAAGTTTGGTGTCTCAATAGTGATTTTGCTTACTTGGTAAACTTTGAGGTCTATCAGGGGAGCAGCCCGAATAGCAATAATCTCTATAAGTCTCAATATGGAGCCTGTGCAGCTCCATTGGTAAAAATGTTGGATGAATTACCAAATCAGACTTATCGTCACAATATCTATTTCGATAATCTTTTCACTGGGTTTCCCCTACTTTGTCATCTCAGAGAACGAGGTTATGGAGCAACAGGAGCGATAAGAGAAAATCGATTACCAAAATCCTGTCCTATTACTGACAAAAAAAATAAAAAATAAATAGAAGAAAAGGGGAGAGCACAAATCAAAAATTGGAAAATGGAATCTTGATTGCACGCTGGAATGACAATGCTGTGGTTACTATCGCATCTACTGCTTATGGAATTCAACGACTCAGTCAGGTGAAAAGATATTCCCATTCAGAAAAAAAAGTTGTGCAAATTCCTAGATCATATTTAGATACCGAATACAACAGACATATGGGAGGAAAGACAGGATAGATCAAGATATAGCCCAGTATCGAAGATATAAGAAGTGGTATTGGTCACTTTTGACCTGGTTCCTGGATATTGCACTGCATAATTCATGGATTATGCTTAAGCAAGCAGGCAAGAATTAGTGGTTGCATATCTAAATCGATACAAAAATCCACCAAGAGGACCTGGACGAACATCTCTATCCAAAACAGCACTTCTAGAAATAGAGTATCTGACGATGTACGGTATGATCGAATGGATCACTTAGTAATAGCTGTACCCAATAATAAACGTTGGAGATGTGCAGGCGAAGACTGTAGCTCTATTGTCAGAACCATGTTTTGAAACTTTCCATTCAGTTACATTTTAAATGTCTATTTACAGTTTCTGACATATTTTTTTATTTATATATATTCAACAGTTTTCATTGATGTTATTTTTTCTTCAGTTTCTGAATTATCATGTATGTTTATACTAATTTTCAAATAAATTTTTTGATTTGTTCTTTAATTTATTATTTTTGGGTTACCCTAAAGCCTATCGTTGCCATAAGGCAAAATCTTCAAACTTCGCTTCTAGAAATAGAATTCCATAAAAATTGACTTTTCCCAAATATTTGAGGTCCTAATACATTGTTTATGACAAAAAATTACACTTAATCCAACAATAATTATTTCCGTCCTTGGAGGATTATTAACACGTTGAAATTCTGAATAACTATACGTTTTTATTATATGATAACCTTCCATTTGAACTCAGATATAAAAATAAATCGATTGAAGTATGTAGAAATAATTACCTAAGCTGAAAGTAGATATCAATTTCCGGTAAATTACCCAGCAAGAAAACTAAGCTGTCCGATAGTTTGCTTTACGTTTGAAACAAGAGTGACCGTATGTTGTGGGTTTGGAAACAAAGATTGTCTTCTGTGGATAGCATATTCCCTTAATCAGACTGAGTGAAGGCTTTTTTATTTTGATGGGACATACAGCTGATATGTGATGCTGCTATGCGCCCAGTTCCAGTTTGAACCAGGTCACATTGTAGACTTCTCAACTTTTTGAATTTCCTCAGAAATTGAGAGGCTAATCTCATCGCCAATTTTCAATGAATCATCATATATGAATGATTAACATATTGTTCTTGGAAAAGAGATTCCAGTGAAGTGGGCAAATCTGCTGACCGTTCCTTTTCTATTTTTGAAGTGAGAGGCTCCATCAGTCTTGCTGCGGTTGAGGTTATTCCAAATTCATAAAACTTCTCCAGCATTTCGCCCATTTCTTTTGCTGTGATTATTTTGTTTGTTTCTTACAAAATCCATGGACAGCACTTCCTTCATTTCAACATTTTTTTATGCTGGAACAGGCCACTGTGCTACTTGTAAAGTACAGGCAACTGGTTCAGGGTTACTCCAACGGCTAAACAAGCCAAATAAAATTGCTGCGACATGGGAGCACACCTCACTCAATCCAGCAATACAGATGCAGTGTGCTGACGAAATGCTTCCATCATCCAGGATAATTATCCAAACTTTTAATGGCTTTTCTCTCAAGCGTTGAAAATGTTTCACCTGCAACAAATATAAACTAATTACTTATACCCATCGGAATTTAATTTTTTTATGATTTCAAGACAAAAGACCTGCAAAGCTGAAATATTTATACAAGAAATAACAAATATGAAAATTTGCCATGTATTTCTGCTTAGTAACATTTATGCTCTAACTAGGATTGCATCCTTTGTGGATTTTTTTAATCTAAATCAAATAAATAAATGAAAACATGTTACATTTTTTGCATCCAAATAAATGTGGAAAAAAACTTCAGGGACTACATAATAATTAGGTGCTTTTCAGGTGCTAATTAGGGCCTCTAAGAGAAAATTAGGTGCTCCTCTGGTTTTTGAGAAAATAAAAAAAAAACTAAGGGACTGCTAGGTTCATGAAAGCTAGTAGTCCCCTACAGTAAAAAATTAATTGTTTCAAATTTTTCTTTTGTATCAAAATTAGGTGATTTTTAGAAGCTCCTGAATAGCACCTAATTCCAATACAACATTTTAGTGTAAAGCCAACAATTTCCTATGCATGCATTTTCAGCCACTGTCATAAGATTCGTTGCAAATACACTTCCAAGTGAGTGTAAAGCTAGCAATCCCCCAATAATAAAAAAAAAACGTCTGTAACTCACTTAATAATTAACTGGTTCAATTTTTTCTTCGACTATTTAGAATCACCTAAAAAGCACCTAATTCTGATACAAAAGAAAAATTTGAATAAATATTTTTCACTATAGGGTACTGCTAGCTTTCATAAACCTAGTAGTTGCTTAGTTTCTTTTTTTTGGTTTTCTCAAAAACTGAAGAAGCGCCTTATCTTCAATTAGAGGCCCTAATTAGCACCCAAAAAGCACCTAATTTTTATATAGACCCCAAAGTTTTTTTCCATTCTGACACACCACCAAGTAAATGGAAAGCCAACAATTTCCTAATAATGAAAAAAATCTATAATTCAGTTATTAATTAACTGATTCAAATTTTGCGCATATGTCCCAAGTAGTGAACAATATCTCCTCCAAGATATTTTAGGGAAGGCTGCTAAAGCTATGGATGCGCTTGTGCCAGAAAAAAACTAGGCAGGTTTACGAGAAAAAATATTGCCTTTTTGAGGTCTGACTGACGAAACGCTGCGTGAACCGTGTCGACGAAACCGTTTTGATGGCTTATTTTGAAGATTTGTCAGAGACATATTCTCGAAATTCTCTTCGGAAGAAGTTCTTAATGTAACGTAAAGAATTTATAGTTCATAAGAAGATAAGAAGCAATGAAAAGTTGATTCCTCTGCAACAGTTCCTAAAGCAAACTGGGAAAAATTATCGACCTAAAAAATCGAAGGTTCTGACTCGAGAACAAGTTATAATTTTCTTTAAAAATATTTGGCAGATAAAGTTGCATTAATGATAGGTGTATTCTGAGCTTGTAGAAGAGACGAGCTTATGAAAATGAAGTTTTCCGATGTGCGTGATATGGGTCGGCATATATTAATTGACATTCCGCAAAGTAAATATGGTCAAGCGAGGAGCTTTTTGGTTATTGAAGAGAATGAAATGTGCACATTGAAGTTGATTCGAGACCATGTGTTTTTGCGACCTGAAGAAGACCTATCGATAGGATTTTTTTGTGATATCGTGATAAGCGATGTACTGTGCAACCTATGGTTAAAAATAATTTTGGAAATATATTCTTTAAGATTCTAAGGCTCACACAAGTCATTGCTTGAGGCGTACAGCGGCAACACTTCATTCTGATGCCAGAGGTAATTTCGAGAGCCAAAGGAGATTAGGCAACTGGAAGAGGTCTGCGGTAGCACAAGGGTACGTCGATGATAGTGAAAGCTCTGAATTGGCTAATGCTTGCCTTCAGCTGGGAAAAGCATTATTTCTTCAAGTTACAGAGCAACTACGGTGGGGTATGGAAATGTGCAATTTTCCGTGCAGTTCGAAAATTGTACGTTTTAATTTTTAAAAAAAATTATCTCAATAAATAATATGTTTGTATTTTCGTAATAAATTCTTGAATGTACTATTATTTTTCACTTCAGCCTTGGAAATAACGGATGAAAGTTTTCTGTTGCCTAAATTTGACACCGACGTGGTAAAGGCACTAATACCAAAACTGGGACCACGCCTAATTTTTATGAGAAAATTTCAATCACTATTCAATTCTGATGGAAAAGTATCGGGAAAAGTTAATGCAAATTTCACCATAAACTCGGCAACATCTGATAAAAATAAAGTTGATGATTTTATGGTAAGTGGAGCATTCAACCTAAATGAATAATACATATTACTGTCCCAAACAATGCAAGGTAATATTACATATTACAGTTTGACCAAACGAGTGTGTTCTCTATACCTACGTTACCTATGTATGTACAGATCGACGTTCAGTAGATATTAGGGAAAAAAATTAAGTTTGAAAATAGGAACATTTCCACACCCGGCTTCACAATAAAATAAAATAAAACCATATCAATAATTTATTGATTTCAGTTTATAGAAATAGCTACAGCAATAACTGATTCTGCCTCTGAAAGTTTGTACATTTTTGTACCTGATCAGGAACTTGCTGAAAGTCTTGGTATTTTGCCTGGTAAGTCAGCAGACTACAAAATACAAATTTAGACGAGAATTCAAACTAGGGTCCAAGCGAGAGTCCAAGCAACGCTCAAGATCCGAATCATCAAAAGCGCAAAGTATCCGACTTTGATCTAAACCTACCTGGCCCATGACAAGAAAAATCGCCGAAGAGAAGCACCGTACACAAGTAAAATTTGTCTTTAAAATTATATGCACAATTTTTCAAACCTGACCAAATTTTTCTAGGGTTTGCAAGCAGTACTCAATGAATACACTGAAGGACAGTGTTTTACTGCTCAAAGTGAACCACCTTTCTTTTCCTTAAATTTTTTTTCAAATATGGAGCAATCTCTAGAATTAATATGTTAAGAGCTGAGCTGAACTGCTCTACAGAACAACAATCTTCAAGAAAACTACTTTGTCAAACAGCTCTACTATACTTAATGGTATTCAGAATATCTGCAACATGACTGAATGTTTTATTGATAGTTACACATTTATTCTTAAAAATAAACGCCTTTCTCCCGAATGTCACAATTTCAAAGTGCAGAAAGTGACGTCATTTATCTTGGAATTTTAATCGATACACGAAGAAGGATTCCAAAATTTGGAAGTGTTGATAAATCATCAAATTGAGAGGATGGAAAGGAGAGGAGGGAAGATATGCCTGTACTGATCTATAATATTTGTGATGTAACGAAGTTACTACTTTTTTTTACGCTATACGCTACTGACATACCGCACCCGAATCGATTTTCGGATACTAGGCCGTGTTCGGGGAGCACGCTTTTTACGCCATTTGGTACTACTCTCTGTTCGCGGAGCAGTTCTCTAGCACTATATAGCGCTTTTGGGACGTCAATGTTTGCGTCTATGTCATCGCTAACGCTATCAAATGCAATTTTCAAGCAGGTAGGGCAGAAGAAGCGTTAGCGCTATTTTGTGCCCAAGAGTCTCTGTGGACAGTATATAGTGAATTTTTGATTGCGTTTGAATTTTTTGTTGTATTGATTTTCATTGTTGTTTGTTAATTTTTTTTGTTTTTTATGGATTTTTGTTGAGTTTTTGAGTTTTGTTGTTTTTTGTTTCATTTTGCAAAATCAAAAATGTCTAAATTTATTAGACTGAGATTGAGCCCTGTTGTTTTATGCCAAGTACTTACTGCTTGGTAATTTGTAATTGGAAAAAGTAATTCTCCTCGCTTCTGGTAAACTAAGTCAGAAGAAGGTGTAGGAGAAGATTGCCCAAATCCTACAAAGCAAAGGACATCTGAAGCACTGGGCCACAATGCTTCTCGAAATTTATTGGTATGAAGTGAACTTTAAAATCCATTAAAGATTACAATGAGAAGTCAGGAAATAACACCCGTGCATGGCCATATTTGGATTTAAGTTCAAAGGTACTGTTGTACTGTCATTTTATTTATTTTGTATCCATTTATTAGCTTATGGATAGTGTGTTGGGCGAAAAGCCTTCCATGCAGCCTGTGGGCACGCTATCCTCCACGGGCACTTGTAGGGGCCTTGCTTTAAGCCGCGCCAGCCTGTCACCAGCCTCTCCAAAACTGCCTTCAGTAACTCCCTCAAGTTGGGCCGACCTGTCCCCAGCCTCCTTTTCCAAATCCGCACCTTCGGCATCTACTTCAAGAACAAGTTCAATATCGGAAGAAACTCCATCAAGTACCTACTATTTGGAATCATTTTATTTCGTCACATTTGATTTTGAGGAAGAAAATCTTTATTTCTTTTCAAGAAAAAGAAAACCTACTTCAGATATTGCCGAAGCCATATTAGAAAGCAAGCGTTTGGGAGAAGAAAACAAGGAGAGAAGGCACAGGGAGAGAATGGAGGGAAAAACAGGGTTCCAAAAAGAAATGCTGAGTATGCTAGGGAATCTAATCGACAAAATATGATAAAAATTATTTTATTTAAAAAAAAAATCAATTGATACATAAAAAAAAGTTGTGCTTTATTTTATTCACGCAGCCCTCATTAAAAGCCTTTGACAGATTAAGTTCCTTTTGGCTATCTGAGCATCCTGCTGCACATTTCGAGGAACTTGTATAGCATCAAGCTGCAAACTTTGAGGAACACCTTCATTTACAGCAATCTGCAGGTCGTCACCCCTGAGTAAACAAATATTGTGTAATATGGGCAGGGATTAAATGAACTCTGCGCATTGGCAGTACAGTCAAAAGGCTGCGAAACCGTCCTTTTAATAAAGCAAAACTTCTCTCGATGAATATCTGAGCTGAAGCATGGCAGAAATTATAATTTCTCTGTTGGTCGTTTAGATGGCCATTGTCACGATAAGGCACCAATAAATTCTCATGTAATTTGTAAGCAGAGTTGCCAATTATGTGACAATCGTCAGGAAATTTTTTTACATCCCCCAAATAGTTATTCACTTCAGACAAACGAAAGACACGTTGATCATGAACAGAACCAACCCGGCCTGCAAAGCAATGGACAAAGCGACCAGAATAGTCACAAACAACCTGCAAAGTAGAACAGTGTTTCAAGGATATAAGTCAACTACCTATGGCAAATTACCTGAAGAATTACTGAGTAACATTCTTTCCAATTAACATATGATTCTGAATTTGCTGATGGACCAGGGATATTAATATGGGTCCCATCGACTGCTCCTATGACTTTGGGAAAGCCAATCACTGCTTCAAATGCAGCCGATATTTGTTGAACTCTATCTCCATTTGGCCACCTAATAAAAATCGGTGACAGCTCGTTTATTGCTCTTGTGACATGTCTTGTTACATACTTTGCAGTACTTCTTCCAACATTGAACCTTTCACATAATGACCTAATACAGAAGAAGGTAAACAGAGGTCATGTACAAAGGTAAAACACTCACCTCAATGAATCAGGCGTGGCCAATCTCCAGATGGCAATTAAAAACTGTTTTTCTGGTGAAATCTTTGCAGTTCCTGGAACCTGCCTTTTAAGCCCTGGCGCAATAATGGAAAGCACATAATCAAAAGTTTCTCGACTCATTCTGGAATTATTAACAAAATGATTAGATAAAGTGATTTATAAAGAGATATTATAAGAAAAATATATTATTTCATAGTAAATTTATTATCAGATAAGGTCCTCACCTAAAGTGAGACTTGAATTCTTGGTCAATGAATGCAGGTAACACATGTTCTACATAATTTTCAAGTCTTGAGACCTTTCTCCTATTATAAAGTTCATCGAGCAGTTCTAATGCTTGTCATTCTTCATCTTCGCTACTTTCTGACGATGAAGATGAATCAATTACCTCACTTATTATTCGCAGACCGGCCGCCACAACACCTAAAACATTGCGCCTCTGGACTCTATCCTCGGCCATTTTTTAGGTTAGGAAAACAAATAAAAATAAATAAACAAACAAACGACTACACAACCACCGAACCACCAAAGCTACGGCTGTTCATGGAGATTGACAGCGAAAACACTCTGAAACCTCCCCGAACAGGTCTAATAGCGTATGCATAGCGCGATAGCGTGCTTCCCGAACACCCTATACATGTGAACCCAAACAGTGTTGCCAGCATTAATTTAATAATTACTTCTAATTTCGGTAGGTTAAATTGCTTCTGTGACTCGTACCTATGCCTATGCTTAAATATTTCATAACTATTGATTCAGAACTAAAACCTTATACATTTTCACAATATATTTTCTCCACTTTTGAAGTTTAACAAAAACGGATCTTATTAACACAAACCCCTTTCAACAATGACCCATAAGTATATCTTTAACATTAAAATTCTCAGAAATTAAGTATGTACTTAGGGTATTTTTCTCAACTGTGATCGGTTTGCATATTTTATTGCCTATTTTGCCAAAACGTTCCGACTACTTATAATATTAAATTCAATAACTGAGTTTCATTTGTTCAGTGCTCTTACTGTATTGTGTTCTGACAAGTTATTTTTTCTAAAAGCAAATTTATTGAGTTATGTCGCCTAAAAAACTTGAAAAAGGTCGTGTTTTACATACTCAAAGCCGTGAAATTGTGAGTCATGTGAGTGAATTTATGAAAAAGGAGGCTAAAGAAGAGCTTTCCGCGCCACCACAGGTGTTTATGTAGAAATTATTTCAGCTATTATATTATTATATCCTTGTTTATTGTTTATATTTCTCTAACAGTTATCATGCTTTCAAGTTGAACGAAGATGTCAATAAAGAAAGAGTCTGAAAATCGAATTGAAAGAAGATTATTTTTGTACAAAGGACGTATTAGTTACACATTTACAACAAATTTTTATCAACTTTTTAATAGGCAAATCAATCAATTTCTAATTATATGTTTATTTCAAGACTTGGATTCCGAATTTACAACTGCTTGCCAATGCAAAAATTACATAAATGTTTCCGAAATTTTTTCACGAACACAATTCATCAGAGGCATTAACGACACATCAGTGACACTCAAATTTTATGCTAGTGTTCATCGAAAACAAACCACAAACATTTGAAGTAGACTCCGGTGCAGGAGTTACTCTCATTCCACAATCAAAATTCAAAGAATTAAACTTAAATATCCAATTAGAGAAATCTGGTATAGCATTCCGATCTTATACGAAAAATGTTTTTTATCCTATTGGAAAAGCGAAAGTTTCTGTTCGGTACTTGGATAAAACATCAACTGAAGAGTTTTACGTCGTGTCAGATAATTTCGAGCCACTAATGGGACGTATATGGATAAGACATTTAGATATGGGCCTTCAAAAAATCGAGAATACAAACCAATAGAAGTAGAGTTTCTTCAAAAATACCCAAACACACACGAATTGGATTAGTACCAAATTTGAAAGTATGTTTACAACTACGTGAAAACGTCAAGCTTGTTTATTTCAAGATGACGATATCTTCCAGCATTTAACTGAGCATACACAACATTATTCCCAGTTCAAAAATCAAGTTGACCCTGGTATCACCAATTCGGAAAGTCGTTGTTTTATTGCTATTCTTATTTCGAGTGGCGACAATAATTTGCCTAGCAAAAAATTGTACTGGGACATGAACCATGATGTCCATAACAATATGGTGGCAAATGCTATGAGGAGAAATAGATTTCTTCAAATTCAAAAATTTATTCATATAGCAGACAACACACAAATAAATGCAATGGACAAAGCCTGGAAGATAAGACCAATAATGGACAAATTTAAACAAAAATGCTTGAAACACTTTCAGCCAGTCAAAAACTTATCATTTGACGAGTCAATGGTAAAATATTACGGGCGCCACGGATGCAAGCAGTTCATCTGTGGCAAACCCATTCGTTTTGGCTACAAAATGTGGAGCCTTGACACAAATGATGGTTATCTCGTAAATTTTGACCTATACCAGGGAAAAGATCCTCGTGGTGATGCAGACTTTGAAAAATTGTTTGGAAAATGTTCATCTCCTCTGGTGCTCATGCTTCAGGAGCTACATAAACGAGATCTGCCATACATTATTCATATAGATAATTTGTTCATTGGTCTAAATTTGCTTCCCTATCTAAAATATCTCGGTTTTGGTGCTGTAGGTACAATTCGGGAGAATCGAATACCGAGGTCATGTCCACTAACGTGTTAAAAACAATTTCACAAGAAACCTCGTGGGGATATCGAATATTTTCTGGAAAAGAATGATGGTATTCTACTGGTTAGGTGGATGGATAATTCAGTCGTCAGAATTGCCTCTACAAATGATGGAGTTATTCCATTATCGTCTGTGTCATCCATGACATTTTATCATCCATCTATCCATCCATCATGTAATAAAAAAATATAAAAAAAAAAACAATAATAAAATAGGAATTTCCAATTTCGTTCCTTAGTGGGTTAAGTTTGGTTTCAGAAAATTCGAGAAATTTATACTATAAACAATATGACCAGTTACTTGCTTGGATGAAGCAGAAAAAATGTAATGGTGTGGATGAAACCGTGATGCTAGCGTACATGATGAAAATGGTAAGGAATATACCCATATAAATAAGTACTTAAAGTTTTCGAATGAGAGAGAAGGAATAAACATGAAAAAATAAAGTTTATTTTGAGATTTTTATTACATTTTCCTTTTCTTTTAGTCTCTTGTTAGATATTGATCAGCAAACTTCTGTGTGAAATGCTTATGAAGTTTGTTGAACGACTTTTGCATTAACTTATTTGGCTCCCAGCGAAGTAGGAGATAGCTTAGCTCTTGATTTGTTTGATATAATGCCAAATGATGAAAGACTTTAAATTCAAGATATGCTGATTATTTAACAGAAAATTATATTTCCGGGGAATCGGCTTGTCCCCCTACCTACAATCTGGGCCAAAATGTCAGCAACACTCGCACACACAACTAACGCATGTGAATCGTTTCATAGTCATTTCAATTCCTCAATGTATAAGGCGCGTCCCATTTTTTTTTGTGTTTATTGGAAAACTAAATAAATTTCAAAATCCAGAGCGCCACTCCTGCGGCAAGAATAAATTTCACCTGCCTAATGCCCAGTACGAATCACAATGTTGAATAAATTATAGAAAAGGTGTGCGGTACGAAACACATTGTCTAATTAGTAGTCTTATTGGCTTCGGTACGAATCACCCAACACCCTTTTAGGGCCGGTATTTTTTTTATAATTTGTTATTAGCAGAGTAAATAGGCTAGCCCTATAAAAACAAATTTGGGTTGGATACTTGCAGGAGCGCTTAGTGCTGTATTTCCACAAAAATCTTCGTGTTGTAATTTTGCGAAAACCTCAAATACTATCAAAAATCAAATGAAGGAACTTTGGTTACAGGCGGGGTGCGTTCCACGTTGTGTAGCATTTTCTTAGGTGTGAAAATGGTACACATCGCGGAAGAAATCGAGGTCGAAAATCATTTTAAAAATACGTTCGTTATTAACGAATCTGGTAGTTTTACAGTCCGTTTACCCTTTCGCGAAAATATTGCCAAGGGCGAGTCATATGAGATTGCAAAATAGGTTTCAATCTTTAGAGCGGAAGTTGAATAAAAATCTTTATATAAAAGAAAAATACTTCAAATTCATCGCTGAATACATAAGGTTAGGACACATATCCCTTGTTAACAGTAATCACGTAAAATTACAGCTTAATTATTATTTTTAACTTCATTATTACGTATTGAAAGATTCGTCGACCCCGATAAAATTGTGCGTAGTCTTCGACGCGTCGTGCAAATCTACCTCCGGAGTTTCTCTGAACTGAAACCTGTATCCAGGATACTTTATTATTTTCGTTAGTGTTGCGCTTTTGAATTTATGCTATTGTAATCAGTGCTGATATTGCCAAAATGTATCGATGTATTTATGTTCACGAAGACGACCATAAATTTTAACAAATAGTGTGACGTTTTAACACACCTGATCAGTTACACATTTATTAATTGAATACTACGTAAGGTATCGCTTGTATCGTATTGAAAAAGCCAAACATATGCTTAAAGTTTTGGAAACCATCTCCGATGTGGGTTCTAGAAGAAAATCATCTACCATCAAATATAAGTATTTTTTGGACTTGGATATTAGTTCTGGTAGTGAAGATCTCCCATGCATTCCAATTTCCCCAATCCCTTTTTTGACTGAAAAGATTGATGGAACTAGTCTTCTTGAAATCAGTGGAAATTCTTCTATCCCTAGTTCCCCCAAAAAAATCTGACAATAAAGCCAAAAGCGGCAACTAAGATCAGTGGAAATTCTCCTATCCCTAGTTTCCCCCAAAAAAATACCTACATAATATAGTTTTTTAAAAAATTGATACTATTTTATCAATGATAAAATACATGAAAAAAACAATATTGGATCATAAACTCATTGCAAGGTATAGTAAAAAAAAAATTTTATATATTTTTCATTTATTTTATATTCATTTTAATATTATAGCCCTAAAGAAGGAGGAAAAGGTCCGAAAGCTAGGCATTGTAAAAAGAGTTAATAAACAACTATTGATTGACCGATTCCCAATTATTCGCAAACTTATCAATTATCAACGGTCGTTATCTATAAAAATATATTGATATTTTAGGCTTAAATTAATTGCTATGGTTGACGTTGTCTGTATGATTGTATAAAGATAAAAAGTAAAGTAAAGTAAAGTAATTAAATCTCTTGTTGCTCCATCTGATGCTATATTTAATTTGGTTAAGGTAATTCAAAGCCATTTCACACGGGCAATTAAGCTTAAAATGTATAGAAGTTTTTTTTTTATATTATGGCAACTTCGACTGTAGTTATTTGTCAGTGATGACTCAATAGAGGCAGTTCCAACAATCTGGTTAGATGGAAATATGTCATTGGCCTAGGTATGAAGGAACCAAAATGAATAAAGCAATAAAAAATTGCGACCCTGTGTTGCCATCAGAAATGCAACCTACCGTGAAAAGTTTAAAGAATATATAATAACGTCAGTTCCAGAAAATTCAATTGATGAAATTTTAACAATATTCATCCAATATAATTCAAATATTCAATTCACAATAGATAAAGAAAAAGATCAAAGCGTTTCATTTTTTGACACATTATTGATAAGATCTAATAACTGACTGGTACACAAAACCGACTTATTCAGGAAGATATATCAATTTGCACTCATATCACACTCAAAAAATGAAAATAAATCTCGTTCTTGGATTAAAAAATAGAATTTTCAAAATATGTCACTGTTAAAAAAAAGAAGTCATATCCTGAATGGTTTTTAAAAAAATTCCTTATCAACACATTACAAATTCAAAATAATGGTGCATCTTTTGATGATATAATAAATTCTGTAAATAATATTTCAAATACAGTCAATTCAAACTCCATTAATGATAACATTGATAATTCAGTTCCACAAAACCCTCCAAAAATTCAAAAAATTAAGAAAATTTATTATTTCTCACTACCATACAAAAAAGAATTATCAAAAAAATTTGAAAAAATATTTAATGGAAATGTTAATATTATTATCAAAATTTGTGGCAAACATTTTTTAAAAATTTCAAATCTATTCAAAATATAAAGATACTGATAAGAATTTAAAAAAATCAGGAGTTGTTTATTCCATAAAGTGTAATGACAGTTATGCAGAACCTAATGCCGAAAACCGATTTGAAGTAAGGATGAGCATAAAAAAATTCCCACATGGTGCAGACTTTTCCGCGGGCACTGTATATTTTGATAATTTTCTAAAGCGTAGAAGAAATCCTTGAATAACCGTTGAGGGTCAAGGTATTTTAAAAAAATTTGAAGAAGAAAGTCCTTACTGAGGCAGACAGGAAAGACTTAGTTGATTTAATAGTAAATCATCTTTTAAATCAGAAAAAAATTCTAGGAGTTTTTACAATTAATAAATATGCAGAGGAAATTGTGAAAGAATTTCCAGGTGAAATTAAAGTAAGTAATTTTTTTTTGCATTTTCAAAAATCTGTATATTTTTGCGTGTTATTTTATTAAGTTCTTTTGGCAGGATACTTATTTTCTTCCTAGAAAGGCTGGCGGTAATCCAAAAGGAAAACTTTACGATCGTTCTAGAAACTCAAAACACATTTGGAGGAAAAAGGGTCTTATTCCGTCTAGAATAAAAAATAAATCAGTCAAAGCTGTAGTATATGTCATATACCTAAGTGAAATATAAAATATTAACTGGTCATTTTTAAATCCTACAGATTCCTTGCCAGCAACCAATCTAATAACTTCTCAGGGTCAGGAGCCTTCACAGGAGTATAAGGACATAAAATCATCACTGAAATATAGACAGAATCAGACTGGGACACTATTTTTCAAAAATGGAAAGAAACTGCCAATTTTAGAATACAGGAATGCCAAAATACCCTTTTTTCAGAAATTATAGAAGATTGGCCTTTATACAAACATGCAAGCAAAGGGCACATTTTGGTAAGTATAACTTACAAAAAATGTTTAACATACCTAGTTTTAATTTTCCAAATTATTGTAGGTGGAACATGATTTTTGTACTATGTTTCCGGGAAAAGAAAATAAACTCTTCTCTAAATGGACAGCATTGGTAGATGCAGCTTTTAAAATTTATGAAAATTGTATAAAAGACAAGAAAGGGTTAGAAGAACTCAATACTTTGAGAAAAAGTTGTATTGCTGAAGGTACGTTACGCAATTTAAATAATACACAAACTTATAAAAGTCATATTAAAATTTATTTTTTTCATAGATAAGCGAGAATACATGCTAATGAAGTTGCTACACTGTGTGGTAAAACCAAGTTGCCGAATAAAAAAAGCAGATGGCAGCATTTGGAAGCCAAGCATCATTGATTCACAATATAGTCAAATTCTTGTCATAAGTCTAGTTTCGGATATTCAACGAAAAGTCGAGGAAAGAAATGAAAAATATGCCCTTGTTGGACTAACGGTACAACCTTTTATTATCCTGGTTGAAAATGATGGTGTTAATTTAGAATATTTTGTTTGGTTTGAAGCGGTCATTCACAGATTTGAGAATTTTGTCAAATCTGTTGACTTTTGTTTTAAAACGTTTCATTGCTTCAATTTTCATTATCCAAAAGAGTGGGAATCTGTTTGGACATTCATACAAAAAATTTTTTTTTGAAATCGAAACACCACATGACATTGCTTGTCCCCATTTGTTAAGATTAATAACATCATTTACCAATTCAAAATAGAAAAATGTTTATGTGTTATATTTGCGCCAATTGTTTGGAAAGTGCGGATCTTCTTATTGACCATTTGAAATATTGCCATCAAAAACCAAGCTTCTATATATGTAAACAGAGCAACTGTCCCCAACAATTTACTTGTGCCGCAAGTTTTAAAAAACATTTAAAAAAACAACATGTTTCGACCAGTATCACAATTGATCGAGCAATTGGCAATTGCGAGCAAATTTCTATAGACACATTAGTATGTAATAACACTAACATTGTACCAGTAGATTTCTCACAAACTAAAAAAAGAACAAATGACACTAAAGAATGTGATAAGGATAGTACAAGTAGTACAAATTTATCGGAAGCTAGTGGTCAAATAGTAACGCGTTCAGTATCAGAGTTAAAAAACTCTGCTCTCAAATTCACTTTAGCCTTACACAACACATCCAGTTTTAATCGCAAGGATGTCCTTCACGTTCAAGAAATTCTTAATAACACTATAATATTAAATATAGTGGACATTTGTAAAAAAATAAACGGTTTTCAAGAAAATCAAAACCTGCAAATGATATTTAATGATATTTTGGAAAAAGTGAGCGACTTGTTTTCATTTATAAAAACAGAATACAAATTTTTCAAATATTTAACAGAAAATGACCTGTTTAAATTTCCAATTCTTGTTACAATAAATAAAGAATTAGGTGAAATTATTCGTTGTAATAAATCAACTCTTGCTGAAGAAAAAATTACTGGGGTTATAATGCCTATCAGCTTTCAACTAAAAAAATATTTTGAGCTACCTGGACTTTTTGATTTGTTTAAAAAAAATATGAAAAATTTGGAATCAATAAGTTCTTTAGAGAATTTTGTAAATGGAACGTTGTGGCAAAGAAAAATTCATAATTTTCGCCAAAAAACAGTTTTTCCAATATTTCTGTACTTCGATGATTTTGGAATTAATAATGTTTTGGGTCCTCATTCAACATCTCTTTGTGCAGCCTAATTCTCAATTCCTGTTGCTCCTCCTCAGTTTTTATCTAAACTCCAGCATATATTTTTAGCAGGCTTGTTTAAAACTAAAGATTTGAAAAACTTTGGGAATAATTATGTTCTATATAAACTAATAGAAGAATTTAGTGTATTGGAAACGAAAGGAATTAACATACAGTTGCCTGATGGAAGAACGGAATAAGTTTATTTTAGTATGAGTTTAATCATAGGAGATAATTTGGGCTTGAATGATATTTTAGGATTTTCCAAATCTTTCAATTGTACTTTTTACTGTCGCTTATGCAAGCGTAGTAGTGAACAAATGATGCAAGACTGTATAGAGCACGAAAATAAATTCAGGAATAAAAAAAAAACTATGAACAGGACCTTAAAATTGTTCCCGAGTCACTTCGAATAAAAAAAAGTGGCGTTAAAGAAGAATCCATTTTCGACACGCTTCCAAGCTTTCATGTTACCGAGAACTTTAGTTTTGATATCATGCACGATTTGTTGGAGGGCGTATGTCATTACGACATTAGCAAATCACTTTTATATTTTATTAAGAAATTTTTTTTTACCCTTGACACGTTCAATTATCGAATGTTACTCTTGAACTATCAGGAACTTCATATTGGAAACAGGCCTTCACCAATAAATATAACGGACTTAGAAGCAAAACGCTTTAAAATGACAGCTTCAGAGATGTTAACGTTCTGTCATTTATTTACTTTATTTATTGGAGACTTAGTGCCCAGGAAAGACCCTGTTTGGAAACTTTTGGGAATACTTTTTGATATTATGGATGCCTCATTTTTGGGCACAATTGATAATTTAACACTGATAACACTGCAGAGCCTGGTAACTCAACACAATCGAAGCTATGTCCAACTTTTTAATGATACATTAAAACCAAAACACCACTTTCTTTTACATTAGGATCAATGTTGGTAATTGGAAACAGGGGTAGATGAGAACACTGCTAAAACTATACAAAATAAACATTTTGTGGGTAAACAACGCCATTTTGATTTTGCACGCTAGCGATTCTGTGTTCAATACCAGGAGCAAATTTTTATTTTTTTTTCGTTTTTTTCGCTTGAAAATCGAGTGTGCAGTGGTTAAAAACTCATCTGATTGTGTCAATAGATTTGAAGTAAGTATGATTTCCGTTGAATGTAAGAACATCCATAGGGTGTTTATCAAAGTGTGAATGTTAATTGTGAGGTTATTTTATTTCAAATTCTGGAAATTGGGTGTTTCCAAATACCCCAAATATGATTAGATGGTGGTTAATGGAAACACTGTTTGGGGGTAAATGAGAAAAGGTGTTTCCGAATACCCCTTCAGATGGTAAATGATAAATGAGAACACTTCTTGCTACATGTTGGATTCTATTTTCAGATACGCATCGAAAATGCCCCGTAAATACATAAAGAAAAGAGATGCCCCCCAATACACTTTGCAAGATTTGCAAAATGCGGTGACAGATATAAAATAACAAAGGAGATCCTATAGGGAGGCCGCAGATTTCTATAAGATTCCACAAAGCGTTATTTATAACCGAATAAAAGGACGAAAGGTACCTATGGACAAAATGGGGGCTGGTGCGCCTAAAAATTTACCAAACAATGTAAAAACCCATATTGTTTCTGCTTTGAAAACGCGAACGTCAATGGGATACCCATGTGACAAAGCTGAACTTTTGAGATTAGTGGGAGAATATGTGATTGCAAGAAACATAAAAACCAGGTTCAAAGATAATATTCCAGGGGAAGAATGGTATCGTTCATTCATGCAACAAAATCCCAGTCTATCTCTGAAAAAGGCCGAACTTCTACAAAAACTGAGAAAAGAAGCTAGAAAACCAGAAATTATTTATGATTTTTATGACAAGTTGAAAACGACTATTCACGAGAATGGACTTGATCTGCCTGGTATGGCGCCTTTTATTTTTAACGCAGACGAGACTGGCTTCAAACGTGATCCTTCCCGTATCAGAGCCATAGGGGTAAAAGGTGAAGCCTTATATCGAGTTTCTGGGGGCTCAGGGAGGGAGAACGCCACCGTACTCGCCTGTATATCGGCAGATGGCTCATATCTACCACCACTCATTGTTTTCAAGGGGGCAGCAGTTCAAGCAAGATGGGTGACAATCGAGGCTTTGCCAGGAACTCTTTATGCAACCAGTAAAAATGGGTGGATGGAAGAGCCACAGTTTCACCAGTGGATTACTTGTGGCTTTATTCTTCACGTTGAAAAAGTACGTAGGGATCATAATAAACCCAACCAGAAAGCTGTGCTTCTTTACGATGGCCATCTCAGCCATATAAGTCTTCAAATTATCGAAGAGGCACTGAAAAATAACATTGAACTTATTAAGTTTCCCAGTCATATGACAGATAGATTACAGCCTCTAGATAGATGTGTATTCAAATCAGTGAAATACATCTGGGATAAAAAACTAGTGGCCTATGGGAAAGAGATGATGGGCAAAGGCACTGGACGCCTGTCGAAAAATAAGTTTGCTGAAATTCTCTCGCAAACTTGGAAAGATGCCATGTTGCCAAAAAACATAATTTCAGGGTTTCAGTCCACAGGAGTATATCCAGTAGATGCATCCAAACTCCCGGAAAAGAAGTTTGATCCTCAGCAGTTGAAATTTTTCAAAAAGAAAATACTCTCTTCAGCTAACAATAATGCTGAATTGGAAAATAATCCAGATAATGGCGATACTGATGATGCCAATATAGATATTCATTCATTATCTAGCTCAAACGTAGGGGAGACCGGGGCTTAAAGTCTCACGGGTTAAAAGTCACAAAATCTTTTTCTCGCACAGTAAATATGGCATCGTCGCCATATTCATACGCCAGGAGCGCTGTCGAATGCTTGTCAGTTCTCTATCATTGCCGTTGGTGCTAGTCGCATGTGTATCTTTTTACGAGTGAATTTGTGAAAAAAGCCAATGTAAGTAATTTTTTGGACTAATAATACAAACCGTATATTTTATCTCAGTGCTAAATTTCAAAAATGCCGTATCATATTTATGATACCCCTACTTAATCTCTAAAAAGTCACCATAACTTCAATAAATTATACAGTTAGATTAGGTACATATTTTAAAAAGAAAATAACAGGACCGTTTGGGGTAACTTGTCTCACACGTTGTGGGGCAAGTTCTCTTATGTGACTTTTTACCCCGATATTGAAATAAATATAGCTCTAAACGGGATTTAATTTTTAGATGGTGCGCGATTACAGGAAAAAAACAGATCGAGGCAGTTTTGATAAGGAAGCGGTGTTACGCAAAGAGAAAAATTGTAAAGAAGAATTTAACAGGAAATTTAAGAGGGTCGAATAATAAAAATAAAAATGGAAAAAACAAAAAAAGTGCTAAAAAGGAGTCCTCTGAACAATCAGAGCAAGATGATGAAGAGACTTTTCGTATTGTTTGCCTTGAACCATTTTCCAATAGTTCATCAAAAGAAGTTTGGGCCCAATGTACAGTCTGCAAGTTATGGGCCCATGAACAGTCTCGGTACACCGTGGTACGTCTGTCAGAACTGCGAAGATGATGACGACATCGATTGAGAAAATTGAAATAAAGCGTATATTATACATTATTTCTCTTTCTTACATGCATTTTTGCATTCTTTCAAATAAAAGCTAACCAAATATTTGTGTGACTTTTTACCCCTTTCCGTGAGACAACGTGCCCTATGATGAGGGCAAGATGTCACACTTGCAACAATTTGTGTTTAGCAAAAAAATATTTGAATTAACGTTATTTATAAATAAATTTATAGTGTCTTTGTACAGACAAATGACAGTGTGACAAACTGCACCAGAAGTAACTTTGATAGGATTGAATATAACTTCACAAAAAATTCACAACCAAATTTTGTGACTTTTAGCCCCGGTCTCCCCTACTAGAAGCAGAAATACCGGGAACATCTACAGCGGCTTCGACTATTAATGAAAATATTAACGCGCCTTCAACCTCAAAAGCAGCGGAGTTCCCACCAAGCACGATATTCTTAATATATTCAAGGCATCAACTGAACAATATATTAAGAAAGTATTAGACATGGAACCACCCGAACCACCTGTCAAAAAAGTTATACCACGCTTGAAGCAATTGGTTTATGGAGAGGTCTTGACCACTGAAGAAGTTTTGAATAGAATGAGAAACGTTGAGAAACAAAGAAAGGGAAAGGGATCAAAGACTGGAAAAGGCGGTAAATTCAAGAAACTGGAAAAACTTGTATTAAGTGATAAAGAAAACGACGGAAATAATATCAATAAGAGGAAGGATATTGAAATAAAATTACTGCGTGCCAAAAAATCGAAGAGGGATACATATTCATCTTCTTCAAATTCGAGCTCGGAGGAACTTTCATACGATGAAACTGATGACAGCCCTTTTGAAGAAGAAGAAGACCCACTAGGAGCTGAAGACCTATATACAGCGGACAAAAGCAACCTGAAAAAGGGAAGTTTCGCATTAGTCTGCTTTAAAGGCGGGAAAAGGATGACCGTGACTTATAAATATCTGTGTGTGATTGAAGACGTCGACTGGGAAGAAGGCGAAATCAAAGTTACATCTCTCAAATGTGCAGATGATACGTGTAGGGTTTTCTCTTTAGTTGAATCAGACGTTAGCTTTGTAATCGTAGATCATATTATTGGAATAACTCCAGAGCCATCTATTTAAATGAAGGGGGAGAGATTGTACTATACATTTCCACGAAAGCTTGATATCTTCGAAAAAGCTTAGTTTCTACTTCATTTATGCATTTTCCTAATAATAGAATTTGTTTTTTTTTACTTACTCACCACATTTTATTTCATTAGAGATGTTGTAGGGATTAATTTACTAAATGAATGTGAATTAGTTTTTAATTTACTGAATAAAATGTTTGCTTTAAAGTCCCATTACTTATGGGGGGTAATTGGAAACAAACAAAACAAATCCCGCAATATCATGCTTCAAAGGTGAAAATATTGCGAATAATTCCATTTACCCCATCACAAATCCCTTTATTATGATAGAGCAAAAAGTTACTTGTTCACAATTACCCCCGCTTTTCTGTTTTTTCTTTAAAATCCTGGGGTAAAAGGAAACGGTCCAAATTTCGAAAACAGTAACTAAGAGGTAACCAAAAATATATAAATATGTTGTATAATGTGTCAATATGCCTATACAGCTTTTAGTTGAAGTATTAAAATAAACGAAATTTGGAAAATCGCTTCCAATTACCCACATTGACCCTATGTGACAGCAATTAGACAATCTGGGCCATTAAAACATCTTTGGAGTATGAGATTTGAGGCGAAACATCAAGAGTTCTTTGCCAATAACACTAAATCTAGAAAAAATATTTCATATACAATTTGTATGAAAGCTGCTCTCAAATTTTCAAACTTTATTTATGAAGATTTTTTACAAGATGAATTTTATTCAAATGACTGTGACAATGTTTCAAAGGTCGACTCCAAATCCTATTTTAAGGATTTTGTAAATAAGTTTGGTGTGAATGTAAACGATAATATTGTCGCGGCTTTGGGTTGCCTGCTGACAAAATTCTTGGGTTCGTTGTTCGTTTCGTTTATTCCAAAAATCAAAGTCCAATTAACACAGCAATAATTTATTCCACTTAACAAAACACTCTGACACTAATTACTTTATTAACAAACTCAACAATTCAACTCTTTACAATCACTATTTAAATCGTATCACACTCGAACTGAAACTAAACTACAAACCAATGCCTTCTTATATATCCCTAAATCTATTCCTGTAAAATCTAGAATACACGATAATATTATTTTCCCGAATTAAGTAGAATAATTCACTAGATTCTAGTATACTCAAGAGATAATACCGAGAGATTCTTGACAGCCTGGCGGACGTTTAGCTTATTGTGACACTGCCCTCCTCTTAAGGTTGATCGTCCCGATCAACTTCTCGCCCATGATATTTCGCCAACCTGTCCAGATGTACAACTTTCATCTTACTCCTGGTGTTGCGCTGGACTCGATAAACCAAATCATTGATCCTCTTGATTACTCTATAGGGTCCTTCCCATGCTGAAGACAATTTCGGTGATACTCCTTTCTTCCTTACTGGGTTATATAACCACACTAAATCACCTTCTTGAAATCCGACCGAATTGGCCTTCAAGTCGTATCTGGTCTTCATTCGGTCACTGGCTAGTTGAATATGCTCCCGAGCAAAATCATGGATACCCAGAAGTCGTGCCCTTACTTCGTCGGCATAATCTCGGATTTCTCTTCGTTCTTCTTCGGGTACTCCAAACATCAGATCGCAAGGTAACCTGAGTTCCCTTCCAAAAACAATTCTAGCCGGACTTTCACCTGTTGAATCGTGAACAGCCGCTCTGTAAGCCATTAAAAATAGAGGCAAATGCTTGTCCCAATCTCGTTGGTTCTTTGCGACCACTTTTGTCAGGTGTTCCTCTATGGTCTTATTGAATCGTTCCACCATGCCATCAGATTGAGGGTGTAAAGGTGTTGTCCTTGTCTTACGAATGCCCATGATCTCACAAACTTTCTTAAAGATAGCAGATTCGAAGGTTCGTCCCTGGTCTGAATGTAACTCTAGTGGCACACCATGACGACTAAAAACTTCGTCCACTAGCACCTGGGCAACAGTGATGGCTTCTTGATTGGGAATAGCGAAAACTTCTGGCCATTTACTGAAGTAATCCATGATAACTAAGATGTATTTGTTACCACGCTCTGACTCTGGGAACGGTCCTGCTACATCTATCGCTATTCTCTCAAATGGAAGACCAACGTTGTACTGTTTCATGGGCCCTCGAGATCTTAGTTTAGGGCCTTTACTGGTAGCACAGATGTCGCATTTTCGGCACCAGCTTTTAACGTCTTCATGGTAGTGAACCCAGTAAAAACGTTCCCGAATTTTGTCCAAAGTCTTGTTAACTCCGAAATGTGCCCCTGAGGTTCCGTCGTGTATTTCTTTTAATACATCTTCCACTCGGTCTTTTGGGATTACCAGTTGGCTCTTAGTGGATTTCCCATCGGCACTTTCCCAAACTCTTTTGAGCAAACCATTTTCTACGGCCAGAGAGTTCCACTGGGCCCACAACGCCTTGTAAATCAAGCTTTTGTTTGACACTTCCCCCCATTCTGGCCTACATTCATCATTTTCTTTAAGATGTAGAATTTGCCCGATGTCCTGGTCTGCCTCCTGATCTTCTCTCATTTGCTTGGTAGTCCATTTGTCATCGACGATCAGGCCCGTTCTTCTTACAGCTGGACTAGTGTTTTTCTCATGTATATCGATTCTTTGACAATGTTTGCAATCTTCTTTACATGGCCGTCTAGACAGAGCGTCAGCATTTTTATGCAGGTTTCCAGGGCGATGTTTAATTTGGAAATCGTATTGCTGCAATTTCTCAATCCATCTAGCAAGCTGTCCTTCAGGAGTTTTCATTTCTAAAAGCCATTTTAGAGCTGCGTGATCTGTTCGAATTAGAAACTTGCGTCCGTAGAGATACTTATGAAAATGGTCGACTGCTTTTACTATGGCAAGCAACTCTCTTCTGGTGACACAATAATTTCGTTCTGGCTTTGATAATGTTCTGCTGTAGTACTCCACGACATGTTCTTGTGAATTTTGGATTTGTGAAAGGACAGCTCCAACACTGGTGTTACTTGCATCTGTGTCCAAAATCAACATGCCTTTGTGATCAGGATAGGACAACACTGGGCTCGTACATAATGCTCCTTTCAATCTTCTAAATGCGGAATCGCATTCTTGGGTCCAATTGAATGTTGATTTTTCTTCTGTTAATCGATGAAGTGGAGCAGCTATATTGGCGAATCCTTCCACAAATCTTCGATAATAAGAACATAATCCTAGAAAACTCCTTAGTTCATGTTTGTCGCGTGGTTTTGGCCAGTCCCTGACAGCATCTATTTTTCCTTCCATAACTTGTATGCCCTCTTCAGATACCACGTGACCTAAGAATTCCACTTTCTTTTGAAATAGGAAACACTTATTTGGATTGAGTTTCAAGTTGGCATTCCGGAAGCGGTCAAAAACTTCTTTCAGGTTATTGAGATGTTCTTGGAACGAATTTCCCATAATCATGACATCATCCAAATATACCAGGCAAGTTCTCCATGTAAGACCTCGCAAAACAAGATGCATCAGTCGCTCAAACGTAGCTGGAGCATTACACAATCCGAAAGGCATTACATTAAACTGGTATAGCCCGCTTCCGGTACTGAAGGCAGTTTTCTCTTTGTCATCGTCATGTATTGCCACTTGCCAGTATCCACTTTTGAGATCCAAGGTGGAAAACCATTTGGAGCCCGATAAAGTTGTTAGTGTATCGTCTATTCTTGGGAGAGGGAAGCTGTCCTTCTTGGTGACGTCATTGAGCTTTCGGTAGTCCACACAAAATCTAAGACTCCCATCTTTCTTCGTAACCAGTACTACTGGCGCGGACCATGGACTATTTGACTCTTCAATGACTCCCTCTTGAAGCATTTTATCAATTTGGTTTTCCACTTCCTGTTGCTTAGCTACTGGCATACGTCGTGGTGGTTGTCTAATTGGGTGTGCCAATCCAGTATCAATTTTGTGTTGAATTAAACTGGTTCGTCCGGTTTGATTGTCCATCACAAATACGTCTGCTTCTTTCAAAATGAAGTCTGTGGCTTCTTGAAGTCTATCTGGATCAAGATGTTTCCATGATTTCGCCAAAGTCTGCATCAAGGTGTCTGTATCCAATTTGGATTTTACAAAGTGTCGCTTATCTGGTAGGTCACAGTTCGATATTTGCTTCACTGGTTCGAGAGCTCCAATAATGTCTCCTTCTTTTATTCGTACTGTTTCGGAAGAAACATTGGCAATTCTTATCATAATGTCTCCATTTGTTCTTACTAGAGTCTTTCCAACAAGAAACCTTTCTGGTTTATCTCCAATGAAATTACGTGTTAGCCCAACGCAGCACCCAGGGTTTGTTTCTAATCTTCCGCAAATGATCTTCTCAGTACTTCCAGGAATCCTCACTGGGGTTGTGGCCAAGATCTTAACGTCATCGGATTCTTCTTGTGTTGTTAGGACAATTTCTTCATTACCAAATTTAAAGATGTTCATGGAAGGGTCAAAAGAGAACCCATGTTGGCCGATCAAATCCATTCCCAAAATAAAATCATCTTCTATATCGGCGACTAATGTTTTGTGCCTGAAGGTGGTAGATCCAAAAGTGAGCTCAACCATAGCTTCTCCTTGAACTGGTGCAGATTCGCCGGTGACTGTTCGTAGTGACAGGTTTCTAGTGAGCGGTTGGATTGCCCGAGACTTGACTAATGTTCTTTTAATTATGGAAACTTCAGCACCCGTATCAAAAGTGATAGTTTTCAATTCTCCATTAATTTGTCCTTCGAATGTTAATCCTCTATAATGACTGCCCAATGATTTTATGTTAACAACACTGGGGGCTTCGTCATTACTAACCAGCATTCGCCCCTCCATACTGGTTAGTTCTCGTTTCCCTGTCTGTTATTAGGGCTGGCGTCTCTTGATCTCGAAAAGCGTTGGAAACGATCCCTTGATGGAGAGGGCATTCTTACTCTACAGTCTCGTTGAATGTGTCCAACCTTATGGCAGCGATAACATTCTAATCGATTTCTTTGTGTTGGTGTTTGTCTGGAGTCGTTTTCCGTTTTTCTGTCTTCTCGTAATATTTTCTTTATTTCCTCCATGAAATTACTCATAAGGTTCTCGAAACTGCCATCCTCTTTTGATGATTGTTTTTCCTTTGGGTCCTCAATGGACACTGCTCGTATTCTGGGTCGTGAGGCACCAAATATTGCTTCCAGTTCTAATGCTCGGACAAGGGCTTCGCTACTTTGTCTGAACTTGGACATTCTTAGGTTTTCCTGGATCTTCGAATCTCTGAGACCATCAATAAACGCAGATACTGCCATCCATTCCTGCATGTCTTCCCCAGCTGCAGGAAACGCCAAACTCACTAGCCTTTTAACTTCCGATTCGAATTCTTGTAGACTCTCGCCGGGTTTTTGAACTCTTGATTTAACTTGAGTTCTGAATACTTCTTGTCTGTAATGGTCTCCGAAGCGCAGTTCTAAAGTTTGACTAAGATGCTGGTAATTCTGCTGGTAGACTGAAGGAATGGACTGAAGAAGGTCTAAGGCAGGTCCTCGTAGCGCCACTATTAGTGCTGTAGCTTTTTCTTGGTCGTTCCATCCGTTGGTATTTGCAGCAGCTTCAAATTGTCGAATGTACATGGTCCAGGACGTAGAACCGTCGAAAGTTGGTGGTTTTATCTTCATCCTGGAGAATGCTCCAACACTAGCTGGATTGATGGACTGTATTTCTAATCTACGCATCTTATCTTCGAGTGCTTGAACTTGGTCCTCAACTTCTTGTCTTAATTGCTGAACATCGGCTTTGACCTCAGCTTTAACTCCCTGAACGTCGTTTTTAACTTCTTGAACATCGATTTTGACTTTAGTTTTTACTTCCTGAACGTCGTGTTTAACTTCTTGCACATCGTCTTTAACTTTTTCAATCTTCTGGTCTAGGTTAGCGACAGTTCCTTGTATGGTTTGGAATATCTTCTGTAGTTTTCCAAGGTCTTCTTGCCGTTCTTGTTGTCGCCTAGCTTCTTCTTCTTGTTTTTCTTTTTGTCGTCTGGCCTCTTCTTGTTGTCGTCTAGCTTCTTCGTCTTGTTTTTCTTGTTGTCGTCTGGCTTCTTCGTCTTGTTTTTCTTGTTGTCTTCTAGCTTCTTCTTGTTGTCGTCTAGCTTCTTCGTCTTGTTTTTCTTGTAGTCGTCTGGCTTCTTCGTCTTGTTTTTCTTGTAGTCGTCTAGCTTCTTCGTCCTGTTTTTCTTGTTG